>OY282594.1:5973953-6509668 GCA_958298965.1 Chrysolina haemoptera
TTGATCACACAGCGAGCAAATGAAATGAATGGAAATTTGTCTTCTGGCAGATTTTTTCGTGGCATTCGTCTCTTTATGATTATAAGAGAAATTCACTTAATTTTTTGTGTCACACGTATTCTTCCACATATTTTCGCAATTTTCCGAATAATTTTGGTACCTTTGAAGTCATTAATAGAGTGGTTCAAATTTATTTGCTAGAGGGTCGACTGACTGTCGCTCGTTTTTTGGACTAAATCGTTTTATGTGAAATGGTACTCGTAGAAGACTACGTTATTAATTATATCGCATCAAAAGTATGTAGCTGAAGATGGGCCTCAGACTGAGCGCACCACAGACTTCACGATACTCACATGCAAACTAGAGCCTCTGTAGTCAATCGTCGTGAATAATCATCCTTCGTTTGGCACGTCACAGATTCAAAACTCATGCCTGCGACCTGCATGCCTCTTAGTATAATCAACACGTCTTGATCAGAACAGTTGCTGGGAATACAAATTGCATATGTTGGATGTCCAATTATTGGTGCAGTTGCAGCAAACGATATGAGTTTTCTCCAATGCGCCTGTGAAATGATATTTAATAAGCGGCTAATTTCGATTTTTTTCAAGTAGATTCTAAAATTTGCAAATCGATAGATTCACCATAAAGGTACAAAAAGAACTTGAAGGGATCATTCAAGTGAGGATACACTGCACCACCGATATTTACGAAATATGATAATGGGGGGCAAAATAGGTAGCATATGTATTGAGCAGATTGAAAAAAAAACATCAGTTGGGAAAAATCAAAATTTGTGTTATTTTTATGGAAACAGTTTTTGACTAGATTTAATTGTATATTTTTGGCGTATAACATCAAAAAGGCTTAAGTCATTCGTACAAGCTGTACTTAGACTGCCAGTCCATCAGTATAATTTATTCAGCACGAGAAAATCTCTTTCACAAATGTGAAAAAAGAAGTTGAAAATCCCAGAGGGATAAAAAACAAACATTTCCAATACGATGGCGACCGTTCGCCTTTCACAATGGGCTCGCCATCAACCCCTAACCGAAATTGAATCCTTTTTGGGGACTGGTATTGGTATTGGTAAGTATGGATGGACTGATGTGCTGCGACCTGATTAGATCTATTGTGTCCCATCTTCTTCTGCTATCAAAGGTGTTCTTGTTTAAAGCAGCCTCAATTCCTTCAGGAATTTTAGGATTTTGAGGAAGTCTACTTGTGGTATTTTTTCCACAATCAGCTGGTGTGATCCCAGTATATTCAATCTTTCACCATGTACAGCGTAACACTCCATCAGTATATGGTGGGATGTTTCTGGATGTTTCTCATAGAATCTGCAGGTGCTGTCCTCCTCTAAGCCTAGCTTCCTCAGGTGTTCTTTGAGTCTACAATGCCCCGTTAGAAATCCCGTGATTGTCTTTAGACTAGTTTTGCTGAGGTTAATCAGTGTCTTTGATCTAGCTCGATTGAAATTGCCGAGGAGATCTTTTTCCTGCCTCAGCCCTGGAAGTCTTAGCCAGCATGTTGCTCTCATTGCTTCTTCAGCTTTATTGAGTTCTTCACGGAAGTAAGATTTTCCAAGTCTGCAGAATGGTTCTGGCCCGATCAGTCGCGTTGCTGCGCCTTTCCGTGCCAGGGTGTTTTCCCCAAAAAAAATTTCTGTCGCTGATTGATTTCAATGCACCCGATCGGTATCGAGATTAATTATCAAACAATAGTTTTCATTTTTCTCTGATCACAATGTGCATATAGCTTCCCTCATTACCATAGTCTATCACTACTCTACTCATTATTTTCATTGTTATCAATAGTATCATTAGTATTACTTATTAATTAAGTAAAAAACGTGGCTGCAATTTTTGTGATAATGTTTATTGTACAGCCTGTTCCAAATTGAGTTGGCTCCATTGCCAACTCTGTTTTCATCAACAAATTCGGTCAAATACGGAAACTAGTTTTGATATTGATGATCTGTACATCCTGGGCTCGAGATGATGTACAGTTGTGTGCATAAAAAAGTCGTACAGCAGTTAAAGGCTATTGTGAGCCAGACTTGTCAATCTTAATTGAATTATCGACTTTGACAAGTAGAGTCAAAATTCAAACTAATTTTGTCAGTAACGCGCTTTCAACATTTTTTTAGCTCAATTAGTTAGTGCAATACAATGCAATTGGTGCAATGCCTTGTACGACTTTTTTATGCACAAATACATGAAATTTTGAAACAAATATGCAACTTACCTGATCTTGATTGAGAGAAGTATCGTTTTCTGGAATAATATGTGAAGTGTTGGAAAATTTTATTTTTCCAAGGCAATATTTGCCTATAATATTATCGGATACAGACTCTGTTGTCAAGCATTGATCGAAGTTGCCCATTTCTCCAAAATTGTATGACATAAGACCAACGGGAGCTTTGGAACTTGCATCCCACACTGAAAAATTCTTCATTGAAATTTTTCAGTAATAGTTGTACTCGTTGAAAATACTCATAGTCTATCGATATTAGCAAAATAATATATCTATATATTTAATGCAAAATAACTTTTACATTTTACAGTCACTAATTGTAACTTAATTTGAAACGAACCACGGAATCCAAAGTTGGAAATTTTTCTACCCATTGGGAGGCAGTCAACAATTTTGTTGTTCTGGACAATCCAAAGTTCAAATAAGTTTCTCATGCGAGAAAAGAAACGCAAACAGAATCTGAAGTGGAGAGAGTGTTTTCGATTTGATTCCGAGAGTTCCACCATCTGCCGACGGCGTTGTTTTGTGGTTTACAACTCGTCAGGACAGCTTTATGGAGCTCCCGAAATCAGAACGAAGTCACTCTGTTCTTGAGTCAGGAGTGTGAGCTTCACCCCTAAAACCACCCCTAACAATTATTGCGGTGGGGTTTCTCAGAAACCATCAGTCGCACAGAAAATTTCACCCGAACCAAAAATATTCACTATAAAATTTCCTACAAAAGAGGCCCCATAATTATTTTGTTTCATTTGATGGATTTCGAGCAACGAATTATCGAATTTAGGGGTTGCTTTCAGCAGGTTTTTCCCGAATCATTTTCATGTTGAGAATATATTTGAACAACAATAAATAATATATGACGTTTTGCAGAATACAAAATGGCTTGGAATTTTGTAATAGAAATAACAGTGCCGTTTTGAAAATGATGATACTTTTTTTTGTAGAAAATTTTATGAGGAAAATTTTCAGTAGATATACAATGTTCTGTGCGACCATCGACATTTTCTAAGAAAAACGAACCACCGCAGTGCGTATTAGGGGTGGTTTTTTGGGGTCGAAGCTCACCCTACTAACCTAAGAACTCTTTTGATTTTGAAAGCTCTTTCTTTGTTGTGTATAATTACCAAATAGCAAAACTTTATAATTTATTTTTTCTAATCAGCTATTTTGAGACTAATATAAATTGAATATAAATATGATCATCATGAAAAAAATTCTTAGTCACTAGAAAAAATAATGAAGATCTTGTGCTATATTACGATATTTCATCCCCACATAAAATTAAACTGAATACATCCAATTCCAAACGCTTGATTTTTGACTCCAAACTTAATCGTTGATCCTGAATCGAACACATCAATAAAAATATTGGTGGTGATGTCTTTCCAGTAGAGGATGAATACAAACATTTGAGGTTATGGTTAAACCCTGATATGATATATCGCCCAGGAATTTTTATACAAACGAAGAAATATTATGAGCAATAATTTGTTGAAGTTATGATTCTTTCATAATATCTCATTTGCCAAAATACCATTGGATTTTACCAATAAACTAATATGTTTTAGAAATACAGAGGATAATCATATGAGCTGAGCAAGCTGACAGAATGTTACGTGATGATTTTAGCTCAGCAGAAGGTGATATAGTCCAAATCGGTCTTATCGTGCGGGTTAGCGTTGCTGAAAATTATTATTATCAACACATCTGTTTTTCGCATGTGAAAATCGTATATGTCTGTCTGTCTCATGTATCATTGGGATTTTATTTGAACGGGTATGATTCAACACAAAGGAAAGAGAGGAAACTAAATAAATTGTCGGTGACTTATTCCTGAGTAATTTGTTAAATGACCTGAAGAAAATTATTGAAAGAATATGTACCCAGTGCCAGTTCTTCTGTTACTAATTAAACACAAGAGATATTGGTTTGGAATTCCAAAACTCCACTACTGAAGAGAATGATAATATTTTTGACTACTCACAGTTAGCTGAAGGAACGTTATACAAAATTGAAAAACAATAATTCATATTTACTTCTCAACGCCCACATGTCGTTGTCTATGGAGTTTTTCCAGTTGTTGGCATACAGTTCCAATGCTGATCGACATTTTATGTTGATTTTCGCCATTCTGTTAGAATTTCCAATAGTTTCCATCACTATGTTTCCAAAAATTTCTTCCGTTATCACCTCCATCAGAATAATACTAAATAAAATTGTTTTCATTTTTCTGGCCACACTGATATAACACCAATTTCACAAATGATACCGTGTCTGCTGGGCCCAGCGAATGCAATCGAAATATTCTCAATTGCCCAATTGTAATAGATTTTATTATTTTTGTTGGTGTTGCTGAGTTATCTGTGTAGGTTATTCAGTAACTCAAATGAATGCGAGACTGGCTGAAACATATTAGCCCTGGCTGAGTATTCCTCACTACCGCGTTTTATCATCATTAAAATTTGGTATGAAAATATATATATATATATATAGATATATATATATATATAGATATATATAAATATATATATATATATATATATATATATACAGTGGCGTAGTCAATTTATAGGAGAATAAGAATAGAATTTCCCGAAGGTTCTGTTTTGATTTTGTTATGCACAAGAAGTGTCAACAGTCACGTCTTCTTAAACAAGTGGAATTTTAGAAATTTCATTAGAAGATATTGACAATAACATGTCGTTAGTTAGCGAATATACAGGGTGGTGATTAAGTACGTTGACAAACTTCGGCAGGTGATTCTTTGAAAGTTTTCAAGACGAAAAGTTCATATAAATATATGTCCCAAACGGCTTGGTTTTCGACATATTATGAGACAAGAATGATCAACGTTGTTTCATTTAACATCTTTTTGTGCTCTTAAAATTTTTCATTTATTTGTTCGGTTGCGAACATTTTCCAGTATTGCATAACATAAAGAAATTTGAGAAGCAAATATTCTCACAAACTTCGAAGGGTGATTCTTTGATATTCTTCTAAGAAATTTTCATATAAACATATGTCGTTAAGTGAAAATGAAAAAATCAGAAGAAAACATGAGTAAACATGAATAATTGACGATGTTTTGAAATTTTCATTCTGCTCAACGGACAACGTCTGCCTGGTCGGCTAGTGATAAAAACCAAACAACGATTGAATTTTTCTAAATGTTTATTGAATACAGTAAGTATAAATGACAATATTAATGATTTGATGTGCAACAAATAACATGACATCAGTTGAAATGAAAATAAAAAAATCTGAATTTTTTCGAAAAACAAAGGGCAGTAAGGAACCTGATAATTGGGTATGTCAAGTAAGGTAGAAATCCACTTGTAATGATATCCCAGAATTTATCATATTTACTCAAACTTAATACTGATTGCCAACGAATTCACTCTCAATAACGTTACGTTACAAACATAATTATTATCAATAATTATCCTCGAATGACCAAGAAATCTCAAAGAATGTTTTATTTCTTCCAAACTGAAATACTTTTTTAAGCATCTTCTGGTTATGCTAATTCGGTCGTTCTTGTCCAAGTGATAGCGTCTCATTTTTGGAGTGGTGAATGGGAGTGAATATAATTTTTTCCAAAACTAACGCTGGGCTTTCGAAAGCCAAAACCCAAATTATGGATAATCCAAAACTGAACATGAATATTCCCCAGAAATAGTAAGCCTGGAACAAAGAGAAATATAATTGATATATATATATATATATATATATATATATATATTGTTAAAACATTGTAAAAACTCGTACTTTGGAATAATCTATTTGGAATAATGATAATGATCATACCTATTCAGGGTGATTCCGAAATTGGAACGATAAAAAATGGGTTGTGGTATGAAACATTATATATCAATTTTTGATAATATTGAAATTTTTTGAAATCGCTTTCAGTTACCTTTGTTTGGGAGGCACTGGTTTGATTCTCTAGGCCACAGCGTGTCTGCCCGCTGTCAGTGTTTCAGCGCGGTTTGCGTATCGAAAAAGTCTTGAAAACTTTAAAATTCAATATCTCCCAAAATATTTTTTTTTTCGACAAAAAAGTATTCTTTCATTTCGTTTTATATTGTCATCTTCTACTTACATTTCATTTATTGCTCCAATTTCGGGAACACCCTGTATATTGCAGAGGTTCATGCATAATTTTAGAACATGAGGTTCGAATGATAACATATATAAGTTTGATATTCCATAATTGCAGTTTGTAGATCATTTAGTTCAAGTTCACTTTTCAATAATCATTCATCGCTTTCTATTAGTAAACATGAAATATATCTTTACAGATATTTAAAAAATCAGATTGGACTTATCACTTAATTGACGCCATTATTTCTCGACTTATATACCGAGTGATTCAATTAGATTTACCAGTTCAAAGTCATACTCAATTAATTTCAAGTGGGAATAATATCAATTTGCATGAGTTTGCAGATCATTGCACTGAAACTCTACATAAGTTCATGCAATGCATCTCATGCAACTGTCATCGAAAATGTATTGCAACCAATTGCACTGATCTCGAAAGAAGCCGTAGACGCACGAAACAAACCTTTCAGGCTGTACTGAAAATTTTCAAAGCTGTCTTGTAACTGTTGTTATAAATAAGTTGATACTAATTGATGACTAATTGATTACTGAAATGAAAGCAACCCCTTAACCTCCTTTGCAGAGGAAAAAAAACCTAAACCTAAAAACCTAAAACAAACAAGTATCGACTTCGACCAAAGCCAGTATCGGGCCTAACGCGACATCGGATCGGAACGTGATACTTTCGGGGATTAGGTACCTAATATCGGACCAGAACGTTAAAATGTTTGCTGTCGGGACCGTCCCGACAAAGAACCGCAGAGAGTTGAAAAGGAAATCATTATTGAAGTATTCAATTGAATTCATGATATCCGCTTAACCTGTTTCTGAAGATAACAATATCATTATCTTCGATAAATCAATCTTGAACAACAGCAAATTTAGATCGTCAATTTTTTACTATTTTCAGAAGAAATCGTATAATTTGAATGAGATCTTGCTTGCTTAGTGATGCCAAAATATAGTACTGTCATCAGCAAAAACAGACGAATAATCTGATACTTGTTCGTTCAACCGATCAATTTTGTATAATAGAAAATAGAACTTTGAGGAAATCCACAATCAATATTCTTCAATTCTGGATATCCTGAATGAATGAGATTCGAACCATCTTTTTTTTTTTGGAATCTAGTAGGAATTTGAAATGAAGGCTAATATTATTAGTAACGAAAAATGGTTGGGATATCCACGTGTGTGTTAATATTATATTAAACTGGAACACCTATGCGTTTATATAGTTGAGACAATCTCCAGAAAAAGGTAACGAGGAGGTAGTTTGATGTGTAATTGTCCATAGCAGAAAGATCGTAATTAGATAGCAACTTTCATTACCTTACCAGGAATCATGCAAAAAACCAACGTAGTCGTGATTCAAAGGAGCGGAGATTGGGAATATGATGTCCCAAAAATATTTGGTTATGCAGCGAGTTAGTTGAGTTTGGTAACACATCCCCTATCAGTATAAATTGATAATGAAACAAATAAACGTTCACGCCTAGGCAGTATCTGGGGTAGTAGTAATCATTTAAAAGTATCCCAACTACTTACCAAGTTGAATACTGTGAAATAAATGGAAGTTTTCTGGGAAAACACTATCATGTAGAGTGACGTTACATGCAGTAGATATATGCTATAAGTGAAGTTGTTGAGAAACTGGAACATTGGGTAAGAAAGTATGGTATTGATGAAACCTGAAAAAAAAAATTGGATGAAATTTCGAATAATTCCAAACGTTCCGTAAAGGTTTTTTGATTGAAAATAAGATATTTTCTTCATGTACGTAGAAAACGTACATGAAGAAAAGATAGTAACCTATATTCCTTCTATATTTCACCACGGAAAGTCCGCTAACAAAAGATATGATCAGCATTAAAGCTCACAATAATCAACGTTATCGAAAGCACGGAGGCCCTAGTCTTCAGGCGCTGGACATTTTCAATAAGATTTCCGAATAAAAGTTATACCATTGCCTAATTAGGCACCCTAAGGGTCAGACCCAGTTTTTTTCGTTGACTTTTCTTCTTTTCATTGGGTTTCATATTAGCAGTAAGACTGAATTTGTCGCATTAATGCTTCAACTTTAATGTCCAATTTCAACTTGACATCGTGATTGTGATAAGATAAAGATTGGGACCAAGATAAAATAGTATACTCTTCAACGCTTCAATGCTCATTATACACGAGTAGAACACTATATTTTCTCTACGACTACACGGAAATTTATAAATTTATGACGAAAGCTCAGTTATTATTATTATTGCCTTTATTACAAAAAGTAGTATAAATTACAAAGCAATATAAGGAAGAATTACAATTACACATGAATAGCTAGATACTTGAGGGGAAAAATAAAAAAAAACTTCCACCAGTAGGATTCGAACTCACGCTCTTAGAACAACCTTTAACTTTTCGGCAGGCCGTACCACTGGACCACACAGATATTTACAAAATTTGTGCATGACATGACTGAATAAACTCTGTTTGACCAAAAACCGAGATTGTGTAGAATGTTCGGATAAATATTATACGAAATACCTCTGTTGCAAGAAGATTTCATCAGGAGCTAAAGTTAAAACTAAGAGAGAAAACAGTCAATCTGACATTCGCTTATGCCAAGCCATGACAAGTCCAATGAGGTAAAGCCTTCTTGAGAAATTTGTTTGGTATATTTGGTGTTTTGTCATTGGTCTAAACCTCCCAGTTACCGTGGATTCTGAAAATTCTGAACCTGTGTCTTGGTGTCTTGGAATCATCTTCATTCTTCAACTAGTAATCGATATGGGTCATGTAGCTCTGTGGTTGAGACTTTCTCGTTCGAAACCAGTGACTGCTGGTCAGCTAGGTTCGAATCCTTAGCGACTACAGATTCTTATCTGATGGACCGAGAAAGTGCTAAGAATCGCACGTTAAAAGGTAAGACCTCGTTCATCCTTGGCTCGCACAAGTTTCGACTTTTGAGGGCTGCCGTTCGTAAGGGAACGACAGCTGGTTAACGGAAAAAACAATAAAAAAAAAACAATATGTAATCAATGTAGAATGCAATAGTCGTAGAGAAACGAAGTTACATGAATACGCTATTTTGACTGTAACTCACCTGCATGATTTGTGGCACATGTCCAGATCATCCATCCCACAGATAAAGCCCATGCTGGTCTCACAAGAGCAATATAGAAAGAGTTACCCAATCTATCATAGTCTGGGCTTCTCAAGGTGCTATGGCCACCAAAAATACAGGTAATCATCACCACGATGCTGAATATCCAAGATAATGCCAATAATATCTACAAAAATGATACAACACCTCATAAAATAGGTAAACACTCAACAGGATTTCGATTTATCACCTTGGGTATCTTCACATTTTTCGAATATTCTCTCGTTAGAAAGTATCCTAAAATTAGTCCCAGTAGCCATGGTGCTGCCCTGTTTTGCGTCTTCAAGTAATAGTCGTTCATGTAGGTTTGAGCAGAAACCCTAATCAAATAATGCAGAGCAATTTCGTTACAGGTTCCATTTGCTTCGGACCGATAATATAATACCAAGTAACCGATTTAAAAGAGGGGTACTATTGTAACTTTTTTATTTGTTGTCCAATTGAAACCTTTTTTTATGAAAGAGAATAGTGATAATTTTAAAATGAAATATAAAATGTCAAAGCTTATTCAATTATTTTACAAATCCAGAAATCATGTGAGAATTGTATTTAAAGGAAATTTGACTACGTCACTAGATTTGCGATACTTTCAAATCGGTTAAACCGAAATTACATGAATAACCCAATTGACACAGTCTAGGAGATGTTGCTTTCTGGATTATCGTGGTAACAAAATGAGTTGCATTTAGATATCACTGTTACCACTCAGTGATGCCAAATGTTATAAATTGTTCACAATTTTCTTCACGTTGTTGTCGCTTTGATGTACAAAATGTGAAGAAAACTGCGGAGTAAAGTAATATAAATTTTAGTTTCATTGCGATTTTGTCGCTATAAAAGGAATTAGGTTGATACCAAAATTTAGGATGACATCACCTACACGACAAAAAAGGCCAGAGTTATTTGTAGAGTCGAGAGTCAAGTAGAATTTATATTTGGTTGACGCCATTCTTCAAATATTCTATAGATATTTCTGATAGTGTGCAGTGTTCTGCTGCATACTTTTTATTTCAATAGTTGAATCAGTGTATTTCTCAAAATTGCCAATAATTATTTCTATCAAGGATATGGTCCACTCAATTTCACATTGTTACATCAAAAGGGTCTTAATATGCATTCGATTCCAAAGTATAAATGGAATGTCACATTGGGCTAATTTCGAGTCACAGTTTGATGTCTCGAACTCATCAACGGGGCACCGAATGACGTTTATGCGATGACAATGGTAGTCACATTGTCATTCACTGGTGTGCTCTGAAATATGAATCATCTCTGAGACCATTCTGTGTTGACTGGGAAATTATGATACAAATTTTATTTTTTATAAGTCATGCTTGAGATTTCCATCTTTTGTCTTGATACTGACTGTACTGCAGCATTATAAGTTTCGAAGTCTGTCATTGAAAATTTAGATTTTTGAATATGAAACTATTGTGAATCCAGTGGCGTACTCAAATTTAACAAATACAATTTTTTATTTTTGCAATTAAATGAATTCGAAGTAAGCCTTGCAATTTTGAAATTATTCTTGTATTTATGACCCTGAACTGAAGCAATTGATGCTCTATACACTTGAGAAAAGAACTTCTGATAATTACAGGTAACAAATATAAATTTTAAAGGGATACCCCGGTTTCGAATGGGTCACCCTGTACAAAAAAATCAATATGTGGCCTGAAACTGAAATCAAACTTGTTGAGTTTTTGCGTTTTAGTAAGCAAACGGAACATGTCTCGATAAAATCAGAAGAAATAATACAAAACTTGAAAAAGTTTTCAAAATTGTCATCCTCACTATCACTACTCATTTTCGATTACTTGTTTTTTTCAAACAAATTTTGTAAATAGTGTTGTGAAATGTCAAATTATTAGACAGACATTAACGAACTTGATTCGATCTTATATTATTTATGATCACAAAATTCGTTAATACCTATATATATATAAAGTCGTGGGAAATAAAATATCCTGTACTGAAATGATCATTACAGTACAGCTCGCGATGTAGAACTGAAAAAGTGTATACAATCGGCCTACTTCCTTGACCGCTTAAGCGCATAAAATAGGCTTATGTCTATGAGGTCGTAGAAAAAACTAGGTAAATAATGAAGTCGCACTTTGCTCTCCAATATGAGAGGATTTAGTTAAACAAATTAGTAAACTTCATGTCTTACTTGGTGTAGAAGTTAGAAGTTATTCCAGGTAATTGTTCGTGATAAGCAGTCCAAAAAGATGTCATGATAGAAGCAAGGGAAGCTAATACTAATAGAACCACAGCTGATATGGGATACTTTATCAATCCGAACAATATCGCTGGTGAAAATAAGAACAACTGCATGTCAACGTTGAGGTACCAAGACTGTCCCACACACTGAAAAACGTGAAATTCTTAAGAAATTTTTATCTTTGGTGGTTATTGGACAAAATCAAAACGACAAAAAAAAAGAATTATTTCTACGACAGTGCGAAAAGTAAGCGTTTATGCACTGGTAATAATGAGTAAAAAAATCGAATATAACTCGGACGTCATCATTTGTTAGTACGATGACAATTATTACACACAAAACATTTGCTAAAATTTGGCAAAATAATGAATGACGAAGAAAAAAACGTGGTAACGGGCTTTCATTTACTCACGTCCGTGCTACTTTTAACCCATAGTCTGTGAAAAACATTGAAGTTGGAGTTATATGATAAATGTTGAGTTTTAGAGCTACAACTGACCGTTCTAAGGCGTTCCGGGCAACTTGTTATAGAATTCAAGAAACAATTCTGTAAATCCCCTTGAGAAAAAATGTTTTCAGGAATCGGTGAGCACAATCAGAAAGATACGGGTACGGAAGATAATTACATAGATAATTAAATACTTACCATTCTATCGACATTAACATAGTTCTGAACGTATATCAAAGTAGACCACCAATAATCCTTACAGTTGTTTTCAAAACCGTTCACTATGTAATTCCATTTAGGTCCAGAGCCCATGTACCTCAAAAGAGTGGCACTAACCAACACTGTGCCTGCCAGTGGTGGAGTCAATCTGGAAATGCAATGATTTGAAGAATAATAATATTAATAATAAAGAAAACAAGGATCAGAGCATTTCTGTTCAAGACAGCATCTGGTGCAGCTCACGAACTTGGTATCGTTTTCTGCACTGAACTAATCGACCTCACTCCAAAAAGCTCACACAAAAGTTGCAGTGGATGAGGTTATCCTGCAGCTATATAACGACAAACTGATGCATTAGATTTTCTTCAATAATATAGGATATATTGGACTTCCAAAAATAAATGAAATATGAATATTGTTCCTGTGATTTCCAGGCAAGCTAGCCACTGCACTTTCTGTCCTGAAATTTGTTGCATCTTTGACCACCGTCTCAGTAAAGTATAGGTGACCATGGGGTTGATGATCGTTTGTTATAGTGGATCATATTTGGTTTCAGATTCTATGTCTCTCCAAATAATCTGCGGCATGTCCAGCTGACATCGAAGCTCTGGAAAGAGTGTGGTTGATTTGGCTGTTTAAAGTCAGTTTTTGGTCAAATGTGTTGCATCTTTGGCCACCATATCAGTGAAGCATAGGTGACTATGGGTTCAATGATTGTTTGGTTTGACCAGTGGATCATTTTTTGTTTCATACTCGATGTCTTACGAAATAATCTGCGGCATGTCCGCGTGCCATCATAGCTCTGGAAACGGTGTGGTAAATTTTGCTGTTTTATGTCAATTTTTAAGTTAAACGCCTGGTTATTTAACCGCTATGGCTAGGTTACATTCAGATTTGGGCTCCAAAAATCCCGTACCATAAATTAGATTCAACACATATCGTTATTGAGTTGGAAGGTAACTACATTGAGAGCAAGATAACTTGGTGAGTATTTATCCTTCATTAATGCTATAGAGAAGCAAACTTGAAATTAGTTCTGTAAGCAAAATATATTGTAACAGGCTTGTGCTTGACTTTTCACAGTCAGAGTTAAGAAGTTATGCCTCAACGGCTGGATACAACTCATCTGGGTTCGTCAGATCTAGCTAGCGCCCTATTAGTGATAGATTGAATAGAAACGTCAGACTATGTAAATATAATAGTTATTTAACGAACAAGTGTATTAATAAGGGCGATTAACAATCGATATTTTAACGCGTGAGCGGAGCGAGCGCGTTAATGTTTGAGATTGTTAATCGCCATTTTAATTCACGAGTTTGTTACAAAACTTTTCCGTCGACAGAAGTTTTCAAAAATAGAGATATCTTATTTTCAATGTTTATTTATTTAACGTTACGATAAAAAACAATTACTATTTCCTATTTATATTAACTCTACTCAAAGATAGTTTAATTTTTCTCAGTGGTAGTTTTATTTTGTTTTTTATTATTTATTTTCAAATTGAAATAAAAAAAAATTACCCTCGGTGGGTTTTGAACTCTCGACCTCAGTGTTGCAAGCCAGGTGCACTTTACCATTACGCCACGGGACCTTAAATGGTTTTGAGTTACAACTGGTGTGATAAACATTTTCTAAAATTTTATTGAAAATTGACAAATAAATAATGACAGGTAGTACTAACCAATATAAAATGTATAAGAGCAATGTATGTTGGGTTGCATATAATCAAATCGTTGATTAATAGAAAATCATTCATTAAGAGGGGTCATTAATCAACGATTTTGAGTGCGTTAAAATACATCATAAATGAACGGTCGACGGAAAAGTATACTTAAACAGTGCTGGATATTCATTCGCCTTATATATCTCATATGAAATCATAGGGGCCTCAATTACCGATTGGCAGAAAAATTATTTAAAACTTTCCCTTGTACTCACCTTATGTATCTGTGGATGTAGTATTTGAAAACATTGAAGTCTTGTTCGTATCTCTTTTGTTTGAAGAATACGTAAGTAATTAAAACTCCACTTATCATCAAAAACGTATCACAGGCCATATTTCCACTTATAAAAATCATGCTGAAAGGGGAGTTTGTGAACTGCAAAAAAATAATAAAGAAGTTTGATCACAACTATTCAATCTTAACTCATTTCGTATATCAGAAAATGGCATAAAATTTATCATGAATTATTTCGAAATAAAATTAGCGTTGCGGCACAGCCTAGAAAAGTAGCTTTTATTTGTCAAGTAAGGAAAACTAAACCAAACTCACATCTACGACATCTTTCGAGTTGAAAACAGGCCCGCTTGTATAAACAGAGTGAGTATGAACTGCAACTACCCAAACCATACTCATGAACCTCATTCCGTTCAAACTAGATAGCTCGCCAGGCTTTTTGTTCACATGGAAGAGCTTTCCGCCATTAGTGTACACTGAGAAAGCTATTAAGGCAAGATACGCTGGATCTGGAATTAAAAATAAAAATTATTCAGGGCCGGTTTTTCAAAATGCTGTTAGAGTTATTTGACTGACAGCTGACTTTGACTGATGGTTAGAATGTGAATTTATTCCTTCACTTGACCCATAGACTTAGAATAGATAATTTAAATTTAGCTATCAGTCAAACTACGCTAACAGGATATTAAAATACCGGTCCTCAAGCAGTATTTTGTTCGGATCATTCCTTATTGAGTTAGAATACTGAGTATTCACTAAATTATTTTATGAAGCGGAAAAAATTAGCAAAGTTAACGATGGATATCAAGTTAAATTAATAGAAAATATTCTTGCTAAAAAACTACATAGAAAGGCTATCCAGGAAGTGCCCCACTTTGGGGAACCTTGACGAAAATTATAGAACTTTAACTTATTCAGGACCCGTCACGAAAAAAATAGCTTCGTTTTTGCATAAGCAAAACTTAAGAGTAACATATAGAACAGATAACACACTGGGAAGGTTTATCAAGAATAATGAAGATAAAACGCAGAAATCTGAAAAATCAGGAGTTTATAAATTGAATTGTGGATCTTGCTCCAAAGTATATATCGGCCAGACAGGTAGACCATTTAACAGCCGCATACGTGAACACCGTATGAATTATGTAAACAATAAAACACACTCATCATATGCCAATCATATTTTGGAGGAAGACCATGACTTCGATGAAAAGGTATTTAAGTAAATTCAATGAAGAATAGTTTAATGTACTGTGTATCGAAACATGCCGCAAAGACAATAAATTTTGTGGAAATTTTAATCGTTTTTTACCTTAGTGTCATGGCGGAAAAAATTTCGTTTGGACCTGTAAACATTTTACTTTTCGTCATTGTAATAATATAAAACATTTCCTTTTCAGAAAGAGGTTCAAAACCATAGAGTTGCTTTCACCTACATGAACAAAATTATCTAGTTTTTTACCACATTTTTTGGAGCCTCGGTGAAAAAATTATTAAAAGTATCAACTCTAATCTTGGGGTTGATAATTTCATGATTATCATGCAGAAGTTTCGTATCAGATGAATTTCTTATTTTATTTCTGAGCTAGTTAATAATTTTTCATCAAGTTTTATTTTTACTTTCAGATTCCTGCATTGAACTAGAATTTGGTTTTATATTCAACGAGATGGCGAAGACGGACCTGTGTTTTTCAAATTCTAGTAATTTGGTCTTGATATTGAAAAAAGCAATACTCACCTTTCTTCTGATAACAACAATATACATCATACAGAGTAGAGAAAGCCATAGTTACTATTATCACACTCAAAATAGATCTGAAAATGTACAAAAATCGTCATGTTGAATCAGTTTTGATTATAATTGGTGAAATGAAAAATTTGTATATTTTATACCGAGTTGAGCGACTAGTTCAATCAAAGCAGTTCAGAACGTAGAATTTCGAAACAAAAGTAATCGATTTAAATCATTATCTGAAACTTTCAAGCAAGAATACATACATGCCAGCTATAGCCTCTTTCGTCAACTGAGGATTCACATCATCTATTGTTTGACATACCACAGACTCAAACTCAATGAGTTCAGCGTGCATATTATTGAGCATATTCAACACGTCTTGGTCGGTACAATTGCTAGGAATACATATCGCCCATGTTGGATCACCAACCATACTTATTCCTGTTGCTATCATTGACATGAGATCTCTCCAATATATCTACAAAAAAAGAAAAGTTATTGTCCGTTTCTGCTGCAGGCAGAACTAGAAGAGCTCCATCAGTAAGAGATAGTTTTTCATCGACGAATACTATCACGATTTTATTTCTTCCCATTGAATAATTTATGTGAAGGCGAAAAATCATTCGTGCTATCCGAGTAGGACACCAGATTCAATGTAAAAGTTTGCCAGAGAGAAGGCAGCCGAGCGCACTGAGAATTCATTTATGTGGGATGTCAAAAACGATGAACATTCCTCAAGTGTGAAGTATCTTCGTTTCATAATAGACAAATAATGTTTTTCAAAAAAATTATTTTTTATTTAATAAAGGTATCAAATATTACAACAAAGCCATCCATTTCTGAAATATTTTTCAAGATTATTTACTAATGTATTTACTGAGCAAGGACCTTCCAGTTACAACAGTTTCTGGTATGAGGAAGTTGTACAGTGATAATAAAAACGAATAACGATTGCAACTGAACCAAATCTATCAGAAATCACTGAAAAAATCAGAATAAATATATGTAATAATTATAAAATCATACATGGATCATACATGATATCAATTTTATTTATTCTGTAAAGGAATGATGTCCTTTTTCAGACAGTGTTGAGTTACGACTCTGATTTGATTTGAAAAATATCGAATTCTTTACCACTGTAATTTGTCATACAATAGTATTATGCACTTGTCATTCATGTGGATGCAAGATGCTGGATCACATCCTGAATAATAAATAAAGATGGGTCCCAAAAAAGATCCTAGCCGAAATATTTATTTACAATACCCCGTTGTCCAACCGATTCGAAGTTTTCCAGAAGTTTTATGTGATCAATTGTATCGAATGCTTTTTCAAAGCCAATGAAAACTGCTACTACATTGTTTCCTGTATCAAAACCTATTTGAATTGCTTTGTCAAGACAAAAAAAATACTAGTTTCCATATTTTTGAAGCTACTCTCAGTAGTAGTATTTACTACATCAAATACATTACGTTAATCTTTGAATGCAAACACAACTAATTTTTCAGATAAATTTTTTTAATATTTGAATTATCAGATCTAGGGTGGTACGTAAAGACCTTGAACCATATTGAGAGAGGTCAGCAGGTATGTTTTTCAAGTACCTACTTTGGAATTACACTAATCAGTGAGATTACTCGTCAGGGTTCATTGGCCTGACTTATGAGTTGAACGCATCTTATTGATTTTTAATTCCTCTACATGGAATCTTCCCAGAGAGGAAGCAGTATTTGGAGATTCAGCAAATCTGAATCATTATCTCATTATGACCTGGAGTAACATGGAGCTTGTAAGTTTCATTCGCCACTGCAAGGTGATTGAAGACGCCCGCAAAACAAATGCATTGCGACAAGGCAATTCCAAGAACTCAAATGTCCATTGCGTTACTATCAAGACCACACCATCGTGTGATACCATGCACGGTAAGAGTGACCTTTCTGGGGTTTGAACCCACGTACCCACCGATACAGGTGTTGAGAATGGAATGCCTTACCCACGTGCCACCTCGGCCATTCACTAGAGGAGCTGATATCCAGGCTACAGCTCACAGTGTTGGAAAGCCAGCAGGTGAGATGGAAATTCCGTTTGAATGGTTTTTCTATATGTAGAAGTAGATAATAACGTTGACACGAGAACCCTAGTACACCAGAACAACACAAGTAACTTCCTCTTTCATTTCGCTTTGAGCTTATGTTTGATAACTCTATTCAATCAAGAGTATTTTTCTGAACTGTTTTAAATGATATTTCACTATATCTTGTGTTCAGCAGTTGATAGTCAAACTTTGGAAGGTGAATTACCATAATGGCTAGTAAATATACAGATGGTTTTACGCCGAGTCGAATTAAATGAAAGGGCTGCCATCATGAAACTCTGAATTGAATAAACTAAGCTATTATGAATTAATGTTTACCTACCTGTTGCTGAAGACGAACGGTTTGATTTTTGGATGTTATATAACGAGAAGAGACGTTGGTCATTGTGACGCTCCCAAGACAATATTTGCCTTCAATATTATCCAGTGTCGATTTTATCTCTATACATTCCTTGAAGTTACCCATTTCTCCAAAATTGTAAGAAATAAGTCCCACAGGAACCTTGGACGTTGCATCCCACACTGAAAAATTGAAAAATCATTCTTTGAATTGATATGATATTATATAGGATTATGGCAATAAGCGTCGTCCGGGTAGGGCAGGACATCTTGTTTCTCTCTTGACAAGCTTATTGTGAATAATGCAGTTTTCTTCATTTGTATTGGTGGTTAAATTAATGGGTATTGCTTTGGTTGAGGGGCTGGAGTTCAGATGGCGCCAGTGGTTTAGTGAACGCTAGGCTGCGGGCGGTGTCTCAGCTTCTGCCTTGACATGGAGAGTTTGTTGAACCATTTGTTATTGTCCCCTATACTGATGAGGGCAAGAACTCGATCTATAGGTGGTCCAAATGTAACATTTCCATGCAACTAGCAATTGCTGAGACATCCTTGTAGGAACTGTGCATGGAAATTCATTAGACGTAATTCAACATTTGTCGTGGAATTAGCCAGGAAAGTGAATCTTTTCTGATGGATTTTCGACCCAATTATTTCTATTGTATAGGATTTCGGCAATGAGCGTCGTCCTGGTAGGGCAAGACATTTTCTCTCTCTTGACAAGCTTATTGTGAACAATGCAGATTTCTTCATTTGATATGGTTAATATTGGTTGGTAATTCATCACATCTTCAACTTATTTCAATTCTGCACGTGCTGTGAAAACTCCTAACTAGTAGCGGTTATGGTGGAAAGGCTACTACTGCATCCATTGTGTTGATCAGAGAGTTTAATCTATCATTTAGCCTCATTATAAAATCTGTAAAGCTAGTAATAATACATGAAGAAAAAAATCAGCTATTTCCTCAAATATTCCGATATTTTCTATTTTGGTTTGTAGGAGGAAATGAGCACTGTCTTCCAACAGTTAGGTTTTATATAGGACAAACGCAAAAGAGGATTTGTACCCGTCCAGTCAATCACAAGCGAAGTGATTCTGACAAACCGAGAAATCTGCAGTAGGTGAACATGCGTGATTCGAGGAAGAAAACCAGATCTTACTGGAAAACACCGTGATGCTAACAACTTCAAAACATCATTCAAACATAATGTATTACGCCGCAGCCCTTCCCCCTTGCAGAAATTGCGCATCAAAACTGCAGTGGCTTCAGTGTTATAAATAACGGGGCAGCATAGGTATGACGGCCCTCATGCAGATATCCAGAGTTTGGAGGACTTGTATGCCATATACCGATACGGCGTCTCAACCTAGCAGCCATACTGATTTGAAAGTGTGATTTTTTTTTAAATACGAGCTCAAAGCTGACTTTTTTCACCAATGATAAAAAAAATTCTTATTACTCATGATGAGCATGCCATACTGTTTCGGTGTCCCGAAGTACACGCCGTACTGATTAGGAGCTGCGCAGCGCCATGTCGACAGCAGAGGGTGGCCATACTTGCCCTGCTAACTTCTGAAAAATTTTAGCATTTAGCTAATCATATGTGTTTTTTGTTGCTGGCTCTTGGTCTATTATATATGACCGTTCACCCCCTACATTGCTTCGCACTAGTACTATTTAACTTGATTGGATGTGATTTGAAAAGATTTATATATACCTGTTGTCATAAGGAATCACCTTATACTTGTGTTATTTTGGATGATATAATTTTTAATCTGATCAGATACAGAGTACTCAATCTTTAAACTCGTCATATACCCATTATTATCACGAATTGCTTTGAACTTGTATGATTTTAATTAATACCTGCACGTGAAAATATATAAAGTGTTGAGTTGGTCCGAACCAAAACGCTTTTTTACTTCAATCTGTTGGTGATTTTCTTGTTTTTGTTCGCCTTGCTAACAATCAAATTTCAGACATTCATTCAGAATCTCTAGTTCTGCATCATCAAAGGGTTGAGAGGAAAGGTTTTCAACAATGTTGATGACTTTCGAAGTATTCTTCTTCGGTTTTTTACTGATTAACTTTAAAAGTTTCCTATTAAAAGTATTCATCCTTTCAATGGACTACGCTTCCACTGTTGTTCCTGTCTCTTATTGCTAAGTTCATATGTAAGTTTCTCGTAGAGATCGTACGCTTGAATTTCAAGCATACTTCGTTTACTGTAATCATATTTGATTTCTAAATCTAGAAACGATTTTTTTTGCAATAAAAACTTGAACGTAAACGCGCGTGGAGTGAAAGTGAAGTAGTTTTGGTTTTCGGGTTGTTTCAATTTCCTGAATTGTTTTCACACCAAAGGTTCCAGATATTCATTTATTCGATCAATTATTATGTCCTGATGTTCATTATTTTGGGTTTATTTTTGAGTCAATAATATTTTAATGGAAGGTTTATACACATGACAAATAAAAAAGAATGATATTTACTTTTTAATGCCCACATGTCATAAGTCGAATTCTTCAAATTTTCGTTGTAAAGCTCCAATGCTGATCGGCATATCTCGCTAACTTTGGCTATTTTGCTTTCGTTTTCGATGGTTTCTACCACTACATTTCCACAAATTTTACCCACAATCGCGTTTAACGCAATAATAATCATAGCTGTTGTTCTCATTGCGGTTTTACACTTTTTCACCTACTGGCGAGATTTGACTAGTTGAATCGATTTATATTATATTCACCCGATTCCAATCACAGATACCATCTCAATAGTAAAATAAATGCGAACTTTGTTTTAATGTGAAATCGGTGATTGACCTTTCGGTAAAATGCATTTTTGGTTTGATCAAATCATCACTTTTTCGATCGTGAGTACATTGCCGATAAGCGATAGTAACATTGACGTCGTTCCGCTGTAATACTGAGTGGAAACACCAGGATTTGGATTTTAGAACGAAACTAGGTTAGCTGATAACATTTTCAGGTTCGTTTCGAAGTTACAGCTCAAATATGCATTAGTTGTAAACAGCTCAAGGTTTCCGGTTCCATATTCCGGGTGTCCCAAGTTACCTATCGTATAAAGGCAATATCTCGCTTATTCGACGAGATAATTAAAAAATAGAAAAACTGCTTTGAATGGCATTGAAGTACCTTTCTAATGACGTATAATGAAATAAATTTCATTTGTCAGCCCTGTGATAGCTACCCCTTACTTTTTATTTTCAAATGGCACTATCTGTATATTGCAATGGAAAATTGTCTGGTATTCTATTTGGAATACAACGATAGCACATACTTGGTATTTTTTTAATAATAAAAACAAAGTCGTTAATATTTGTAAAATGATCATCGTAACCGCTGAGTGGAATACAACTGGAATAGAGCACTGTCAATGACGTAATTTGACAGCTGTCAAACATTCGATTGGGGGACAAACAAAGACATTTTCCATAAGACTACGCATGTCCTTATTGTGGATTTTCTGCGAAAAAAATTGTAAAAACTCGTTCTCGGCATATTTGTTGGTATTAATTTATTGTGTATAGTCTGAATTGAGTGCATAAGTCTGTAGAGGTGTTATAACCATGGATTTTTCAATTCAAAAATACGTTATTACGGTGATAGGTAACATACAAACAGTTTTCTCTTTTGAATTTGAGGACATGAAGCATGAAGACTTGTTCTGTTATGGGTTGTTATAACCGATCCGATCCAGACCAGCACGTGCAATTTAAAAATTTCCTTCTATACAAACAAGGCAGAGACAGGTAGAAACTGCTGGAGTATAGAGACATACTAGTCAGATCGTTCCGAACCATGAACCTACCCCAAATACGTTGAACAAAAAAACGCTGGGAATTTACAGTTAACATTGAAGTCAGTATTGGAGAATGTTATAAAAGACAGAAAGTTTTGTATTACTATTAGATATATATTGGCAAAGATCGCAAAACTAACAGCGAAGTTATTGGTAAAATTATACGATTTCTCATCTGAAACAAACACTAAATTAAGTAAAGTTCAAAAAAAAATCACAATCAGCCACTAACCACAGCAAAACAACAATTTTCTTTTCAAACTCAAATTCTTTGTTTGTCCCGCGATGTTGTGACATCATCTGACAGTGCTCTGTTGTGTGGCTATCTTGACAGGATAAATTACAGTCTTCGTGAGCAAGACCACGGTAGTTATTGGTAGGGGTAAGGTGTCGGTGATCTAGTACCTTCTTGTCCATAGATCCCTATGTGAGGGTGAGTAGCCTTTTGATAATCATAATCATCCTCTTGTGAAGGATTCATATCAATATCGAAAAGACACTAAAAAACTATGCCTTTGGGTACACTCTACGATTGTTTACGGGCGTTGGTAATCAATACTCCTTAATCTTAGTTATAAGCTGAGAATTAATCTATTTCAGTCAAGGGAAAAATGCTAGGAGTGTGCGAAAAACGCTATAAGTATCACGAACGTTGAGCACTACCGATCTCAGTCGTCGCTATACGCTCCTTATCCAAACAATTGTCTCGATCGGTGCGTACTATTCTTAAAATTCAATTAACTATATTTCAATCATTTATTTACTAGGGATAATACAAAAAATTATGAAAATTATGTAACCACTACAAATGAAATACAAGATATTTTCATCAGACTCTGGTGTTGTGCTCTGTGTTTCTTCTGTTGTGGTAGTCTTTCTCAGCGATATCCTTTAGTTGCGAAGCCACCATAGGACCTGTTTCAAGAACCATTCTTTGGAAGTGTCCATCTGGTACCTGCAGTAACTCGTGGGGATGACCAAATTCCAGAATGTTTCCGAAGCTCAGTACGAGAACTTTATCAGAGTCCATGATGGTATTCAATCTGTGAGCGATTGTGAGCACAGTGCAGGTACTGAATTTCTCTCTAATCGTTGTCTGAATCAACGAATCCGTCCTGAAATGAATTGGAAAACGTTATGGCGAGGAAGT
This sequence comes from Chrysolina haemoptera, assembly GCA_958298965.1. Classification (NCBI taxonomy): domain Eukaryota; kingdom Metazoa; phylum Arthropoda; class Insecta; order Coleoptera; family Chrysomelidae; genus Chrysolina; species Chrysolina haemoptera. Next base: position 5,997,460 of record OY282594.1, read on the forward strand.
GAAATACCTATTTTAGAATAAGTTGATGAGGTCAAAAAATTATTTCATAGTCATAGTGATTAAAGTAACAACGACGTCTCTGGCCAAAGTTATGGTTAACGAAATACTATGCAATTTTTTAGAGAATTTTGATACAGTCGTTAATATTGATGATATTTTGTCAATTTCATGGAATGCTAAATTTCCTGATTTAAATGCAATTATATATCTCGACTCTTCTTCATGAAGTCTGTTACCACCATGAAAGCAGATATATCTTGTTCCTTCCTTCAATCAAAGGAACAGTAACGCAGCATAGATTTTGAGTTCACTTTGAGTTCAGAATCGTTTGGGAAAAACGCTTTCTCCGGAACTCTTGGAGTGGGAAACAATGACCAAATGAAGGGAATCAGCTTGAGCTGCTGCCCTATATACATCTTAAATACCCAAAACGGTAAAACCTGGTGATGAACTCTTGCCGGGACCATCTAGTCCCAAAAGAAGTAGAAAAAATAAAAATCTTTTCATTCGCTTACTTTTACTTCGCTTTCATCTTCGTTTTTTTTTGTAAGGAGAGAAACATCCTACATTCGCTCACTTCCAATAGTTTCAACCTTATAAAAGCTGTATTATAATATAAACAATGTAAAACGAACGGAATACAAATTGTACCATATTAAAGGACCCCGCACGGAATACATGGGATTTTGGTTTATTGGTCTATAAGACTACTTGCTAGCAGAAATTTGATAATTTTTGCACCTAATCAGAATCTCTTTCTATTAATTATACTACTTATATAAAAGGTTCAATGTGACCAAACATGTAATGTGAAAATGACTTTTGGAAAAAATACGATTTTGAATAGCTTACAACTAGAATAGGCTAGGAAGAAAATGAATATGACTTTCTCATGTGAATTTTTTTTCAACTTCAATTTCCTTAATATTAACGTATTTGCTGGGGTCGACTATTATCGAAGATTAAATAATATGACACTTATTCTCGCTATGTCTTGTGGTAATCACCTCACCCAATGCATACATGTATTATCATTACTATCTTTATTAAGTACTAGAATCCCGATTGAATACTTGATTTCCTTCTATATTTTACCTTTGATCAACATTAGCAGTAGCCTCATCTAATACTAAAATCTTATTATTCTTCAAACTTGCTCTCGCTAGGCATATGAGTTGTTTTTGTCCCAAACTGAAATTACTGCCACCCTCAGTTACAACGAAATCCAACGAGTCCACCACGTCTTTTAGTTCCACCTGGAATAATTTTCCGTGAACTTATAAAGATAAGCAAGTGAGATGATTGGCCAAAAGTTTGTGAAGTTATAAATGCAACTGATCTTACCTGCTCCAAAACTCTCCAAAGTTCAGAATCTTTGAATTCATCGAAGGGATCCAAGTTGTACCTCAACGAAGCCGAAAATAATACTGGATCTTGAGGAATGATGGAAATTTTCTTCCTCAAATCAGACAGACCAATACTCTTGATATCCAACCCATCGATGAGAATAGCCCCTTCCGTAGGAGCCAGTCGGAAAAGGGCTGAGATTAATGATGACTTGCCTGCACCTGTTCGACCAACTATACCAACCTGGGAATAAAACACGAGGAAGAATATCTTATAGTGAATGATAGAGATAATGAATGTACCTTTCGAATGCCAAAGGTAATAAGGAATGGAGAACGTTTACAAATAGACATTTACAGAAAACCAACTCTCACAATTATGATCACACCCGAAATGAAAAATTTCGACAGGGTCGAATTCCTCATCTCTCCACACTATCCCACAAAGTGAAAAATTTTGGCCAAATATCGGTCAGTTTTATACGTTTCAGGTAACTCTAGATGGACTAACTAATGCTTTAGAATGTGAATGACTTTCATCAAAAGATGTTATAGGGTTTCCATTTTAACCTTTATTAAGTCAATTCGAAGTTTGAACTGAACTTATGAAACCGACCCTAAATATAGCATCACCAATTACTGGCATGTTTGGGTGTGATCTTACTTGATGGCCATCAGATATAACAGATGTAGGATCACCCCAATGTTAAAATCAACATTAAATCATAGGAATTCATTGAAGGGTTCAAATTAGAAGGGTTCGATTATTTACGTTAGTTTAATGATACCCTCTAATGAAGATAACTTGTGGTAAAGGGAAAAATACTTCATGATCTCGAAGGTACGTGGTCATACTTTCATTTCACATGGATATCCTTGGGAAGAAAAGGGGGTACAAGTACACAAATGCTATCGGTTTGGAGTTCGAATTTGACAAGGAGTATGAGGAATTGGAGTTTTCTTTGAACCCCAGGATACTGTTGGAAAACACTTCTCTGGCTAATGAGTTCCAGAAGCTTTCACGACTAGCAATTCCTGAAATAAGCGATGAGGTGACGATCGAAATGCTCGCGAGATGGCACAACTTGTATCGAATGATCTATATCGGAAAGTAAACCGTTCGTGATTTATGTACAGTATCGGAAACTTTTCATCTGGGGTATAGATAGAAATCTACGCGAGCAACAAGGAACGCAATGATATGATAATACCACATAAATAAGAGAAATGCACTACTGCGCGCCTCTCCTGTTACCTCGCCCAACGAATTAACAGCTCACGTTGATATCCCTTCCTCGAGTGAATAAAGGAGAAATTGTAATGCTCTCTCAACAAACAGCAAGCTATCCTTTACGCTCTCATGAAACCACCATACCCAAGATGAAAACTTTCCGATACTGTAGACTGCAAGCCCGCATAACAATTTGAGGGTCAGAGGAACGATGCGGCTATATCAGAAAATAATTTTAAGCACTACGCCGTCAAGTCTGGGTGGTGCATTTGACTATATTAATAATAAAAAAAAAATTCATATGAAAATGTGCTTTTCGGACAAAATATTTTGTATGGCATTCTTCACGTTGGGTAGATTATGAAATAATAATCTCCTAGAACCGATTGCCATATAAAAATAATGGGACCGGAAGCCAGAATTTTTGTTTTCAATTTTCAAAATAAAAAAAAAAATCTTGGTTTCCGACTATCATCTTGCAATACAATATACCTTTGTTCCTTGTTCTATGATGAAACTGAGATTATTCAAGACTGGGGAGTCATCCTTCGAATATTTCAGGAACACATTTTTAAATTCTATTAGGCCTTGACTCGGCCAGTATTTATCCACTGGAAAACCTTAAAAAAATATTGAATAGTATTGAAACAGCTTGAAGTACTAACGACTAAGAGGAATGTTGAAATCATGTAGCTGATACTATAATAATAATATATATTGATTCTCATAATAGAATTCTTATTTTTATTATCTCCAACGATCGTGATTTCAAAAACCTACCAAACCTACAACAATAATTGTCTCGCTGTACAAAGTATTATTATAGAAGCAAAAGAGCTGAGACTAAGAGGAAACGTCATTTCATTCAATTATCAGACCAATTTCCGTTTCGTCAGTATCTTTGAATTCTAATCATTTCGAAATATTAGTGGTTCAGAACCTGATCCCATCATAATTGATTGGTCAGTATACTGTTTCGAATTTTTCACCATCAGATACGATTCATTCTAGATTTCAGTTTTTACCATTGTTTCGAATATTTATAGTCCTCATCAAAGTGTACTCGAATTTGAATATCATGTTTCTATAGTCTTCATCACCAAAGTTTTCACCATTAGTTGCATTATTTTTTCGAGATTAATTTGAATGTGAACCGTTTTTTCGACTTTTATTGCAATAAGAAGTATTTTTTCAATGTTTTCGATATAATCTAGGCTGTTTCGATTTTTTTAGCCAATTCAAATTTATAACCCGACGTTTTGTATATCATTTTTCATCATCATTGCACCATTTCGAATTGTATATTAGTCAACACTGTTGAAAATTCCTTAGTTTCATCATTTTCACTTTCCATCACAGTAATAAGACATTTCTCTCAATTTTACCACCATAATTACATAATTTCCGATTTTTTTATTCCAAAGTGAAAATGTCTCATTTCAACGTTTTTATTATCAATTCATAACCCAACGTTTCGCTTAATGTTTTCATCAAGTACAGCAATGAAAATTTTGACAATGAAACTGAAAACTTTACTTTTTCATGGACATATCAAAGAAATTATATTTTAATGTTATTTACATGATGGCCTGCTAACGTGTGGGGTATTTATTGTTTATTCGATTCATGTTCTTGTACAGCAGTTGAAGGATTTTTTTTTCAATGCAATTGTTATCATACTGCCTGTTTTTACGAAATCAACAAACTTTATTGGAAAAAGACTCACTCTGAGGTGTTTCGAATGGACCTTCAGTATCTAGTTTTGTATATTGTAGTATTCTCTCAACGCTCACTAGTTGTTGGACCACATCTGCAAACTGGCGCATTCCGAACTGTAACAGTCCTGTCATCTTCAAGCATTGCGAAATAGCTAGCCCCACTACACTGTCACTTATGGGAAAGAAAGCTGAGGAATGAAATATGTAGGTATATAAAAATGGTAGTGAAGTTATAACACAAAGTTGTTCTGGAAAATGTTTTTGTTTTAGACGGATGTAAAACTGGTCATAATAGATTATTTTACCAAAAATAACTTTTATATTATGAACCCACCCGTAATTATTGTTGGGCTAAGTTTGAATCTCCAAGAGTAGCAACATATTGAATATTTAGTATTAGTACAGTATCAACAAAATTATCCACTGGGCAAGTATCCAAACTGCCCCGTGGAAATCGAATTCATCACAACACTTACAAAACTCCATATTTTGAAGAATTGTAGTAAGCTAAAGGGCAAAAACATATGGATTCTGAATCACCTTAAACAAAACCAAATAATAACATCTTCAGAGCACACTTAATTGTCAAAACAGACAGGAAAAATAGCAGATGCTTTATTGAAGGTGAAATTATTTGTAGACAACAAAGAATATACATTAAATGATATATTACAGCTCGAAGGAGAATCTGAGTTCAATGAACAAAAATCAAAAAGTGTTCTTTCCATCCCAGTAATACTTCCAAGTGAACCATTAGAAGGTGAAGAAAACATTCTCGCAGACAGAGATACATCCCTTCGAAATCATCTGACGAAAAACCTACCAAACCATTTATTTTGATCCAATTTTTGTTACCTCAAACAGTGACGAGATCGGAATCTTCAAGTCGCAGAAATTGGAAAAAACATGGTAGCTTTGATTAAATACGTATTTTAATTTGTACATATAGTTTTTTCTACATTCATGCAAAAAGCAAAACTTTATCGAACCATATTTAGTAGATAAATGAGTTCTTTACTGCACTAGTGCTCACGGCTACTATGATTCTGAATTTTATAATGCAACTGTGGTTATAGAAACGTCAGTCAAAAATTAATTCTGACTATTACAGAAATGAAAGTTTTCAAATGAGTATCATTAATGGAAAAATAGCTAACAGTGATCTGTTTCAATGCAAATCGATAGTAATAATTAATTATTTAAGTTGCGCTTTTCATTTTCCTACACCTAGTGCCGCACCTTAAAAAATTATTTTTTGCTTTTTGTATGAACGTAGAAAAAATGTATATGCAACTCGTGCAATAAACAGAGTTGGACTATTTCACGTCGAGTGCCCCTTAATAAATTATTTTTTGCTTTTTGTATGAACGTAGAAAAAATGTTGTATGCAACTCGTGCAATAAACAGAGTTGGACTATTTCACGTCGAGTGCAATGAACACTCACTTTTTGCACTTGTTGCAAAAATAACTAGTATTATCAAATCGACACAGAAATACTCACTTGTATGCATGACAACAAAACTAAATGTAACACTTGCAGTCAACGCTACACAAAGTGAGTCGAACCAAAGGCCAAAAGAAAAAGAACAAGCCATTGTCAGATACCAGGCAGAACTATGGACATCCTGCAACAGAAAAACTTTTAGATTTTCATACTTTCTTGCTACTTGGTTTTCGAAGTGAAAACTTTTTCCTTTGACCAAAACTGTCGGTAAACATTTCAATAACGTACTTGGTGCTCATCGAATTCATTGATAAGAATTTCTTCTATTTTCGATGATCTTATTGTTGTTATTCCATTCAGTGTCGAATCAACGTAGGAAAAAACAGGAGACTTGGCTGCAATCACAAATTTTTCGGTGAATTGACAAAACTTATAATAGTCAGGAATGTTCAAATGTATAGTCAAAACTCGAGAGAATGTGCTGAAGTTTATATCAATACATCAATAAATTCAGCAAAACCGTGTGATTCAGAAGATGAACTGATAGGAAATAATTTTGTCATAAGAATTTAAAATATATAATACCAAAATGAAATATATTTAACATAGTGAAACTAACAAGAACAAAGTAAAAACATCAAAATGATTGATCGGCGCTCCGGGGCGGCTTAAATGGTATTGGTGGCGCATTCGCTTTCAGAGCTGCAGGGAAACCCGGAAAAACCTGCAACACCACATCATCTGAAGAGTTGGAATTCCTTGATAGAGAACTTCTAAAGAGGTCCGACGAATTGTGAAAATCTGCTCTACGTAAAATAGGATGTACCTATGGTGTCTTCGAAGGCTCCAAAAGGTCCAGTTCCAAAGAAGGTATTCTATTTACGCAATTGTCATATAATTGGGTAAACAAAATTCAAATGAATGATAGTTTTACTCTTCATCAGAAAGATATCAAAAGAATAATTCTAATAGAGAGAGTTGAACAAGATATAGAAATGAGATATAAAACTGAAAAAAATGGCAAGATTAATCGAAAAAAGACGAGAAATTACAAAAAGATGAATAACAAAATTTTCGGATGCATAAGATGTTGTAACAACAAGGACATCCAAAATTCTAATGTCCAGCTGATCAAACTAAACGCCATCGATGTCATTTATTTGGACATTTTGCAACCTAATATTGTGAAAAAAGTTCAGTATCTGGATTCAGACAATGGCTGACACTAATGGGTTTACTACTAAAAACTGTCCGAACTCTTATTCGAGATGGAAAGGTTCACTTGTTTGATGAAATGATATCTTACCTGCAGCTTCGAGACGTTTAACGTTCGTTGATGTCAAAATGTACCATTTGCTGAGTTTCAAGAAAACACTTCCAATAATCAATATTGCTACAATCATATATGGATTCAAGACAGCTACATTGAATAAAATTCCAACCAAAATGAGCAGTATCTGAAAAGTGTTCATAAATTTTAATCATGCAGGGTTAATTTCAAATTTGAGTGAGCTTTCAGTCGAAAACGGCATTAAAATAACATTTATACATATAGTACAGTTGTGTGCATGAAAAATTCGTACAAGGCATTGCACTAACTATAGTCTAGTTCCTAAATTGTAGATATTGACTCATCGTACATTTTCAGGTTTTTACGGGATTTGAGAGTGCGGAGGGATGTGAATAAGTGACAAAGTAAAACTTGATTTAAAACCTAAGTACCTACCTGATTTCTGTTCCATTTCTTGCCCTGCTTCATGTGAATTATGAACAGTACAACCTATGAGTCACTATCTACAATTTTGGAACTTATAATTGAGCTAAAAAAATTTTGAAAGCGCGTTACTGACAAAACATCGATTCTACTTGTCAAAGTCGATAATTTAATTAAGATTGACGAGTCTGGCTCACTATAGCCTTTAACTGCTGTACGACTTTTTTATGCACACAACTGTACATAATAGTTATTTATGTCAAAATGAAAGTTTTTACAATTCCTTTAGGTGAAAAAGCGCTTCACTCACGAGTTCATACTATATTTTTTTCTAAAACTGTCATGAAAAACAACCTATCCAGATTTGAATTGGGGCTATGAAATAGAGTTGCACACGTGAAGGATGAGTGTATAATGCAATTTTATAACGAATGGCAGGTGAGAAAAATTCGAAAAAAAAATGTGTAAATTTTAAATTTTGTTTGTAAATTCGAAAAATCTTGGTAACCGCTGTATTGATGTCAATATCATCATTATGATGTTGACTTAACTTTCGGATAAATATTCTACTGGGAAAAACTATTCATTTCATCGATCAATACTTTGTAAAGCTAAGAACACCTTTTTCTTTACGCTATATCAAGAAAAACTCATAGTTGCACTATCTACGATTTTCTCTGTTCAGTCTTATCACTTTCCATCTGTACTAATATCAATTTCATATTTATCAAAATTTTGTCATGAGTTTCATACTGTATTTTTCTCTACAACTGTCAAAAAAGACAAAAATAGTTCAAATTTTCATTGCGAATATGATATAGGTATAATTTTTTTTTGCAAGAGGTGAAAGAAGGACCCGAACAGAAAATTATCTGTTCGGATAGTCACGAAGCGCTCAAAGCTATCTGTCATCCTAGACCAAGCTCAGTTCTGGTACAGGAATGTGGAGATGCTCTTGAGAAATTAGCTGAAACAAAGGAAGTCGAGTTGGTCCCTGGTCACAGGGGTGTGCCGGGAAACGAGGTGGCAGATGAGCTTGCCAGAACCGGTTCTGTTGCGCCGTTCTGCGAACCAGAGCCAGTACTAGGCATTGCAAGAAATCAAATCTCTTCTGCCCTAGTTGAATGGGTGGAAAGAGAACTAAACGAATCTTGAAGGAATACCGCCGGCTTAAGGCAGTCAAAAGACTTTGTGGCCGGCTCTAGCAAGTCAAGGATGACGTGGCTTTTAGGCAGAGATCGCCAAACACTACTCCTCCTTGTAGGAATTCTAACAGGCCATAACAAACAAGGTAGACACCTGTCACTAATGGGTATAAAAGACAGTCCCACTTGCCATATGTGCGAAAAAGACGAAGAAACTTCGTCTCACTTCCTTGGCGAGTGTGAGGCGTACGGGAGGCTAAGATTCGAAATCTTCGGAGCCGAAAAACTTCACTAGAAGGTCACAAAGGTTCGGAAAGGAAGACTAGAAGAGACAATGTGGTTAGGTATCTGGAGAGCGGGGGATGGCAAAAAGGGCCCATTGCGGCAGCGGCCTTCCCAGGATTACTACTGCTACTAGGTATAATTTTAATACATAATAGTAAAAACGCTTCGAGTAATATCGGTGAAAGATTTATATATTGGATATTTTCAAGATACTATTTGCCCTAGGAAAAAAGAACTGACTCTCTGTCGAATCTGTCATCATAGCCCCATAAAATATCTGTCTCCTAGTAACAACCGTCAGAAGAAGTACACTCATTGACATTGAAGATGTACGGTGGAAACTCCTCACATTACAATGAAGGTATCATATAATTAGAGAATTGGTTTTTCAGTCATACATATATTATCTTCCAATCTTCCTCTGCCATTGTGAACGACCAAGCTTATTGCTGTTGTCACCCATCAATTGCATTCTGTCCATGGTTGAAATATCTCACCTGTATTGAGTAACATAGTCCGCCGGGAAATATTTCATCAACAGCCCCCATATCTTTGGAAAACCGATTCAGAACTTTCCCACTGGGATTGGTATCGAAAAATCTCATTGGAGCTTTCAATAGTGCGTGAAGCATCCTAGAGTGCAACTTCACAGAAGCTCGCATACAAACTTTGAAGAGAACCATATTTCGAGCTATGCTGAATATTATCGTCCCTAGAATCAAAATCCCGTACACAATCATTGAATAATTCGTTTTCAGGAGTTTGTGATGTCCGTCGCTCATATCAACATAATCGAATAGACCGCTAGTGATATTTCCTAACGTCGTTTGTGCATCATTCGTTGTGTATTCATACATGTCCCCCGAAGAAGTGTTTTTATCGAGGTTATATATAAGAAGTTGTTCTGGATATTCCTCATATGCACTAGCGTTGGCTGAGTGTCTGGTTTCTTCTTGTTCCGTCCTGAAAATTATTGTTTATATTCATTGAATTATAGATTTCATGACGGCAGTGTAAAAAATTCATCAATTTTTATCAACAGTAAAAACACAAGAGCTTTTATTATTTTATTATTATTTTTATCGGATAAATTTCTTCCTTTAGCGAAATAATTTTGCCCATTAGTTATTTCACGAGAAAAACTGATATGAACCGATATGACCGTAGGTCGAGCTATTTTGTCCAATGTCAGTTTTTCCAGTAGATTTACTGAAATTTATCCTATAAAAGAAACGTTCGAGTGTTTTTGTGTCAAAAATACTGAACAATCTGACATGACGGAAATTGAAGTGACCGTCGGCCGCTTACCAGATGAAGCCTGGTTTTGAAGGACAAGCTGTCAAAATGACTCGGCCATCATATTTAAATTGATTTCTTTTTACAGGAGTTGATTTATCGTGATTAACGCCAATTCATGCACAACTTAACGTTAATGAGCCGTAACTCGGTATAAAAAATTTGACGCCTTATAAATCGATGAACGTCGGCTGCACGTACGAAAAAGTATGACTCATTGTCACGTTCCGTCCGAGCCGAGCGTGCAAGCGAGAGCGCGGGACAAGCGATAGAGAGGCACGATCGGCCTAAGCGTTCGGCTTGTGACGCATCCATCTCTCTTCCACTCCATCGGCCAATATGCCCGAGTAGAAGGGAGACAGCGGCTGCACACAACCTACAGGTGAACTGTTTTGTTAACTGTTTATGAAGTGAAGTGGAACGTTGATGTGGTTTCTTATCCATCTGCCTGTGACAAAGGCATGTCAGTTACTTTTATAGTCCTGAACAGATAGATTGAAAGTGATTGGAAACATATATTGTTAACGCGATGCCTCCAACCAATTTTGTTCACAAGGTACAGTTCATTAAAAAAGACGCAATTCTCTTGCAGCAATGTCTGCACCAAAAAAAAAAGTTAAAAATGGAAAATGAGAAATTATGAAAAGGGATCTCGGAAAGTAGGTAGGCGCATAGTAGAATCATCCGAACTCGGAAAAAAAAAATTATGAACATGCAAGAGAACTAAGAGAAGTTTACCGATAAAAAACATCATAAATGAGAGGAGATTGGGTTTGCCCTCAGTTTTGAGAATTATGTGCGAATTTTTTTAAACCATATCATTCGACGGTCAGATGTTTTTCACTATTTTTACGGGGTTTTCTCATTTCAATTTCACGAGTTTTTCAACTTTATTCAAGAAAAAGGGATGGGGTCGAACTATAAAGTGAGGTAAAATATAGTACGAAAACCAAATGAGTAACACAAAGTTTTTTGGACCATTTTTTTCAAAAAATTGTTCCGCTAATTCGTCTCAATTCACGACTAATCTTTTCCCAAATTATTATATTCTGACGACAATATTGGCAAGGAGGCTGCGCAATCATCTATTCTCAATTTTCTATATTTCCTGGTCTATTTATTTCGAGATATATTTCTCTTGTTCCTTACTAGCCTCAGCGCGTTGTTGCTATTGCTCTTGATGTGGTCATTTGTATGCTCTGATCAATCAAAACATTGCCGACTTTGGAAGCTTGTATTTCGATAATTAGACGGACAAATTTTTCTACATTTGGTTATCAGCATTTTTACCAAGATTATTGACATGTCTTAGTTTTCTATCAAATTTCTAAGACGCGTTTCTTCTGTGTAGCGTGTTAATTGAAACAATGATTGCGTTTGGCCTATGGTGCTATGATATAAAAGTCTATTGAGAAGCAACTTCGAGTCCAATTATCTCCGATTCTAAACGGATGATAATTCTCAAAAAAACTCATCTGATGCGCTACGGCTGCAAAAGATTCAAAATAGCTGTATTAGATTCGCATATGGTATACGCAAATATGACCATATTAGTGACTCCTTTGAGGACTCTGGGTGGTTGAAATTGAAGCAAATGAGAGAAATACACCTCCTCACCTAAGTCCATAAAATTCTATTATCAGGAACTCCAGTATATCTGCGCGAAAAACTGGTCTCTCTCTCACGAAATAATATTTCCCGCAAAAAACATCAGTTATTGATTCCAAGGCACACAACCGCAATGTACACTCGTGGTTTCTCATATAATTCAGCTAAACTGTACAATGCCATGCCCGATGAGTTTAAAGATTATAGTCTGAGTAACTTCAAAAAACGGTTGAAAGTCTTTTTTCGAACAAGGCAGTGATGTATATTCTAGTCTTATGACTCTTGCAATGAATCTTGGTTTATGTAGAAAGGGATGCCACTTATAACAATATTTGTATGTACATAATTGGCGTATTGTTAGTACTTGTACTGATAAATTAATATCTTTCTTTATCGCTAATTTTGTTTATTTTTCAGTTACTACGTGTGGTATAACTGTATTTATATTTTGTAGATTTATTTGTGTACGTTAAGGTTGGGTTTAAAACCAGCTTTAATAGCTGAACCCCGCCTATTCATCGTTTGTTTAAAATATTATGTTCAATACTTGTATTATTTGTGAAGATGAATAAAGGAATTTTATTATTATATTATTATTATTATTATTATTCTGTAGTCGCTGTCGAGAAATATCATATCAAATTTCCATTGAATTTGTAAGAAAACGGTTCTAGCGTTCCAAATACCTTAACATGTCGACAGATTTATTATCAAATAACATGTTTTATTCAAATAGAGTGGAATATATGTCCACAATATCTACTCACCAGAAAGACGTCCAATAATCAGCAGCAGTACCGAAAGCCTGTGAAATAATCATTGTAATGATTAGAAGAGACAAATAGAAAATTGATTTTGCGCATTTGAAGTATTCTCTCAATGAAGACATGGCTGTAGTATCCTCGATATCGTCAGTTTCAGCAGAATTCTTGTTGTTGCTTGATACATCCTGGAAAATTTTCACGTATTAATGGTTATTAAACGAACAAGTGTATCAATAAGGGCGATTAACAATCAAGATAATTTCAATTCACGAGTTTGGTACGAAACTTTTCCGTCGACCGCAAAGATAATTTGACAGTTCAAGTGCTACATTGTAACATTATCAAACGGATAAAAATCACAAAGTGAAGTTTCCCATTTTCATCATGGCAGAAAGATTTCTTAGGATCATTTATTCAATCAAGAGATATATGTACTGAATTCATCACACGTGAATTTCAAAAATATTTTTCCAAAAATATTTTTCCAAAATTGGGGTAATAAATGAAATGCGGGAGTAGAAGATGACGAAACAAATCCAAAGGAAAGGATACATTTTTGTAAAAAAAATATTTTGGAAGATATTCGATTTTGAAATGTTCTGCAGCCTGCGCAAACCACGCTGAAACACTGCCAGCGGTCAGACACACTGTATTCTGGAGAATTAAACCAGTGCCTCCCAAACAAAGGTAACTGAAAGCGATTTCATAAAATTCCATGAACTTTTTCGAACATTTTTGAATGCTTCAGTAACGAAAATTCCTGCTATTTATCCATACATTATGTTCTGTATAACAACCCACTATCTTAATTGCCACAATTTCGGAAACACCCTGTATAATACTGAATGAATGTGCACACACGTTTTTCAGCAAGGTAGGCGTTATCGTTATCCAATAGCATATAGAGACTCATACTTTCTTATGTTTTTGTAAAATTTTCAGCTTGATAAAGTTGACTTACTTTTTCTATTGATTGTAGAGATTTTTTCTGATTCTGACTGGGGCTTGCAGCAATTATTCCAAGATCACCTCCATCGGGTTGATCTGAAGAATTTTCATCTGATAACAATTCAGTAAAATCCACTCCAGAATTCGAAATTTCGGTAAAAGTTCCCTGAGCTTTCACAACACCCTAAAATAAATCAAAAATGTGTATAAGAATTAAAAATGAATGATTGATAAATATATACCGTGTGACCCATTTAAGATGGAAGCACCCTTATAAAACTTAAATTTTTCAACTGATTGGAATGATTTGTTTCTCGTTAGGTAGGCATTCAAAAAGTCTACTAGGACACCAAATTTCATTAAAAAAACTCCATTTTCAGGGCCAACTATATTTATTTTTCAAGGTCAACAATCTAAAAAATTACTAGCCATTTTTTTTTGGAAAAATCTGACTACACCACTGGATTTGTGACCAGTTTTATAAGGGTGCTTCCATCTTAAATGGGTCACACTGTATAAAATCAGAGTGCCTTGTCAAGTACCTTGGAGTTGGTATAGACTCCATGCAAACAACAAAAAGTAGTCTGTAAAATTTCCTAGATATTTTAGAAAATATACGGCATATAATTTACTGGCATCTTAATGAACACATATTTTTTCCAAGTCGAGTTTTTTTTAATTGAGCTCGTCTGATCTCGAATGAACTACTGATTACTGATTCCAATAAGGAATATAATTGAATTTTCGTAAGCTAATATATTAAATGATAATGGAATAAAATGAACATGAAAAAACATTTCAAAAACAAACCTTTATTCATAAACAAGTGACCTAAAAATATTAGAAAAAATATTCAGTAAGGAAAAATTTCAAATATTTTCTCAGTATCTCGAGGTTTTATATCAAATTTGAAGACGTTTGTTTACTTTTTAAGCTATTTTGTGAATATTAAAATTTTTGAGATTTTTTCGTTTTCCATGAATTTAATATTATTTTTCACTTTTAAGTTTACGGAAGAATGGACAGACCGGCAGACAGACTCAGACAAGAAGAAAGTTAAATCAGAGCTTGTGGAAAAGTAGATATGTTCAAGACATAAAAAACAATAAAAAGAAATGAATATTCTCCCCAACATGTTGTTACTTGGTTTACTGTAGTGCATTCAAATTACTTCAAGTGATTGTCTGACTTACTTGATTGATTACAACTATCAAATCGGCTTTCTTCAAGTACTGCAACTGATGCGTCACCAAGACTCTGGTTTTTCCTTCCAAATGATTCACAATGCATTCATCGAAAAGCTGTTTTCCTACATGAGTGTCGACCGCTGAAAGTGGGTCATCCATGAGATAGATATTGGCCTTCCGGTAGACTGCTCTAGCAAGATTAACTCTAGCTTTTTGACCACCGCTCAGGATCACTCCTCTCTCACCAACAATAGTCATGTCGCCTTGTGGGAACTGCTCAAAATCCCTTTCAAGGCTGCATACTTTGACAATTTTTTGATACATTGCTTCATCGTAGGCTTGTCCAAAGATAATGTTTTTCCGAACAGTTGCAGAAAATAGCCACGGCTCTTGAGAAGAATATGATATTTCTGAATCAACGCAGACTTTTCCGGATTCTGCAGACAGCTCGCCAAGAAGAATCTATAAATATATATGTATATATCAATTTGAACGTTTCGAGAAATTTAACACATTTAAATTCAGTTCATCGACGAAAGCGGTTCAATACGCATCCCTACTGATCGAATTCATTAATTTTTGGTGGAATAACACTACATCAGTATCGTCACGGAAATATTCAGACCTGGCGCCATCTAGGTGGACAAGAGCAAAATGATAACAGCGGCCTGAGTGATCACGCCACCTATTGACGAAGAACGGTGAATCTGAATAAGACTCGCAGTCATTTCTGTACAACAACAAGTACGCCATGCTGTTCCACCGACGGTAGTTGATTGGGATTTATTATTTGATTCATAAGCTCAATGAGTATGAGAGAGAATTTATTAACCCACCAGAAAAAGTTTCTCTCTCCCACTCATTGAGCTTATGTATAAAGTAATAGGCGATAGCTCCTTAGTCTTTTGAGCAGCATCAAACTTGGTATTGTCGGATTCCTTATGATCACCTAACCTAACCTAACCTAACCTAACCTAACACATCATGTAATGAAATACAGGGTGTCTTTTTTGAAAAAAATAAGTTCTAAGTCGCTGCGCTTATTCGAGAAACTTTGTATATATGAAACCAGATGAAATTCAACCAGATAAAATTTCAGAGCGAAATTCCAATCCGTAAGAGTTCTAATATTATGTACATCCATTCTGTTTTGGCTCAATATTTTTGTTTGAAATTCTGCACTCATATAGAGAACTGAAAGACGTTTTGAATGAGGTATTACACGACCCATCATGTCATTTGAAAAAATCTTATAAGTTTTTTTGGTGTCAAAATGTAGCTTATGAACAACCACTTCACAAAAAAAAACAACGAAAATTTCCAATCCGGTTCAAAAGTTAACAGGGGGGGTTACTTCATGGACACACTTTATAATTGAATGTTACCTGTAGAAATGAGCTCTTTCCCGCACCCACTGGACCAATAATTGCACACAATGAACCTGGCGGTATTTGTAGGGTGATGTTTCTAAAAACATATACTTCTGGTATCCAGCATGCGGAAACATTGATCAGACGTACTTCTCGTTCTTTCGAAATCTCATAATTCACTGTCTTTTTTTCTTTCAGTAGCAGGAACTTCTCCAACCTCTTAACCGTTGTTGAAGCTTCAAAAGCGGAGCTTACAGCAGTGGGGAATTGATACGACATGGTTATCTGAAGAATTTGGAAGAACTGGGTTAAGGAGAACACTTTATCTGCAGTAATTTCATTTCCTGAAATATTTGATGAATTTCAAACCAAAATTTGGAAAAAAATATAAATCAAGAACAAGAATATATGGGTACACGTTAATAACCGGTAATTTCTCAGTTACCAACGGTATTGCTACGGTCGTAGGGGGCAGTGGTTGTTTTGTTCTGGAAACATGCCAATGAATATACCTTGTCCGTTATTCGGTATCTATCTTCAACACCTAAATCCTGAACGTTAGAGGGTTAAACAAGCGGACTCTTATAATTCTGTGAGGAGATTAATATGGTCTGCATTTCATTGACGAAACTTTGGGATGATGTATCCAAACAAGACAAACAAGAAATCTTTTCGCCAAAAGTTTTGCTATGACCGTTAAAAAAAAGATTCGTTTTAATGTGACATTTTCGTTGAGTATTATGAATCATGAAACACGAGATGTGATCAATCAGCGATAAAAGTTTCAAGTGAGTCGGGAAACAAGTTTACATGAAACTAGTTTCTTGTTTATTGAACATTAGAACATATAGTGTAGAGAGACACATATAGAGAGAATATATATATATATTGACCAACTCATATGAAAATGATAACGAATATCATGTTACTGATTCTTTCTCCTTTAGTGAATTCATTAACGATTTTCAGTTAGCACCAAATTATGTTCTAATGAGTTTAGATGTAGTGTCCCTATTCACTAACCTACCTTTACAATTAGTTAAGCTTTGCATCGATAAAAAATGGAATAAAATTACAAATCTCTGCAATATTGAAAAACACATGTTCATGAATATAATTGATTTCATTTTTGATTCTACTTGTCTTGTATTCGATGGAAAATTCTACAAACAAATTTTCGGTACTCCGATGGGATCTAACATCTCCCCAATAATATCAAGTTATGTGTTAGATGAACTTCTCGAATATTGCACAAATGAAATCACTTTTGAAATTCC
Source organism: Chrysolina haemoptera (assembly GCA_958298965.1). Lineage (NCBI taxonomy): Eukaryota > Metazoa > Arthropoda > Insecta > Coleoptera > Chrysomelidae > Chrysolina > Chrysolina haemoptera. The sequence goes on from OY282594.1 coordinate 6,014,794, forward strand.
TTTTCTGAAAAGATATGTAGATGACCTCATTCTTGCAGTACCAGAAAATTGTATTGACGAAACTCTCAACATCTTTAACAGTTACGATCCTAATATCCAGTTCACTATAGAAAGAGAAACAAATAATTCAGTTCCATTCCTGGACATGAAACTAATCAGAACTTTTGACAACAAAATTATTACTAGATGGTACAGAAAACCATTGAATAGTAATCGTTTTCTGAATTTTTACTCACACCATCCCATGAAAATGAAATTTAACTTGATAAATAACCTCAAAACTAGAGTTGTTAAGGTCACTCATCCATCTTTGAGAAATGAGTGTCTGCAAGAACTACAAAATATTCTTTTAGAAAATTCATATCCAAAATCATTAGTTAATAAAATTTTATTTAGCTCTTCTATTTCTGATTCGGATTCAAACAACCACCCACCAAGAACTTATCAAATTCCAATTTATAAATCTTTACCTCATATAGATGATTTGACTCCAAAATTAATCAATTTGTTCAAAAATGTAGACAATATTAAAATAAGTACAACCAGTTTGAGATCATTATCACAAGTACACTCAAAATTGAAAACTCCTGTACCAATCAAAAATAGATCCAATATTGTTTATGAAATTCCATGTAGAAGTTGTGAGGAAGTATACATTGGTCAGACAAGTAGAATGCTCAAGAACAGAATAACTTCACATAAAAGTGACTGCAGAAGGAATGTCAGATCTTGCAGTCTTGTTGAACATGTGATAGATAAAGACCATATTATTGACTATGACAATGCAAAAATTCTCAGTAATGAACAAAATCTCAATAAACGCCTCTTTCTTGAAATGGTTCATATAAATAATACTGAAAAAACAATGAATAAAAGAACAGACATCCAAGATCTTAGTACCATATATACATTTTTACTAAAAAAACATAAAGAAAATATCTCACCTCGTCCTCCTTGAAATGATTATTTACATATTTATACATATAGTATATTTTTATATTTTCTCACTCTGTATCTCTAATTTTAAATATCAAAAATATGATCGAGCAAGCATAATTTGTTGTCAACTTGTCCTTTCAAATTCTGTCTATCACCTGTATGTTTCTTTTTGTATCCAATTTCTTTTGAATTTTATGTTAGTAAGTATCTTAAATTATGTAATAACATCACATATTTATTTAACAACTAATTTTAGTTACGTCTTGAAGAAGAAAATGAGTTATTTTCGAAAGCTTGACTTAAAAACGAATAAATCGTCTTAATTGGTCTCCCTTTGACTGCTTCCCACTAATTTGTGAATACATTTTGAACAGTCACGAAAACGTCCCCTTATATATATATATATATATATATAGTTCGTCTAATAGCAAACCAACCTTGGCAAAGACTGTGCATAAAAAATCCTTATGCTGATGCAAAACTATAACTATTATCATACCTAGTAGAGCATAACAGACCACTGTCAGGCATAAGATCATTCTATCGTTATAACAAGGGAAACTTAACAAAATTGCTCGTAGGTGAGAAACTGATGTGAGGTCATTGACTTCCGAAACTCTTGCAGCCTTGATAAATTTCTCGAATGACTTTTCCCAAGCATACATTTTTATGACTTGAATTCCAGAGATCACTCCATTCATCAGCTTCACTCTTTTGTCTGTTTTCTCAGCTATAAATTGTCTCAGATTCCCACAAAGTTTTCCAATATATCCTGCAAAAAAATAATTGTCAGTGAAACCTCCATTTTGTTAAAAAGTGTGAGTGAGAAGTAGTTGCTCCATCGCAAAAAAACTTCTGTATCCTTCTGTATCCTAGTATAGAGCAGCGTTGACGATGAATCTAACCTATGTTAGGAGCATTTGGTTTTTCAAAAAATGTATTTATTCCGAAAACAAATTTAAAAATTTTTTTAGGTATTGTTTATGATAAGTCCTTCCACACTGTGATGATGAGTGTCAAAAATAGTTATTTGTTATACATATTTCAAGGGAAACTATGAGAGTGCTATATGGCTGAATTCAGAATTTCAAGCAGAATCGCAAAAGGCATTGAAAAATCCGGGGGTCAACAGGGATAAAATTTCAAACTTTTTTCCCGTCACAGAAAAATGCTTATTTTTTGTAATAGTGAAATATAGTTACTTCTATCTACGTTTGAAATCTACGACTCTCAATATATTAGTGTTTATGTATAATTACTAATATAACTACTTACCTTGAATAGGTAAACTCATAATGGCCAAAAAGATAACTCCTACCAAACAGGATATTTGAACCTGTTGCCAAAGCAAATAGCTCACCACAACTAACTGAAAAGGTGGTACCCAAAGGGCATGCAGATATAGTGAAACAGTATCAAAACGGTTGACATCGTTGGAAAGTAAATTAACCACTTGCCCAGCAGCTGTCTGACCCAGAGATTCCCTACTCAGTTTTATCATCTGAAAAAGAAATATCAGGGAAATGTATTCTTATTCAATCTTAAATTTTAAAGAAAAATGAGAGTTAAGGAACAACTAATATAAGAGACTAGTAAATATTTGGTTGTTGGTCTTACATCATGTATTTTCTTGTTGAGCAATTGGTATTTTTGGGAAACAAAAGTAATTTTTTGTACAAAACAATTGGATGAATTTGGTAGAGTTAAATACCACCCAATTATAATTACCGTTCTATACACCAACGATGATGCCGCCACCCTGACTCTCATTCCTAATGCTGTTAAACTTAGGTTAGTGTGATGTACCATGAAGGTGGAAATGAAACCTGATCCAATCAAGATTATACTGGAAATCAACATATCCATCTGTGTATTGATATCATTTCTGTCTTTGAAGAGTCGAATCAAGTGGGCGAGTACAATGGGTTGAATGAATCTGCAAATGAGAATGAAAAAATATAAGAAGATCTACGTATATGAACGTTCAGTGCCATGCATTGTGTTAAATTGGCATATCCCAGGTTAGTTTGGAAAAACTTGAATTGCAAGCTTACTAGGGTTCGAAAAGCCTCCACAATGCGAACTCTTCAGAAATATTGCGTGTGTTGTCATGATAACTTAAAGTTCCTTCTCTAATCTCATCCTTTGGAATGCAGAAAAGAGAACCCTTTTTAAAGATATTTTTAGAATTGTTTTTTTCGTTAACCACCTGTCGTTTCCCTACGAACGGCAGTCCTCAGAAGTCGTAACTTTTGCGAGCACAAGATTACTGATGTCATACCTTTTTACCAATCCGCAGTCGTTAGGCTTCGAAACTACAACGAACAGCCAGAAATCATTAGAAGACGGCGCTTTTAATCACTTGACTACCTTTCCCTTGTTATGTAGCCAAACTATGAATGAGTATTCTTCTAGTAGCTGCCTGACGGTCATTAGGGTAGGACAAATTCACCCAACCATCTACGTCATCAATAATATAATTTTAATATCTGTAATAGCTGACCTGAAGTATATAGCTATTGTAATAAAATCAAACTGGGAACTCTAGGATCTGCTGTGTTTCTACCACTCAGTTCAGCCCTTTTCCTATATTCAGCAGCGAGCAGTGACCACCCCCGGATGAGGATGTTAATGCCGAAGGCTAACTATCAGTAGAGGGTACCCTGGTAGTGCAACTGGATCTTTTCGTCTATTTTTTTAAAGGTCTATGTTCCGAGGGCAAGCTTGATTGTTATCAGTAATGAGGGTCGAGTCAGTGTTCCATTCAAGCGAAAAGTTCAACACCTTCCACAGCAAAATATATCTCAATTTTGTAGAAGGCTTGAAATCTAACGTAAGTAGATATGGCTGCAACATCTTCTCCTACCGACAAAGTATTGTATATATCAAGCCTTCTACGAAATTTAGATATATTTAGCTGTGAAAGTTGTGTTGCTATGATAACAATCTTGCTATTGAGAAACAGAATTCACTCGAATATATATCAACAAAATGAGGATGAAATTTGGAACGCAATTGACAACAACAACAACAAAAAGAAAACTTGGTTTAAGCTAGCTTTGCCAGTACGTTCAATCTACCTGACTTCATTCGTACTTTAAAGTTTATGAGAAAAATTTGAAATGACCTTTCAAAATGCAAAAATGGAGAAAACAAAAAACTCTTAACATTATAAAAACTAACTGTTGGCTGATATCAACATGGAACTGAACTAGTATTTCTATTTAACCTTCAGTTATCTGAATGGGGCCAAAGTACTAGTTCATACTAACGGGGTTAGTATTGTTTTGGGAGAGTTTGCAAAATGTTTCAAAAAATATTTCATACACTTTCCAATAAAATATCCGAAACTGAATTCAATAAAATGTTTCCATCCGGAAACGGTTTGACCCATACCTTTTCTCAAGATGGCTGTAAGTAGGTTTTTTGTTGATGAGCAATTTCCACGCCAATACCACTCGCCAAGAGCATATAATTTGTTACTTATTTAAGAAAAGTGTTATTTATTCGTTGGTGATTGATTCTGTATTTCCGTTGCGATGCCCCTAAGACAACCGGCAAAGGACATCATTTTCAGTTGACTCTAAATCGTTGGATTATAGTATGAAATAATTCGTTCCAATATAGGGGCGTCTTTGAGATTGTTCTTCTTCAAATATGAATGATAGAAAAATTAACAATAATGGAATCAAGTTTCAGAGATTTTACAATTTTGCATTGAAAATGTTAATTATGCACCAAGAACACGTTTTCAATAGATGCTTTTATGAAATGTAGGTATTACCTGACTGCTATATTCAAGAGACCATAAGATATTCCCCAGAGCATATAACTAAAGAAAAAAGTCTTGTATAGAGCTCTCATGAGACTAGGTTTATCACATTCCAGTTTTGCTCTTGATATTTCATTTTCCCAATTTTTTTCCAGTTTATCTCCTAAGAGCTTCGCTTTATCCGTGTCCTGTGCTTTGAAGAGATCTCCAATTTCCAATTTTTTTCTGGTTGTTTTTGCGATCAATCCAATCATCCACCTGTGGAAAAAATATACCTGAGTTCTACATAGCTACCTAAAACAAAGAATACTGGAAGGAATGTGAAAGAAAAACCAGTATGGAATAAAAAACATAATGAAAAAAAATTAGAAAAAAAAGTATTTCCCCTTTACCTTTAATTGAATTCTCAGATGCTTATGTCGACAACCATTGTATCCTTATCAGTAGGAACTATTAACCTGAAGTAAATATTCAAACCTGTCCTACTCAACCCTCACAATTAATTTCTATGGATTAATGTTATTATAATATCGGAGTGATGCTACCTTCAATTGCCTGATGGTCATTAAGTAATTAAGCAATCTATTATTTAACAATGAGCTTATCAAGTTAGAAAACTAGATGTCCTGCCATATCAGGATGCTCACTGCTATTTCCCTATACAATATAGGAATATAATTGGGTCAAAAATCCATCAGAAAACAACTACTTTATTAGTCATTTCTGAAAGGTCTCGGAAAAGATTCTCTTGGAGATATAAAAAAATTGTTATTTTTCAATTTGTTATCAACAATTTACTCGACACTAGCGGTTCATTAGCGCGAATCATAAATACTGATTTGAATTCCAATGGTCTACACATTTCATACGTTATGTATACAATAATTAAGAGTAACATAGTATGGGGAATGTGAAACTATAGTAGCCGAGAACTTCCATAATGAAGAATCTATTTCATATGAATTGATCATCACTGAAAGAATTGACAACGATTCTTCTTGTATCGATGTTGATACTGTAACGAAGCTTTCAATATGTAATAACTATGTTTAAGACAATATCAGATCTTTAACATCAATAACTAAACCAACTTCATTTTCAATGTTCTGTCTTATGAGTTAGTTCCATGTTGAAAAAATGTCGATTATGAAAGAATGTTAGGAACAGTCTTTCTCTATTGAACTGAGCTAATTCTGAATCGTGTTAGGTCTTGCATGAAATGATAGGTAAATGTAGACAATTTGAGAATTTTGTCTACTTTACGGCCCGCGGGCCATAATGTGTCCGCGGGCGGTAAAGTGTCACTTCACGCTCGCTGAACCGGGCGGTAAAGCGTACTTTACCGCCCGCTAGTACATAAACCCATAAAAACAATACAGAGCATTATTCATTGGTTGAAATTTAATGTACAGCAGTCCTGAATTCAATTTTTCTTTGCGTTTTTTGTTCATTGTACCCACTTTCATATTTTATCTACTTATTGTAATTGTACCTACTGATTTTCAAAGCAAGTATTTATGTATTCATGTAAGATATCTTTATTTGTTGAAATATCAATATTCATAAATCCTAGCTAAAATCACAAAGAATTGAATGTTGGTTTTAGTTCGAAAATATGAATAGGACATTCATAAAATCTGTTGTGGAATCATCTGCGACTGAAAGACAAACTTTAGTCGCTATTTTCCATCGTTCAAGATAACCTCTTGGGAGGTATTCATGTTGAAAAGGGGAACATTCTCCATGAAAATTGAAAAATGAAAAATGTGATTTATTTGTAATATCTAACAGAAAACACTACGCATTTTTTTTTGAATGAAAATGCGAATTTTCACTTTCAGATTTTTTCTTTCCTTTTCAGTAAGAGTCTTTTCACTATATCTATCAGATGTAGTTCAATGTCCAGCGTGGCTTGTGCCGGGGAAGTAGTTGTTTTCTGTTAGATATTACAAATAAATCACATTTTTCATTTTTCATTTTTCAATTTTCATGGAGAATGTTCCCCTTTTCAACTTGAATGTTGGCTTTCCCAACTTTTTTTGTGTACAAAACCAATGGCTTTTCCAAGCCGAAGTACGAAACAATAAATAAGAAAAGAAGTCAAAAAAAATTAAAAAAATGTAAAAGTCGATATAAAAGTTTAATTATGAAACTTTAACATGGATCATATTAGAAATTGGCGAAATCGCTCAAAATTGCAAGTGTACGGGAAATATACCTTGGGTGAATATAATTTTCTATCGGAAAAATGTTTGGACCCATTTTGTGGTTTATACTGAAAACCAGTTGGAGTTTTGTTATGTATATCAACTGAGTACCAAAAAATGTATTTAATAAATAAAAAAAAAAAAATGAGTATCTACTTACCCAAAAAACAATTTAGAAAAGACATTGGCAGATTTTCTTGGATTTTCAAGTTTGAGTTTATACCCGTTTTCCATTTTATGCACAATCTGATTAACACTAATCAGTCATTCAATCACCACCTAGAGCTGCTGGTTTTTGTATAACTTTTTGAAATATTGAATCTGTTTAATATTTTCACAAAACTCATTGAAATGTAGTACTTTCGAAAGAACGTTCAATAATAGTTGAAATTTTCTGCTTGGAATTGAGGGTCTTATCAAAAAAAACATAATATTCAGCAACGTGAAATAATCTATCCTGGTGGCGATATTTTACCATAACTGGTCATATATTGTAATAATTATACAACTTATCATGAAATTAGCACGTATTGATAGGCGAATATACCCTTGACGACGTGATATAATCGATTTGGTGTTTCGCTTCCTCCAAATTCGACAGTTCTATTATTGTGAACTTCAAACGTTTGTCAATTTTCGTCAAAGAAAGAATCATCAAATATATTTGATATAGGTTGTCCCAGAATAACGGGGGCAAACTCCGATGGTAGAATCCTCACTTCATTTTAAGGCTAAGTTCCAATGAACACATAGCCTAAGATGAATAATACTTGATCTGAGGGATGCGATGCAAAGGTCAAATTTCTGGATAAATCGAGGTCTTCAATGTTCTGAATAATACCCCATACATTAACTCATCCATTAACAAGAGCCACTGGCTGATTGGGTTCCAAGTTGGTGACAGAGTTATTATTGCATTATTATCAATATCACGTAGATATTCGTAGACATTTAACCAAAAATATATTTTTTCCTCCTATCCCTATAGAAAGTACACACTTTCCCCCCTCAAACCAGGGAGAAAACTCATACGTTTCCTCCCTAGGGAAGTACTTTTCCTCCCTCTCATTTCAAGTAAGCTGTAAACGATGAAACTTGTGAATCTACTATAATCAAATTGTTTCTATAATTTCTAGAACATCTTATATATCCTGTGTTCTGGTAAAAATCAAATATGACTGTTACTTCTACTCTAGTTCTTTAATAACTATTTGTGTATTTAGAGCGCAAAGTGATTGATTGTCGCTCGACAAAAAGATTAATATTTGGAGAACGACAATGACACTTTGTGCTCGAAATACTCACATCATTTTTTCTACAAGCACAGCTCTTAGAAAAAAAAAATATCGACACTTCATTCAAATCGGCATATAACATTACTTATGAGAAAATCAGTCAATAGCAATCCGAAATGTATAAGCTATCTAAATGTCCAATAATTCAAATCACTCACAAAAAAAAATAACGTACTTGAAAAAAAAAGTTGCAATTGCCAGGAGCTGAACCCGGGACCTTCGGATTACAAGCCCAAGACGCTAGCCATTGCACCACTGCAGATTCTCAGATGGACATGACTGTATTGTCTATACTTTCCATCATGCAAGTATACGTCCGTTTTAGACAAAAGCAGTTGAGATGCGTTTTATATTTACAAAAAAAGGTTCATTAAGTGGGTAGGAGGAAAAATCATATGTATTACATGGGAGTGAAGTACCTTTTTCTCCCGCAGTATGTAGTACTGCTCGACGCGAAGTAATCTTTTGTTTGCAATCCGATATTGTAAGGGATTTAAAAACTGTTATATCGCAAAGAAATCAAAATGAAATGATTATTTCAATTTCCTATATATTACTGATCCTATTTATAGCAGCGATAGCTCATGCCATTTTCTTTGCAGAATAGACTTTGAATACAGGATGATACATAAAAAAAACACAAAATTAAAAAAATAAATGATTTATGAAGTCATTCATTCATCTACTAGTGATAATCATTAGAACAGATTATATACAAGTTATTATCAACAATCAAAATACTGGATATTTCCCTCAGACCCTGGTGTTTTGCTCTATGTTTCTCTTGTTTTTGTAATCTTCCGCAGCGATATCCTTCAACTGCGAAGCCACCATAGGACCTGCTTCAAGAACCATTCTTTGGAAGTGTCCATCTGGTATCTGGAGTAACTCGTGAGGATGGCCGAATTCCAGAATTTTCCCGAAGCTCAACACTAGCACCTTATCAGAATCCATGATGGTATTCAATCTGTGAGCAATTGTAAGCACGGTACAGTTGCTGAACTTCTCTCTGATCGTTGTTTGAATCAACGAGTCCGTCCTGAAATTAATTGAAAAACGTTATTGTGATGAAGTGAAATGACAATCTGTAATTCTATTTTGAAGTTGACGTAATCAAAAGATGACTCCATGCTTGGCATAGAGCAATTACAACGTGGCTGGCCTAACTTTATGGTTGATAGAATACTAGAAGATTTTTATAATATTTTGTCAAATTAACCCTGACATAACTGAAATCGAATACTCCGTCGAAATAACGACACTGATGCACTAAAGGTGGGAGGATTGTAAAACAAAGAGCAACAAAAAAATCGACGGACTAAAAAGTCGAGTAAATCATGATAGATGATTTTCTTGAACTTTTTTTATTTTTTATTTTTCGAATTTAAAATTTTTGCCCTCGTACGTATTTTCACGTGCTGATTCCGAATCTTCAAACAAAAATGTCGAAAACTCATCGTAAATATTTTTGGCGCCAAAAAAAACCATTTGAAAACCGATTCAGAGCTGACCAACTCGAGAACGGTTAGAGATATACGAATTCTGCGAACGCCAATCGTTTCAAAATGACCTAATTAGTATATACTGAGAATTTGAACGGAAAAAATCGACTGACTGAAAAGTCGAGTAAATCATGATAGATGATTTTCTTGAACTTTTTTATTTTCCATTTTTCGAATTTCAAATTTTTGTCCTTGTACGTATTTTGACGTGCTGATTCCGAATCTTCGAACGGAAATGTCGAACACTCATCGGAAGTATTTTTGGCGCCAAAAAAACCATTTAAAAAGTCGTTCATGTTTATGATAAATAAAAGTGGCTCTAGCACAGAACCCTGGGTTACGCAATATTCCATTGCCATTCTTTCTGACGTGTTACCATTGTGGAGATGATTCTGTGATTTTTCTCCCCATTTAGTCTACACCACTGCAATTTCAGCAAAATGGACTTTTTCCTAAGATTCAACCATCATTGTTCAAAAGATACATTAGATTCAGCAAATTGAATTATCACGACTTATAGAATGACAACTTGATATACATTGCTGGCTCTAAATGTTTGAATTGAAAATAATGAAATGTACTCTTATTATTAGGAAGTACTAGATTTGACTCGAGAGTTAATTAGTGAATTTTCCTATACCTCCTTCTGTGTTTTACCTTTGATCAACATTAGCAGTTGCCTCATCTAATACTAAAATCTTATTGCTCCTCAGACTTGCTCTTGCTAGGCATAGGAGTTGTTTTTGCCCCAAACTGAAATTATTTCCTCCCTCAGTTACTACGAAATCCAGCGAGTCCACGACGTCTTTCAGTTCCACCTGAAAGTTATCCAGAGAAATAAGTGAGATGATTTGACAAGAACATAGCTGTGAATTGATAAACTCAGATGACCTTACCAGCTCTAAAACTCTCCAAAGTTCAGAATCTTCAAATTCATCGAAAGGGTCCAAGTTGTATCTCAATGAAGCCGAAAATAGTACCGGGTCTTGTGGAATGATAGATATTTTCTTTCTCAAATCAAATAGACCTATGCTTTTGATATCCAACCCATCTATGAGGATAGCCCCTTCCGTAGGAGCCAATCGAAAAAGGGCTGCGATTAAAGATGACTTGCCTGCACCTGTTCGACCAACTATACCAACCTGGGAACAATCAGTTCTTGTACAAAAAATTATCACAATAAATAATAGAGAGGTTATACTTTCATTTTAAATGAAGGACATTTTTTTTTATTGGGAACAAGGTAGTTATGCACCTTATCCGGCCTGTCCTACACATCCCACAAGGTAGTGTGTGAGTCCCGTAAGTCGTATGCCTAATGAAGACTCCTTCTTGACATTGGGAGAAAAATAGAAAAAAAATTTCCTTCCCCTCTGCATCTTAGTATATTCACTTACTCTACAGGTATCTGGGAAAGGAGGTCCAGAAAACCAATCTCTTTCTGGTCTTCCACTGATCGATGGCATATACCGTATTATCAGGGTGTTTCCATAATTGGAGCGATCAAGAAAAGGGGTTGTTGTATGGAACATAATGTAATATTAAATAGCATTTTTGTGTATGGAACATTCAAAATAAAAATATTGGCTACACGACTGGTAACTTCTGAAATAAGCGACAAGTTCAGGATCGAAGTGCTAGTCTACAAACACGAATTTATGTCGAGTGGTATAAAAAATTAACCAACCGCTCCCTCGGAAGATTAACGGAAAATGTTTATGATTCAAGATAACTATATAGGTACCTTTGTTCCTGGTTCAATGATGAAATTAAGATCATTCAAAACTGGGGGGTCATGCTTCGTATATTTCAGGAACACGTTTTTGAATTCTATCTGGCCTTGACTCGGCCAGGATTCCTTTAATGGAGTACCTAAAAAAAATATTGAAAAGTACTGAAACACTTTGAATAAAATGTAAGTATCAAAAATAAATAATGTTCAATTGATGTAGCCTATACTTGATGAAAGTCCATATCAACGTTCACGATAAAACTTTTGATTTGATAATTTTCGCATGTTTACAAAATTTATATTTAAAGTTTTATTATAGAAGCAAATGAGAGGATTCACAATCTCAAATGTATTACGAAAAATCACATAAATTATCTCTGTTGAATACTCTTGCAAAAGTGTACGGTTTCAGAAATACTGAATAATAATTGATGGAATAGAATGAAGATATATTATCCCTATGGTTGCAAAATACTATACTTCGCGTTAGGTTCATGTGAGGGCTTTTTTTAGGAAAGTATTTTTCGTCCGCAGACACTTTTCGTCCGCAAATACTTTTCTTCCGCAAACGCTTTTCGTCCGCTGTGGTCACTATGACACGGCATAGTGACCACAGCGGACGAAAAGTGTTTGCGGACGAAAAGTGTTTGCGGACGAAAAGTGTTTGCGGACGAAAAGTGTTTGCGGACGAAAAGTGTTTGCGGACGAAACGTGTTTGCGGACGAAAAGTGTTTGCGGACGAAAATTAGTACGTAATATGTCATTTTTTGTAGAGGTCGACGAAAAAAATATTTATGGACATTCTAGATCTGATTCACGTTGCAATAGGTTGGCATAGGGAACATAATATTATAAATGCTCATGAAAATAATCTCTATAATGAAACTTTTCGTGAAAATCATATGAACTATAGTTTCATTATAGAGATTAACATGGATTTTCATCAAGTATCGGCTATATCAATTCAAAATTCATCAAAATAGTACAAAACTCTTTGAATTATTGTTGTCATTTGATGAGTCAATTTAAAACTGTCTACTTTATTTGATTATTATTCGGTTTTCATTCGATACATGTTTCAATGCAGCAGTTTGAAGGAATTTAAATCATTATATGTGCTTTTCACGAAGCATAGAATTTTTCCCGTGAAAGACTCACCCTGGGGAGTTTCGAATGGACCTTCGGTTTCTAATTTTGTATATTGTAGTATCCTCTCAACGCTTACAAGTTGTTGGATCACATCTGCTATTTGGCGCATTCCAAGTTGTAAATTTCCTGTCATCAGTAAGCATTGCGAAATGGCTAGCCCTACCATACTGCCACTTACAGTAACAGAATCTACAAAATAAAATGAGTTTCTCGATTTTGATGGATCAAATCAAATCAAATATGCTTTGTTTTAAAAAATGGTAAAGCATCATGACAAACTATTACGAGTATAGAATAACACACGCTGTTCTAAAAGGTGATCTTTGATGTAGAACTGAATATTTACCAAAAATCATTTCCCAAAACCCACCGAAATATACCGTGCTTGTAAATTTACGGATACAATGTTGATATTACCACCAAACTCTAAAAAGTTCCCAGAATCAACACTAAATAAGGAAGAATGTGTGGATTTTCTACTTCCGAAATTTATTCGTTATTTAATACGTAGCCAAAATAAATCGAATAACTTTTTTAATCATTATGTTCATTCAGTAGCTCGACTCAAAATTCAAGTCGTATGGTTGTGAGCTTGTATGTGAGTCATAGGAGTAGAGGACATTTTCCAGGAATATTTATTACACGCTTTATATTAGCTTCACTCGTATGTTTGTTTGTATGTTTGTTTGTATGTTTGTTTGTATGTTTGTTTGTATGTTTGTTTGTATGTTTGTTTGTATGTTTGTTTGTATGTTTGTTTGTATGTTTGTTTGTATGTTTGTTTGTATGTTTGTTTGTATGTTTGTTTGTATGTTTGTTTGTATGTTTGTTTGTGTGTTTGTTTGTATGTTTGTTTGTATGTTCTTGGAATTTTAGTGAGTATGAATTAATTGTGTATAGTCTGAATTGAGTGCATAAGTCTGTAGAGGTGTTATAAACATGGATTTTCCAATTCAAAAACACATTGTTATGATGATATGATATAAGGTATCATACAAACAGTTTTCTCTTTTAGATTTGAGGACATAAATCGTGAAGACTTGTTCTGTTATGGGTTGTTATAACCGATCCGATCCAGACCAGCACGTGAAATTTCCAAATTTCCTTATATACAAACAAGGCAGAGACAGGTAGAAACTGCTGAAGTACAGAGACATACTAGTCACGCGTGCTTTAAATAAATAAAAAGGGGTACCAATTGAAAAATGAAAGTTTTGAGATCTGTTTTGTACTGCCTCATTCAAGAATTAAATATTCTAACACTGCAGAGGTCGAGAACTTGAATTTTGCATCTCAGTCACATTTCATACAAGAAAAAAAAAAGAAACATTCCACCACCATTTAATGTACATAATTAAGATGCATTAAGTAACTGGAATATTAAGGATCTTTGAACGTCATGTATTACAAAAATATTAAATTAGTTCCATATAAATTTTAGATTATTGATGAAACATATCTTCTCAAGTATACTCACTTTGATGCATTACAACAAAACTGAATGCAACACATGCAGTAAACAATGTACAAAGTATGTCTAACCAAAGCCCGAAACTGTAACCGCAAGACAATGTCAGATACCAAGCAGAAGTATGGACATCCTGAAACAGAAAAAACTTCAAAATCAAAATTTTTTCTTGGTGCTTCATTATAGAGATGACTACTTTTGTTGTCGTTCAAAAATGTTGGCAAATATTTTAAAAACGTACTTGATGTTCGTCGAATTCACGGATAAGAATGTCTTCTATCTTCGAAGCTCTTATTGTTGTTATTCCATTCAGTGTCGAATCCACGTAGGAAAATACAGGAGATTTGGCTGTAATCATAAAATACCAGATGAACTGACAATACAAATCTTTGAAATACTGACAATACAAATCTTTGGAATACCGCTTTCATATAATACACAAAGAATATAACTTTACTGGCTGATACCGCGACGGGTATTGCATTATATCAAACGGAACAGAAGATACTATTGCAAGTGCTTCATATAATCAACTAGCAGATTTTTTTGTGATTCGAACAGATGCAGACACAATTCGAGGTTGTTGCCTCTCCTCAGTGCGAGAGAATTTGAATCATCAGAACTGCTGTCAGACTATGATACTCTGATTATAAATCAGTGAAAAGGCGTTTAGGCCACTCCTAGTTGAACATAGATTGGGTGAATTTATAGTTAACTTTATCTCCTTGTTTTCTTAGAATGTTTGACCCCAATTGCACAGTAGAATCGGCAACTTATTAGCTGTTTGAATATGCGTACCCACAAATAGATAAGGAAAACTATGTAAGTTCACTTTCATTTGATCTTTCTTAGGCTTTTGATGACTGCTTGGGTAGTAATAATATTATAGAAAAATGCCAAAGGCATCGGTAAGTAATCAGTAACCACTTTAATGTGTTTCAATCGAGGGAAAAATGGCTTGTATCGTGCAAAAAACGCTATAAGTATCACGAAGCCCAACTGATCTAAGACAATAATTGGGGTCACCTCGACGCTCTTTCTCTTAACAATTGTCTTCGAACGGTAAAATAGGATACGAAATTTTAAAATTTTTCGATTGAATGTTATCTTACCTGCAGTTTCGAGACGTTTGATGTTCGTTGCTGCCAAAATGTACCATTGGCATAGTTTCGCAAAAGCACATCCAGTAATCAATATTGCTACAATCATATATGGGTTGGATATAGCAACATTAATTAAAACTCCAGCTATTACAAGAATTATCTGAAAATATGTAGGTGTTCATGAATTCAAATCACCCCCAAACTTGCAGAACGGTGTAATAACACGAATAACTGATACAGAGTGTTCCAAAATTATATTCGTATGTTCATGGAACTCAACTTGTAGTTCATTATGAGTAGTAATACAACAGGAGTGAGAGAGAGTGAGAGAGAGAAAGAAAAAGAGAGAGAGAAAGAGAGGGGGAGAGAGGGAGAGAGGGAGAGAGGGAGAGAGGGAGAGAGGGAGAGAGGGAGAGAGGGAGAGAGGGAGAGAGGGAGAGAGGGAGAGAGGGAGAGAGGGAGAGAGGGAGAGAGGGAGAGAGGGAGAGAGGGAGAGAGGGAGAGAGGGAGAGAGGGAGAGAGGGAGAGAGGGAGAGAGGGAGAGAGGGAGAGAGGGAGAGAGGGAGAGAGGGAGAAAGGGAGGGAGGGAGAGAGGGAGAGAGGGAGAGAGAGAGAGAGAGAATCATGTCAAGGGTCACGCCTGTAAGGGTCTTACCTGTATTGAGAAACATAATACGCCGGGAAATATCTCGTCAATTGCCCCCATATCTTTGGAAAATCGGTTCAGTACCTTCCCACTGGGATTGTCATCGAAAAACCTCATTGGAGCTTTCAAAAGTGCGTGAAGCATCTTAGAGTGCAACTTGACAGAAGCTTTCATGGAAACTTTAAAGAAAACCATGTTGCGCGCTATGCTAAATAATACCGTTCCTAGAATCAAAATCCCGTAAACAATCATTGCGTAATTCGTTTTCAGGAGTTTGTGACTTCCGTCGTTCGTATCAACATAATCGAAGAGACCGCTAGTGATATTTCCTAACGTCAGTTGGGCATCATTCGTTGTGTATTGATAGATGATTTCCGAAGAAGTGTTTTTTTCGAGGTTATATTTGAGTTGTTCTGGAAACTTCTTATATATATTAGTGTTGGCCAAGATCCTGGTTTCTTCTTGCTGGGTCCTGAAAAAAATTGGACATCTTCATTCATTTGTAGATGATAAATAAAAACGGAGCAAACCCAATAGGCCAGTAGAGATAGACATTAAAAATCGAATATTCAACAATGATTCCAAAAGTTTTCAAACTTTGGTCAAGTGGGGGGTAGATCGAGAAAACAAATCTCAGTTTGCAACCTGCAGAACCCGCAGATAATCGAATTCACGGTACGGTGAAACCAATTTCATTATGTATTTCAATTACTTTAAGTTGCGTTTCGGCTCATGTTGAGTGCCTTATCACTGGATATATAACGGACTATAATCCGTTGCCCCACGAGTGCGCAGTAAATAATTCCGTCTGAAGCTAGGTTGGTCTTATTGTATCTTTCTGAGAGAAAGGATATGAAGGATATATGAAATGATATTCTTGATTCTCATAGAGTGAATGATTACATTTACTCACCAGAAAGATGTCCAATAATCGACAACTGTACTGAATGCCAGTGAAACAATCATCAAAACAATTGAAACCGACAAATAAAAAATTGATTCTGCGGATTTGAAGTACTCTTTCCATGGAGACATGTCTGTATTGTCTCCGATATCGTCAGTTTTGGTAGAATGCTTAATGTTGTTTGTTACGTCCTGAAAAATTAATGAATATTTTATATACAGTGACCCAGAATAGAGGCAACAAACTCCAATGGTAGAATCAGCTGAGCAGCTAAAATCTTTGATTTCTATCTCATGGCAGAAATTCTTTGCAGGGCCATATATTCACGTGAATTCAGATATATTTGTAGTAAATTTACCATATGCTGGTGAACCAATTAAAAAATTATACATTTCCAAGAATATACTAGAACTAAAACTGCGACAATTCCACTATACGAACGTTTTTTCAGCAAAGTTGGCACCATCAGGAGCCATGAGCTTGTAGCTACTGATATAATTTCCGTACTTCTTTGCGATTCGAAAAACCACCCGTATAATAAAAAATCAACTTACTTGTTGAACTGATGGTGGAGGTTCCTTTTGATGCTGACTGAGACTTTCAACGGTCATTTCGGGATCACCTTCACTTGGTTGATCTGAAGAATTTTCTCCCAATAACAATTCAGTGAAATTCACTCCAGAATTGGAAATTTCAGTAAAAGTTCCCTGAGCTTCCACGACACCCTGAAATGAATTCAAAATAAGGAGCTCTACCGTTCGAGCTGTCCTCTCGGACTTGATGAAGAAGCTCTTTCATAGTCCACAAAATCGTTACCATCGCAAATGAAAAATATCCCATTCAATTTAGTTTGACATAATGACAATTGACATAATCAGAATCGAACCCATGTGTAAAAAAAATCAGAATCTATAATCTTCTTCCAAAATCTACCAACCGATTATCAACAAATATATTCAGAAAATGAAAATTTCACACATTTTTTTCGTAAAAATCCCGCCAACTATCGAAACAGACAAACAAAAAAAAAAGTAACGATAGTCGTTGCCAACCGAAAAAAAGGATTAACCATTTTAACTTAATCGTGATTGTTTAATTCGCACATTGTTGAATTCGCAGAATTTCAAAATAGTAAGAAGGGTTATTATATGTCAACATATTCGACTGGAATTTTGGGCGAATCCAAGTTTCTTCGGAATTTATTTATCTTATTTCGAATGCCCTATTACTGATTTCCGCAAAGAATTTACGTAAGCTAATATATCAAACAATAATGGAAAACTGAGATGTGTTCAATATTTTTATGATGACGAAAAAATTTGTTTTGTACACCTCATCTATCAATTAGAGGCTGTAGTTTACAAACTTACTCCAAATGATATACTTACATGATTGATAACTATTATCAAATCGGCTTTCTTCAAGTACTGCAACTGATGCGTCACCAAAATTCTGGTTTTTCCATCCAAATGATTAATAATGCAATCATCAAAAAGATGTTTTCCCACATGGGTGTCTACAGCTGAAAGTGGGTCATCCATCAGATAGATATTGGCCTTCCGGTAGACGGCTCTGGCGAGATTTACTCTAGCTTTTTGACCGCCACTCAGGATAACTCCTCTATCACCAACAAGAGTCATGTCACCTTGCGGAAATTGCTCGAAATCTCTTTCAAGGCTGCATACTTTGACGATTTCTTTATACAGTTTTTCGTCGTAGGCTTGTCCAAAGAGAATGTTTTTCTGAACAGTTGAAGAGAATAACCACGGCTCTTGAGAAGAATACGATATTTCCGAATCAATGCAGATTTTTCCAGATGCTGCAGACAGTTCACCGAGGAGAAGCTATAAATGGACAATAATATATACGTTTACAGTTATTGTTTAAGATTCAATTAATTCAAATAGGAGATGTTAATTATGTAAATTAAAATCTTCCTATTCTCGGACTCAATTTCAATAGTCTATGCAAGACTTTTTTCAATTCTTCTTTGTTCAATTCTTTCGAAAGAAGATACCTGAGAGTCATTTTTTGTGAATATCTGCATATTTAACTACTTAAAAATTTGAGATCTGTGCGCTATTTCCAGAATACACAATATCATAACTTTACCTGTAGAAACGAGCTCTTTCCAGCACCCACTGGACCAATGATCGCACATAAAGAACCTGGCGGTATTTGTAGCGTAATGTTTCTCAAAACATACATTTTTGGTATCCAGCATGCGGAAACATCAGTAAGAACTACTTCTTGCTCTCTCGAAATTCCATAATTCATTGCTTGTTTGCCTCTCATTATCAGGAACTTCTCCAACCTTCTTATTGTTGTTAAAGCTTCAGAACCGGTGCTTACTGCGGTTGGGTAGTGCAACGACATGGTTATCTGCAGTACCACGAAAATCTGGGTCATGGAGAATACTTTATCTGCAGTGATTGAATTTCCTAAAAATGTTATTTATTTTTGAATCACAATTTTCCACGATACTGGAACTCGAGAAATGTAGTATATCAGTAGGCTTTGATGACACGTTTTCTTTTTTATATTATTGATATTATACCTGGTTGGCCATGGTTTGAAGATACTTGATTTCGCTATCAGAAAGCAATATTGCAACGATCGAATTGCTTGCTGGCATATTCTCATGAGTGTTTCTAAGTAGTTAATTCCATTCCTACGGAGAAGGCAACACGGATTCTCTGGATTTCATGGCAAACTATGGGTTTTTGTTGAATGTGAACGAATTGGACTGGAGGAAACGTATTACAAACAGAAAGATGAAATAATGCAATAAATATCTCGTGAATGTCGATGGGGTTCAACATGAGCAAAGTCTAGATAAATGGAGCCATCAGGAATAAAGAGAGGCTCTGCCCCTTTGGCCGAGGTATGTTGAATTTTTTGGTCGTTTCAGTAGCTTGCGCTGATGATTGGCAATATCTATGGCTTCAAGATAAGAAGAGCATTGCGAAATAGTGTTCCTGTTGAACGTTTGGCCAAGAATCTATTTTATATTGATGGTTTGCGAACAAATACACCTCAGATATTATTGTATAATGTATAATGTATAATGTAGTCGTCCTAAAGAAAAGAATAAATATTGTCGAAATCTTTACCAATATCAAAGAGTATCTCTGATAAGAATGCCAATTGACTGTATATATATATGTTCAGATAGGTTTCCGCGGTCAGATATTTGAAAACTAGAAGTTCGGGTTGAATCGCGTCTGGAATTAGTAGAAATTCGACCTTTCGGCTCCGATTTTGGAGCCATTTTTAAGAAATGAACAAGGAAAAAAAGGTGGGGAAACGTGATTCTACACTGAGGTCTCAATCTGCCTACTCCTCAGGTTTTATCATTGTGAAATTATCTCACGAGATAAACCTACGCAGTACGGATTAGGGATGGTTTGAGGGGGTTAGCCTCACCCTACAAACTCAAGAACTCTTTTGACTTTAGAGCTCCTTTTTTGTTGTTTATAATCCCTAAATGGCAAAACTTTATAATTTATTTTTTCTCTTCGCTATTTTGGGATTAATATAAATGGACTATGTAGCGAGCCAAAGTTCCTGGCGAACGAATATTTGTGCATAAAACAAAATAAATGTAATATAACTTTTACTATACCTAGTAAACTATAAGAGATCACTGTCAGGAATAAGATCACTCTATGGTTGTAACAAGGGAAACTTATTAATATCCCTCGTAGGTAGGATACCAATGTGAGATCCTTGACTTCCGAAACTCTTGAAGCGTTGATCAATTTTTCGAATGACTTTTCCCAAGCATACATTTTTATGACATGAATTCCGGAAATTACTCCACTCATCAGCTTCACTCTATTGTCTGTTTTCTCAGCTATACATTGCCTCAGACTGCCAGATTGTCTTCCAATATAACCTGTGAAAAAGTCCGAGCTAAGTTTATTTAAACTTTGAAGGAATTCATTTGCCTGAACCCAAGTCCCTTTCTTTCGAACCCTCAGAACTTGTTGGGAGCATCGTTGACGATAAACCAAATCTACAGTGTCCTTTAAAGTGTCGTCATCATACGGGAAAAACTTTTAATAATTATTATAAGTGGTGCTTTAAAGAATCTGAAAAATTGCCTACTCAGACTGAATCACGCGACTTTAAATATTTGTCAAAAGTTAATTATTTTCAAAATAATCGCTGAGAATAGTATTACTTTTTCGAATTTCAAGATATTATATTGTATTGCATGCACCACAAAATTTTGGTAATAATTTGCATATATCTCCTAGAGAAAATTTTGCATCCGTTCTCATTATAACATGAAAAATCAGTTGGAAGGCCTGAGATTGTTTGGACATTCGGTACACCTTGTACATTTGTTTGTATATTTTGAGGAGTATTACCTATATTTCCATTTCGACGTGCTGTTAAATGGTAGAGCAGCGTTGATCAAGGATGAACAGTGGCGGCTAGAGAATAATTGTTTTTGTCTGATTTGAGTGATTTGTCCATAATGGAATCGGAACCTTTTCAAAACAGAGGCTCAGAATATATCGTAGATGAAAGGGTGTCAGAATTTGATGACATCGAAACAGAAGTAGAAAGTGCAGGGTCGGCGCCATCAAAAGCCAATCGAGTTGAAGTTGATAAAAGTGTATCTAATGAAACGAAAACAATCACGGATTATTTCATAGTGAAGCAAGATCCTAATAGTAATGAAAATTCTGACAAATAAGGCAAATGTACCCTATGTACAGCGGTTTTAAAAATGAAAAACTTCGGAACATCTTCACTAAGGCGTCATTTGCAAACAGAACACACTAGTGTCTACAAAAAAAAATGTGAAAAAATCCATTTCCGCTACCACTCTTTTTGTTTGCTGGTGACTATACAGGATGTTTATGTAAGATAGTCCAGTACAGGTAAATTATTTATTTATGTTCTAATTAATATTTTTCTTAGTATAGAAATCTATTTTTGACAAAAAAACTAAAATTATAATATATCATAACAATATATTGTAATCATTCCAACTCACCCAAAAAACCTATTTATGTCGAAGACATTGTTTTCAAAGAAATTCTTGGAGTTCTTTGGCAACTACTTCCATACTGATGAATTTCAAGGATTTAATGAGTAACTAGGAGGGGCTGAGAAACAATTAGAAGAACTATTCTTCATGAAACTCTCAACTATAGTTTTGCAAATCTAGCTATGAATGTCGAGAAAGTTATGAGATGTGCGAATCTAGAATGAGATCGGACGATAAAGAGGGTAGTATAATCAAACATTCAGTTATAAAAAAACCACTTAACTTCACAGTGCACTTCGTTATGTGAGAGAATAGAACTGACCAGTTGTAACTCATACTTGTTCAACAGACTGTACTGAGCCCATCCGTTACCGCGCATCGATAGGAATGGCGATTTCACATTCAGAGCAAGATTTGCCAAACTGTACGCTTATTTTTAGTAAAAGTGGAATGAAGTTACTCCATTCCACGTTTGGATAAAGTTTTAACATTAATGTTATTTCATCTTCTACTCAATTTTGTTAAGTTCAACATTCACCACACTTTCCAATTTCTTGAAAAATTACAAAGCGAAAACATGTATCTACTCACCTTGAATAGGCAAACTCAAAACAGTTATTGTTACAATTCCCACGAAACATGATATCCGAACCTGTTGCCAAAGCAAATAGCTTACCACAACTATTTGAATAGGTAGTACCCAAAAAGCATGTAGGTATTGTGCAATAATATCAAAACGGTTGACGTCGTTGGAAAGTAGATTAACCACTTGGCCTGCAGCTGTCTGGCCCAGAGATTCCCTACTCAGTCTTGTTATCTGAAATGGAAATATTATGGAAATGAATTACCAATCTTAAATTTCATGAAGGAAAGATGAGGAATCCGAAAGGGTTTTCCGAAGTTGGCTGGTAAACGCAATGAATAAGTTGAAAGGGCGCAGATACTTTCAGCTTTTAAATTCAGTAAATTTGTATTCGACAGGGCCACTGGCTGGAAAGTTTTGGGGTGGTTCTGATTTTTTTCATTTCACACGTTTTTTGGAGTGCTGAATCCGAATCTGAAGTTTGCTAATAAAATTTCTTGACAGAACATTAAAAGAAATGCAAAAAAATGGTAAAAAATCAATTTTTTTGTAGTTTTTCGCTTATAACTTGAAAATTATCAGTTTTTCGTGAAAATTTTTCCAGTCAGAATGGAAGTATATAAAATTTCCTACAAATTCCACTATTCAGTTTTTTTTCTTTCGACAAACAGTTCGGGCTCAAACGCCAAATAAAAATTGGCGTATTTCTGTCAGCAAACACCCACTTTTTCACTCCAAAACTCTTATTGACTATTTAATGACATTTTTATTGAATTTCTCAAGGGATTATATTGTAATAAAACTAAAAGTACTCTTGTTCGTCATTGGGGCAGTTTCAATCAAAGGACTCATCGAGGTTATGTCTATGTCTGCTAGTAACAGTGTGATAAGAAAGTGTTTGAGAGTCTCAAACAACGCAAAACGGATCTGGGCCATTGATGACATTACTTGCTCCTTCTCGAGCTAGTGCATCGACCTCTTCATTGCCTCTTCAACTTGTGTATGCTGGTACCCAGGCTAAGGTCAATCTGTTCTGACTGCCGAGCTCTTTTAGGGTTTCTATGCAGCCCCAAACAAACATTGAGGTAACTTGCATTGAGTTGACTGTTTTTGTTGCAGCTTGGCTATCTGAGTATATGACAATGTTTTTTTCTGAACACTCATGCCTTATTAGCTCTTGTGCACAATGGTGTATTGTGACGATTTCCGTTTGAAATATCGTCGCTTGTTTGCCAAGGCTCAATAAGATTTTCATCTTCCACTTGGTTCCGTAAATGCAGGCTCCTGAACCTTCATCATTTGTTGCATTTCTCTCCGTTATAATTGTCTTGAAAGTTTTGTCAGAGCTATATCTGCGAAGTATGCCATCTGATGGCATTCTTGTAACTGCTGGTCTTTGCAGTCCTCCGAGCCGTCGAACCTACCTACCTACCTACCTGCTTGGTCTTTTACCACCATACCACCGAACTAAACGTTATCATGGGTCATCATTGAGGGTTTACTGTCAGGTGTACATCACCTGTCGATTATATCTAGGGCTGACTGTGTAAGCTCTGAGACTGTCCTTGCGAATTTGCCTTTTGCAATAATCGCGAGGTTGTCGGCATATCCTAGGCAATGAAAGCCTCTGAAAGATAGCCCAAAGTAGGGGCGATGGCACCCCTCCGTGCGGACATCGCCTGTTTGCTCTAGGTGTTAGTGTTATTCCGCCGATTGCTAATGTAATGACCCTGTTTTTAAAGTTAGCGTTTATCCACTGGCACAGTAGGAGAGGAACCCCTTTTTTACTAGAGCGTTTGCTATACAGTCGGTGGATGCATTGTTGAAGGCACCCTTAATGTCTATAAATGTTGTCATGGTTATCTCTTTACTGATAGCCCACCTAATACTATTTGATCTCGATATTTCCGTAGCAAGCCTCCATTCCAAAGTTGTTCACTTGTTTGGATGGAAAGTGTGCTTCTGTGAGCATCCTTATATTTTCCTCGAATGTTGTGATATAGGCATAGTACATGATATTGAAACTAGTTTAACGAAATTCGTTTCTCCAGTGTGTCACTTGCCTTAACCCTTTGCGGTCCAATTATATTTTCATAATCAAAGAAATGAAAAACAGTCCATTCGAATTATGCAGAGGAAAAAAACAGGGAAACCTAAAACAAACAAGTAGCGACTTCGACCAAAGCCAGTGTCGGGGCTGACCCGACATCGGACTGGGACGTGATACTTTCAGGGATTACCTAATATTGGACCGGAACGGTAAATTTTTGCTGTCGGGGCTGTCCCGACAAAAGACCGCAAAGGGTTAAATGTTTCGGATTAGAAATTCTTGAAATGTATGGAGTATATATGAATATAATTGATAAATAAATACCGTTCTATACACCAATGATGATGCTGCCACCCTGACTCTCATTCCTATGATTGACAAATTGAGGTAAGTGTGATGTACTGAAAAGATGATGAAAAAACCTGATCCAATCAAGACTGCACCGGAAACATACATATCCATTTGTGTATTGATACCATTTTTGTCTTCAAATAGGCGAATGAAATGGGCGAATACTATGGGTTGAAAGAGTCTGCAAATAAAAACAGTTTCATTACTCATATTCATAGTTCAGGCTAATTGGCTAAATTGAACAGAAAAAATCTGAAGTAGCTGAAAGATAAAAATTTTCAAAAATACATATATTTTTAATAAATAAACGGCTGTGCACTCAAATTATTCAAAAAACAGTAATTCGAAGAAGGTGTTTTTACACGAAACTTTTCATTTATTTTTTTATTCTTCCCGTATTTATCTCTCTTCTAGGTATGTTCTGAAAAAAAAATCCCCTCCTCAATAATATAGCCTACATTAGATCCCTTGCTCAAGTCATAACGATCAAATTCTTCATTATAAAGCTCCGTGATTGTTAAGACTCTGAATGGTTACGCCACTGTCTTCCCCGACGCCAATGTCGTATCATGTGTTCGGTGTTCATCGCGGCAACGCAGGTGCAGTGCAAGAGACGTTGTTGACTGATATCGCGCGAAATGCAGACCGTATAGGTTAAGAAGTAGGGTTTGTTACTCTTGTTTAGATAAAAAGCAATCTATGTACCTCACGAAAATAAAGTTCATCAATACAGTCCGCTAGATTCATTAACCAGTGCACAGTGATACTTGTTCTACTCAATGAAAATGATTTCCATTATTTGGCGTTGTTTTTTAATAACAAGAACTATAACTAATGATAATAATAATAACAATAATAGTAATAATGTTCATTTGCAGAATGATACATAATGCATAACAAGAGGTAAAAAAAGGTATTTGTATGAGTTATGTACCAAGAACACTTTTGATGAATGTTTTCATGACATGTCTTACCTCAGTACTAAACTCAGGACAGCATAAGATATTCCCCAGAACATATAACTGAGGAAAAAAGTCTTGTTCAGAGCTCTCAGAAGACTAGGACTATCACATTCCAGATTTGCTCTTGATATCTCATTTTCCCAATTTTTTTCCAGGGTATCTCCCAAGACCTTGGATTTATCTCTATCTAGTGGTTTAAAGAGTTCTGGAATTTCCAAACGTTTTCTAGTTGTTTTTGCGATCAGTCCAATCATCCACCTGTGAAAGAAATATACCTGCTCAATTATATTATATACTATATAAAAACAAGTAATACAGCAAGAAAATTGAAAGAATACAGTACCTAATCAAAAACAGAAGTAATATTATCTTCTATTTTCTTTTTTTTAACATTGATAATCAGTTTGAACGCTCTTGATTCTAATAATGAGTCACGATAATTATGTATACATTGGAAATACGAAGTGTTCGAATTCGAGATTTAGATATGTGGTTTGGTAAATATTCTTCGGTTATAGTTCTTATTCGAATCGGAAATAAGATATTTGATTTTAACGGAGGTAACACCCACATTTCAACTTCAAATGAAATACTCACCCTCAATTTTTATTATTGATATTCAATTTTCCGAATCTGATATTATATTTTCATTGGATTGAATTAATAAATCGAATATAATTAAATTCCTTTATTTCTTCCATGGCCTTTCTTATATAATAATAATTCCTCATTAACGCTCCCAAAGCGTACCTTAGGGCATAGCCTGCGCAGGATGAGGAAAGCTTCAATTATTACTCTTGCCGTGGCGCTCCGTGGCGACTGCTGCCTTTTATTAGCTCATTCACGTTTCAGTTGTAGGAAAACCTACAGCACCATCCCTTGTGGTGGGTCCTTATGCCGAGCAAGCATTACATATAAGTATTATGGTCCACCCTCACCACAATTGAACAATCATCTAACTTTGAGGAGCAACACCTGGCGACACTGACATCAGCAAGTAAAATAGATTGAACCCAAAATACTCGAGATCTTCTTTTATTATAGTCGCGTCATATATTATAATTTCATGGTTATTTTTTACCCATACTCATTTTAGACTGTAATTTATTTAACCTGAAAATAAAACTTAACTTCATTAATAAAATAATTTTTACTTGAAAACTACCGGTCCCGACAGACGTCCTGTATATCGATGTGTTTGGATGCACAGAATTTTTTCCCCTTTTCTTTTTTACGTTTCCCTTTTCATGTTTCCCGTGTCATATTTTCCGTTTCCCGTTTCATATTTCATGTTTCATTTTTTCCGTTTCATGTTTCATGTTTCATGTTTCATGTTTCATGTTTCATGTTTCATGTGTTATGTTTCATGTTTCATGTTTCATGTTACATGTTTCATGTTTCATGTTTCATGTCTCATGTTTCATGTTTCATGTTTCATGTTCCATGTTTCATGTTTCATGTTTCATGTTTCATGTTTCATGTGTCATGTTTCATGTTTCATGTTTCATGTTTCATGTTTCATGTTTCATGTTTCATGTTTCATGTATCATGTTTCATGTTTCATGTTTCATGTTTCATGTTTCATGTTTCATGTTTCATGTTTCATGTTTCATGTTTCATTTTTCATGTTCTATGTTTCATGTTTCATGTTTCACGTTTCACGTTTCACGTTTCATGTTTCACGTTTCATGTTTCAATGTTGAAATGAGTAAGTACTCATTTCCTTTATTTGCAAACATCAAATAAACTCGACAATAATAACAATTAAAATGTTTATTAAGGGCCAATAACTATTTGTCATTACTAAGTTCTTTATTTGATAATAGGAAGCACTAAACTAAACCGTAGAACTTTCTATCAACTTGAACTGAACTCACACTAACCGTAATATAAACTCTCACTTAACTCTCACTTAATTCACAATAACCTTACTCTGAACTAACACTTGGCTCACAATGTGAAACTCAGCTTGCACAAAGTGTGCTGTGACGTGTGAACCAAGTGTGAGTTTAGAGTAAGTACAGTATAACTTTAATAAAATATATAGCAATAAAATAAAACATAATGTAAAATACAAGTTGAGTTGAGTTCAATTTCAGTTTAATTTAAGTTTGAGTTCAATGTAATTTTGAGTTATTCTCATTCAAATTTCAGTTCAAGTTGACTTGAAGTTGAGTCATGAATGCAATGTTTTTTTATACTATTACGTGCGTTTTTTTGGTTCATTCTGCCTACTTTTTCATTACAGCCATTGACGAGATTATTTCGACAAAAAGTATTTGGGTATTCATGCGTTGTATCGTTATCTGTTGAAATATCAATATTCATGATTCATATCTCAAGTAGTTATATGAAATTCACAAGGTTTTCCAATAGCTACGTAACCGGAAACCGGTAGGGATGATAGTGTTAACTCAAGTTGACGGGAATCTTAATATTCTTATTGAACATTTTGGTCTTTGTTTCCAGTAATTAAATTCGATCAAGAGGCACTAATTCGTATGGATACTCAACGTAAACTGTATTCTCATTACTTGAACATAGAAATTTTTGGTTGGTTTGGCATGCATGTAAACGGTTTTCCATGTAGTTTCGTCATGCATCTGAACAAAAAGCTCCAAAGTTCCTTTGGGGCTTTGTGTTCTGATGTCTGACTGAATGTGTCAACCCTGAGAACCAGAGTGCTTCTTTCAACAGTCTGAGATCAGAGTGACCAGACTGTGGTGATAAGGACGGGGAACAGATAGCCTCAAGGTTGTCTGTAGTGATGACGCGGCAACAACCTCGGAACCAGTCTATAGGTGGTGCTCCTATCCGAATTGAAACTAAACACCAATAGTTGGTTACAGGGGACCACTTGCAATTGTTTCCACATTTATCTGTTAGCTATAATTCAATACCCGTTGTGGTATTTGCCAGCGGAGTAGTTGTTTTCTGAGAGTTATTTGACACAATAAGCATACGTTCTGAATGAGAGTAAAGAAGGTAAAAAATAGGTCCGCAACGACTACTGTTATCGATATAATCAACTGAAATTTTAGTATGTTACACTTGTCTTGAGGAAAATCCCACCAAAAACCCAAATGTGAACATGGGAGCCAAGTTCAATGTTATGATATGGTGTGGTTGTCAACTTCGCTGACAAAAGAATAATTGAAATCCAAATGGGTGCTGAGTTCTGTAGACCATCCTGAAATTGATATCTAAGAACGTATAACATATTCTTATTTTAACAATTTAAAACAGAATACTTTGTTGCTACAATAATGTTTGATATTCAAAAATATGACTTTTTGAATTCAAATGATAGAATTATTTACACAATGCATCTAACTGATGCTACGAGAGTAGCTCATGCATCACACCGCCAAGGAAACCTATTATTAGAACAACCATTTTAACAGAATGGCCCGTACAGAGTCTGCGTAGTTCGAAGTGTAAATCTTGATATTTTGTCCGTTCTTCTTTTCTTTTCAGACGATATTCATTTCGCCAGGAGACGAAAACTCCATGACGAACATCATCTGACTTTGATGTGCGAGGAGGACTATTTCAGGTTTATTTGGCTTGTATTTGCCTGCAGATGGCGAATGAGTAGTTCCAATAATTTCGGCCCTGCTTATTCTCCACAATGGAGTTAATATACCCTGCAACGTAAGGTAACACTGATGTACCTGACCTTAGCGAGGCGTAGGTAAAGTGGTTGAATAAGCCGAGGTTTCCATATTGGCCCAATATGAAAACAAGATTCAGCCAACATGAGGTGCTACCTGGGATTTGTCCTGCAACGACAATTTCTTTATAACCTACAATAACGGATGACACAATTCCAAGTTGAAATATAGGAAGATTTTATACGGCCTGTGTGTGATTCATGCATGGAAAAAATGGATAAACTGAAATAGAAAGTGGTGGCGTGGTGCTGTGGTTGTGCATCCAAATAATAAGCCACATTTACACGAATCGATTCCTGTTGGGTTCAAATTGATAATGCTGCTGTGGCGAATGGACTTGGCAACGAAGCTTACAAAACCACTTTTGCCTGAAGAAACTCGGTTGATGTCAATTCGACATCGTTTGATGTCTACTACGAAAAATTAAATACAGTTTGGTGTACTTACCCAAAAAATAATTTCGAGAAGATATTAGCAGTTTTTCTTGGATTTTCAAGTTTGAGTTTATATCCGTTTTCCATTTTCTGTACTAGTATGATCACTCTTTGAAATATTTGATCTATTCTAACACTAACACTAACTTAAATGTAATGGCCGCGAGAGAACGTTCTATAATGGTTGACATTTTCTGCTTGGAACGAGTCTAATCAAAAAACATATTAGTATTCAACAACTTAACAAATTCTTACCTGGTGGAGATATTGGACAATTAATGACACATAGGTACGATAACGGTTCCTGAAAGTTGTGTTGAACGAAAAAACGAAAAGCGTGTTAGCGAAATATTGTGAAGTTGTTTTGATAATTCGATTATATGCTGCACATCTTTATATTTATTTATTGTGTGAGTGTTTTATACGCTACTGAAACACTACTTTACGCAGATGATTTAAAAATATACAGGGTGTAACATAAGTACGTTAAAATATTCAAGTGACGTATTCCTGAGACAATTTTAAGAAAAAAGTCTAAATAAACTTGTGTCCGGAAATGAGTCGTTTCGGAAGTACAGGGTATTTAAATTGAATTTTTTTTTCGCTTTTTGAAAATAACTTTTGCAAGAAATAAGTTATTTGCACGAAATTTGATACCCAGAGTTTTTTTGGCGTGGGAAATCATAATTTTGTATTAATTTTCATGTAACATCTAGAGGGCGCTGCGTACGCTGTCATTATTCATTTCAAATTGCCCTAAGTTTTTGACAGTAAACTTTTGAAACTTTTCATGAAAACACCTCATTCCCTCACCTTTTCCAAGTAAAAAAGGTACACTTCCTGAACAACGCTGGAGGTGATCTTTTTCGAGATATTTACAATTTTCTATATTGATGCATTTTACTTAACTCCTAGAGAGTTTAGTGAACTTGCTGAGAACATTACAAAAACTAAGTATGTCAAAATAAACAAATTTTCTCTCCTAAAATGTTTATCAAAAAATGATTCGTTTTCGAGATACAGATTGTTGAAATTTTTCTCAGCAACTTCATTTAGCGCCCTAGGAGCTACGTAACATGCATCGATATAGAAAATTATAAATATGTTATTAAAAGGAAAAGCGTAAAAAAGTGCACTTTTCATGCAACAACAGTGACAGATCCGAATAATAACAAAATCCTGTCATAAAGCCGGCATACTCTTCGATGTTCGAATAATGAATCAATAAAAATATGCCAAATTCATTTCATATTTACAAAAAAATACTTTTTTCTTTGACAGTTGTAGAAATGATACTCGTGAGTAAAGTATTTTTTTATTCGTAGGAATGCCGCATTCCGCATCACTTTACTCACTTGATACATAAATTACTATTTGTAGTCCACATCGGTGTAGAGTTTGTAATAGAATGTCAAGCGATGAGGAAGATCCATTAGAAAGTAGGTTTTTCAATATTATTTTCTCTAACCACAAAAAATAATATAAAACGCCAGCCTAGGCGTTGGTGAGTGACAACGCCTTTTAAAAACGGATAAATGTACTGTGGAAGTCATTTATTAGAGGATCTTCATGGTGGACATTTTAGAAAGTTTTGGAGAATGGCACCAGATATTTTTATCAAATTTCTAGTGGAGCCCAGATCAAATCAAACATCTGTTAAAAAATTGCATTCTTTATAATAATTGGTGCATTGCTGAATATTTGTATTCGACTGTGGTTCCAAATTAGAGTATTGGTTCCAATATTCTTTCGATATTCTACAGACTCTTTAAACATTTTTGATTTGATAACCTCAAAAAATAAGGGTAGTTTACGCTCAAAATTCCTATTTTCTGTTCTCCCCTGTACACTTTGGAAATTGACAACTCGTATGCAATTATTCTGCATTGCACTAATTTTCATCAGGAATAACATTTTCTGACAAATGGTTAATACAATTTTTCCATGAGGTGCAAACTTTTTGAAACTCACTGTACCTATAGTAAGTATAGTTTAGTTGCTACATTGTAGATAGTGACTTAGAGGTTGTACGGTTCATAATTCATATGAAGAAGCAAGAAATGGAACAGAAATCAGCTAGGTACTAAGGTTTTGAAATAAAGTTTTACTTTGTCACTTTCTCACATTTTCCAACCCCCCCCCTTGTCACTTTATAGGGAATTAAGGGATTAGACTATAGTCATGGCCACATTTTGATAGGCAACCCATAAAAAGTATGTTTATGTGAATTTTGAATTCTCTTGAGATCTTGTACTGTATGAGTGAAAATAAGAACACAAGCACAATGAAATATACAAAAATTAAAAGAGCAAGGTCATACGCGAAAAATTTAAAATTCAAAGTAGCATGCAGATATACAATGAAATGATAAGTTCATGTTAAATATGAATAGAAAATGAAATATATTCAAAAAAAAAACAAACAAAAAATACGAAGGTTATACGTTAAATACTTCAAAGTGACCTGTAAATGTATGAATAATAATAATTATAATAATCTCTCATAAACACTCGTAGAGTGTACCCAAAGGCAAACCCTGTGCGGGTAGAGGACGGCTATTATTGTTATTATTTGCTGTGGCAATACTAATATTTGGTGTCGATACAGATACTTCAATTGAAAACAATAAATGATCGAATATCATTACATATTTGAGTTCTATTACCGGGAAACGCCGTTTTTTGGACGAGTGGAAAGATTCTTGGACGAGCGTAGCGAGTCCTGGAGGTCTGCGAGTCCAAAAAAATTGTTTTCGGACGTGTTGCGTACACAATTTTTTCGGCAACCGTGTAGAATAACAAGTCGAGACACATTTATTTATTATATTTTGTAGCAGAAAATTTCGAACATTTTAATTCTTATTTGTATTAAATATTGAAATTCGGTCGGAAGATAGGTACTAATGGAAACATTCTAATTCTTATTTATATTAATATTTCTTAGTCAGGGAAGTATATACTTTCCGTACTAGTCCGGGAAGTGATACTTCCTCAAAAATCGTCCGGGAAGTAGGTATTTCCCGGACGGTTTGAACAGCATGCCAGGACAGTTCCGATATGTCGCACTATAAATCATAATCAGTTGACTGAAATGGTGGTATAAAGATTATTTGAAGGTTTCAGGATGATATAGTAACTTTGTCCCAATGAACAAAACAATTATTTTTTGCAATATTTCATGATCAGGAAACCATTTTTACCTTGTTCCTGGTTCTATGATGAAACTGAGATCATCCAAGACTGGAGGGTCATCCTTCGCATATTTCAAAAACAAGTTTTTGGATTCTATCAGGCCTTGACTCGGCCAGGATTTCTCTAGTGGAGCATCTAAAGAAAATAATAATTTGATACTAATTGGAACACTTTGAATGGAACGTAGATAAAAGATTGCAGAAAACTTGAATAAATGTAGATTCGTGATAAAAACGTATATCGACTTTCATAATAATACTTCGACCTCGATGATTTTGAGAAGCTATTTTTAATTTGAATAAGATGATTGAAAATGACGAACGAGTATTCATTATGAAAAATCATTGATAAACACAACCTTCCAGATGCAAATCACTGGTAATTAGCCTGGAAAATGATTTGAATAAATTGCCATAGATAACTTCTCAAGATCATACCAAGACTGATTTATAATGATGTTTCGAAACTCATTTGTTGTAACTTGGGTGACCTCATAACTTTTCTGGAGAATTACTCTGAATTGTATTTCAAGCGGCCCTTCCGTATCCAATTTTGTATATTGCAGAATTCTCTCAACGCTTACCAGTTGTTGGATCACATCAGCCAATTGGCGCATTCCAAATTGCAACATTCCTGTCATCATCAGGCATTGAGAAATGGCTAAGCCTACCGAACTGCCACTTATAGTAACGAAAGCTAGGAATTGAGATATGTGATATTATCAGATCAAATCACATCAAAATAAAGTTTATTCTCTTAGAACAGAAGAAAATAATTTTTTCGATGAATCATATTATACTTTCCAAGATTACAGCAAAAATCTATTTATTATTATTGTTCCAACAACTACTATACCAAGTATGGTGGTGCTACAATCGATCCTCGTCTCAAAACCCAATCGTACTAGATTACGATGGCCATTTGACATCGTTAGATATCTACTGCACTAATGATATAAAATTTTGAGTACTTTCCCAAAATAGTTATTTACCTAACAAGTGCGGAAAGTAGTACTTTTTCGCACGCGACGGCAGTCCGTTAAGGGCGGAAAAGACATTTTCCGTAAGAGTTAGGTATAATATTTTTCCTACGAGCGTGCGGAAAAGTTACTTTTCCGCACGATTTTTACTTTACCGTACGATTTTTACTTTTCCGTACGAATTTTACTTTTCCGCACGATTTTTGTATTTTTGAAAATGATAATATTTAGGACTAACTAAATGATCTATGTAACTATTCTGTCTTATTAGTCATTTTGTAGCATTATTATAAAAATCTTGTTTTTTCATAAATAAGATGGACAAAAAACACTCGTAGGAAAAATATTGTACCTAACTCTTACGGAAAATGTCTTTTTCGCCCTTAACGGCAACTGCCGTCACGTACGGAAAAGTACTACTTTCCGCACTTGTTAGGTAAATAACTATTTCCTACGAGTGTTTTTGTCCATCTTATTTATGAAAAAACAAGGTTTTTAATAAACAAGTTTTTATAATAATGCTACAAAATGACTAATAAGACAGAATAGTTACATAGATCATTTAGTTAGTCCTGAATATCCTCATTTTCAACAATACAAAAATCGTGCGGAAAAGTAAAAACGTACGGAAAAGTAAAAATCGTGCGGAAAAGTACAACTTTCAAAACGGAAAAGTTACTTTTCCGCACGCTCGTAGGAAAAATAATTTAGAGAAGATATTAGCAGTTTGTCTTGGATTTTCAAGTTTGAGTTTATATCTGTTTTCCATTTTTTCGTACGAGTATGATCACTTTTTGAAATATTTGATCTAATCTATTCTGGAAATATAAACACTAACTTTAATGTAATGGCCACGAAAGAACGTTCTAAAATGCTTTAAATTTTCTGCTTGGAACAACGAGTCTAATAAAAAAACAAACTAATTTTCAGCAACATAAAAAATTCTAGAATGTTGGCGATATTTGAACCTCAATTAGTGAAAAATGGTAACGATAACGATTCCTAAAATTTGTGTTGAATAAACAACGTATTCGCGGAATATTGCAAAGTCGATTTGAAAATTCGGTTATATGCTGCACATTTTTATATTTATTTATTGTATGAGTGCTTTATTTGTTAATGTTTATTCGTCGAAAAGACTGAAAATAGGTGCTATTCTATGTGTAGGATTCAAAAACTAAAACTAAAAAGAAATGGAAAATAATTTATACAGCCGTTACAATTATCTACTATAGATAATTACTATTGAAAATTATGACCAATTATATACAAGTTACTATCAATAAAAGAAATACTGGATATTTCCATCAGACTCTGGTATTGTGCTCTTTGTTTCGTTTGTTTTTGTAATCTTCCGCAGCGATATCCTTCAACTGCGAAGCCACCATAGGACCTGCTTCAAGAACCATTCTTTGGAAGTGTCCATCTGGTATCTGGAGTAACTCGTGAGGATGGCCGAATTCCAGAATTTTCCCGAAGCTCAACACGAGCACCTTATCAGAGTCCATGATGGTATTCAATCTGTGAGCAATTGTAAGCACGGTACAGTCGCTGAACTTCTCTCTGATCGTTGTCTGAATCAACGAATCCGTCCTGGAATCAATCAAAAATTATTTCGATATGGTGAAATACCAACTATCAATTTTCAAGAAATCAAGAGATCAATTTGATGATATTGATGACATACAGGTGTGACGTGGAAGTCCTCAAGTTATGGTTAACAGGATACTCGACAATATTCTGGTTCATTTTAAAAAGGTGGATAATATTGAGAAACTCAAATTCTTAATATGACTGCAATTATACAGTATGCCCAGCTTACTATGCTAATCATGGGTATATTTTTAACGGTAAGAGATACGAGGTCTTCTTCTTCTTCTTCTTCTTCGTCTGTTTGGTCTTTTCCCTTTGGGAAGTTGGCCAGGCCAATCTTCCAGTAGATACGAGGTTGGTTATAAAACACCAAATGTGGAGTGTATCAAGGGCGATAAAATATTTTGAAAAATTTAACCATTTATGTTTTATATACAAAATACAATTTTTCATAACTTTCATGTATCCTCCATAACTTCTCCATTTATGAAAATCATGGAATAGAAATTTCACACAAATCTCTCACATTACCATATTTTCAGGACTTATAACTGTAGAACGGATTGAGCTATTGACTTCGGATTTTCACTGTACAAATTCACTGGTGTTCTACTTGGTGATGACAGTGTTGTCAGATCTCAAATATGTCTATAATCTGAATAAAAATTACAAACAAATACTTTGTTTCCAAAATTGAAGTTGTTGTAACTTCGTTGTTAACGAATATTTTTTAATGAAAATTTGACAGTTTTCATTTATAACGACTACGAATTCAGTGGTGTAGTCAAATTTGAAAACAAAAATTGCCTAATAAACTTTTGCCGTTTTTGACAAACAAAAAAAACCATAGAGTGCCTTGGAAATGAAACTAAAATTGTGAAAGTTAGTGTCAAGATACAGTTTTTCATGCTTAATATTTCAATAAAAAAAATTGAGATTCATTGAAAAATACACATTCTACAGGGGTGGTTCCATTTTAAATGGGTCACACTGTATATATACAGGGTGTCCCATATAAAACTACGCTGGCAAATATCTGGTAATTGATAGAGGATATCCATATTTCAACGGAAATACTTTGGGGGTGAAGCTGGAATACAGGACTTATTTCTAAGATGGCGATAAGAATAATTTAATGATTTGGCATCCACGCCCAAGACTTTATTAAGAATAACCTCGAGAATGTTGTCGTGTGATTATATTATTAGTTGTTATGTAAGTTGAGATGAAAAGGGGGTGGAAATAGAATAATCTGGGAAGTGTTCTCGGATTGACTAGAGTTTTGATTGGGGATGATTTTTCGCCCACTCCCTTACCTTTGATCAACATTAGCAGTTGCCTCATCCAACACCAAAATCTTGTTGTTTCTCAGGCTAGCTCTCGCCAGGCATATGAGTTGTTTTTGTCCCAAACTGAAATTATTTCCTCCCTCAGTCACCATGAAATCCAACGAGTCCACTACGTCTTTTAGTTCCACCTGAAATTATTTCTAGTTAGGTATTCAGAAAATCGAGTGGCAAGAATTAAATCATGGAATAATGGACACAGTTATTCATACCTGCTGTAAAACTCTCCAAAGTTCAGAATCTTCAAATTCATCAAAGGGATCCAAGTTGTACCTCAATGAAGCCGAGAATAATACTGGTTCTTGTGGAATGATAGAAATTTTCTTTCTCAAATCAGATAGACCTATACTCTTGGTATCCAAACCATCTATCAGAATAGATCCTTCTGTAGGAGCCAGACGAAAGAGGGCCGATATTAAAGATGACTTGCCTGCACCTGTGCGACCAACTATGCCAACCTGAGGGCAAAAAACTCATTGGGAAAAATGTATTATAAGAAATGATGAGGATGATAAATGAATCTTGGTAATTCAGACAAATTAGCTGAAATAAACAGAAAAAATGCGGTTGCTAAAATTTGAGTCTCCAGCTCTAAAGATTGTGCACGAGAGGACATATTGGAAAAATGCGGTCAACAAATTTTTCGCAAATATATTGACACTTTTGCATTGAATTTACTTAGTAAAAATTGACATTCAAAATCTTTTTGGAGTTGGAAAAGGTGTTTTTAATCGATATTTATTTATTTTTATTCCACCGTCTATTTCTCTGTCCTAGATGAGTTCCGAAGAAAAAATCAACTTTCATTATGCAGGTTAGCATTGGTTACTTTTAACTTTCTTTTCTCTTCCAGATGATTTAATATCACAGTTATTGTTTTTTGTTGTTAACAACATAGTTATCGTCATTCATAAAAAAAATCAGCATTACATATGATTATTATTATTACAAACTTATATGATTTGAGGAAACTAAGGATTTACCTTTGTTCCTGGTGCTACGATGAAACTGAGATCGTTCAGGACTGGGGGGTCTTCCTTCGTATATTTCAAGAACAAGTTCTTGAATTCTATCAGGCCTTGACTCGGCCAGGATTTCTCTAGTAGAGCATCTACAAAAAATTGTTATTGAAAATTATTGAATCATCCTGTATAATATAAATAACAAATAAGAGGAAATCTGATTTGATATAGGTACGTGAGGAAATTTCCTATCAACTTTCATAACGATCCATAATTCAAGGTTGACTCCGATGATTTTCACAAATTATTGGTTTATTAATTCACGACAATTATTTTGCCCTGGAAAGTGTCTTCATATGAGCGAATAAGAGGATTACCAATGCCAAATGCTTCTCGATATGATATGAACTATCTTCAGTTGCCAAATACCAAACACTCTAATCTCCTACAATAATTATGAAAAATCATTTATAAAAATAAGTGTTCAGAAGTAATTAACTTTTTATTACCCTGGCAAAATGATTTGACTAAATTTTCATAGTAGAAAATCCGTTATTACTATCGGGTATATCAGTTTAGTGCACAAACATGGAATATATATATATCAAAATGATACTTAATTTTTCATTTTTACGTTAGGTTATTATGTATTAAGTTATACGAATTTTTTCAACATTTTTCGATACACGATTATTTTTCTAAAAATTTTTGACCTAAAAGTACCGTCAGGAAATAAAGTTCCAGATTTTTAAAAATTTTTTGGGTTGAAAAATCATTATCGTCAACGTCTGTTAAAATATTGTTATCCAAAAGGCAAATCCTCGAATAAAATTTGATCTGCAATCTCTTGTTGTTCTTTGCCGATTTTTGCACCCGTACCTCAGAACTAAACCTAAGACTAAGAATTAGAACTGAAAGTAAAAAAATTCCATAGTTCTCAGTACTAGTTATATAACAGTTCCATAAACGTTCGCATTGGTTTCCCTGTTGATGAACTCCTAGTTCTTAGTCTTAGGTTCAGGTTTAGTTCCTAGGTAAGTGTGCAGGAATCGGCCACTATCCTATAAGGCCATTTGATTTCATTATTGAAAACGGTACCTTTATTCCTGACGGTACTTTTGGAACATCTGAAAAACATCCCGATATCTACGAAAATACCAATAAAATATATTGAATTTTTATATAGGAAAGTTAAATTAATAAGAATCATTAACTATTAGGAAATGAAATTTCGGAAAAACAAGCGGATAGCTATCGGCCTGTTGAATTTTCATCTAGAATGAGATGTTGATTTGAGACTTGGTAAAGTGAAATTTAGTACTACATTTTCTGACCTAAAGCTACATGTTGTGACGCGCTGTACACTGTTGCTTGACTGATG
Organism: Chrysolina haemoptera; assembly: GCA_958298965.1. Taxonomy (NCBI): domain Eukaryota; kingdom Metazoa; phylum Arthropoda; class Insecta; order Coleoptera; family Chrysomelidae; genus Chrysolina; species Chrysolina haemoptera. Next base: position 6,054,022 of record OY282594.1, read on the forward strand.
TCAGTTCTTGTGATACTTGCATTTCCCAAAGGCATAGCCTGTACGGTTATAGGCACGGCCATTATTATCATTTATAGTGGGGTTCCGAAGCGGCTTACTGATTTTTTGTGTTCGTATTCCCATTTCAGCTGAAGGAAAACCGGGAAAACCTACAGCACCACCTCAGTGTTTTGATTAATGTTTTAACCAACGTCTATAAAAAAAAAGTGCACTGCCGTGTAGAGGGTGACCCCCCTCCCGTTGCAGAAAGCTCTGGTTGTCGGGCGTTATCAATCCCTATTTTTTCGTCATCATCATATTATCGTTTCGATAGTTGAAAATTTGCCGATATCTTCTTGAATACAATACTTGACGGAAAACATACGGTTGCCTCAATTTCAATTGCCGGAAATGGTCGAGGGCACACGACATTTTTCAAAAAACGCGCGAGCCCCTTTCAGCGCGACTCGAAATAATTTCCGATTATTTTCTGCATTCAGATAAAAATGGAAACAACGAGTCAATGAGTTGTCAATTGTTAAAACTGAAGGTCACATTGAAAAATATATTGAAAGTAGCCTATTTAAAAAATAATGTTTTGAAATTAATTTGTTGTAACGAGGGTAATACAATAACTTATCTGGAAAATAACTTACCTCGTGGTGTTTCGAATGGACCTTCTCTATCCAATTTCGTATATTGAAGGATTCTCTCAACGCTCACCAATTGCTGGATAACGTCAGCCAATTGACGCATTCCAAATTGCAACATTCCCGTCAGCATTAGGCATTGAGAAATGGCTAAGCCCACCGAACTGCCACTTATAGTTACGAAAGCTGAGAATTAAAATATATTTACAATATCACTATGGATCAAATCATATCAATATAAACTTGATTGAGAGATGGTGTCTCAATTATACTCACTTGTATGCATTATAACAAAACTGAATGCAACACATGCGGTCAACACCACACAAATCAGGTCGAACCAAAGGCCGAAACTGAACGAGCATGATAATGTAAGATACCAGGCAGAAGTATGGACATCCTGGAACAGAAAAACTTCCTCAAGATCCTCATACTCAATTGATTGTCGAGGTGATAAATTTCTTGGTCGACCACAGATCTAACTAATAATTCTAATAACGTACCTGATGTTCATCGAATTCTTGGATGAGAGTCTCCTCTATCTTCGAAGCTCTTATTGTTGTTATTCCATTCAATGTTGAGTCAATGTAAGAGAAAACAGGAGACTTGGCTGCAATCAAAAAGTTATTGTTGAATCGGTGAGACCAAAATTTCATGTGCAACATTGATTACAATTTTTTTTATAATAATAATAATAATTTTATTACCATCACGAAAATTACGATAAGTAACAGAAAACGTCCCTCATTACTGGAAACTCAGCTATGCGATACCTACTCATAAATGTGTTGATTTGTCAGACATACAAAATTACCGCCCAATTTTTTTTTTTCAAGATCACCTCTATGACAGAACACAATCCATGATGGTAAAAAAATGTACATCCAGCGAACTTGAAGATGTATTGGGTGCCCCGCAGGGATCTTACTTGGGCCCCCTGCTTTTCAACATTTTCACTAATGATATATCATCAGGCATCTCGAATGAAACAACCCTCTTCTTTGCTGATGATATCAAAATATTTTCCAAGACTGCTTGTCCGAGCGATGCCCTAAATCTTCAAGCCGATCTTGACAGCATTGCCAACTGGAGTCACTCAAATGGTATGGTTATAAATGCCAACAAATGCCACCTGATGAGATTCCACCGTTGCAAAAAACCAATTTTATTCCACTATCAGATAAAAAATATAGTTTTGGATGCTGTTCCTAATATCAAAGAACTGGAGGTCATCCTAGATCCGACTTTGAGCTTCAGTTTACATATTTGCTCTATGGTAAATGAGGCATTGAAATCACTACAATGTTGACTCTCAAAACAGTTTGTAATGTATAAAATAAAATTACACTAATCATCGTTTTTTCTCTAAAAAGTCAGTCTCCTAGTTTTTTTTTTCCTAGTTTTTTTCCTAGTTTTCCGAATAAGCTGAGGAATTCACATTGAAGAATTAATGAGTAGGACGTCAAATTGCTTTCCATGCGGTGTTGCCGATTTTCTCAATACGGCTCGGAGTCGGCTGTGCTTCAGCCTCAGCTTCAGCTTCAGCCTTTCATTGCCAGAGTTCAAAGCGTATCTTATCCTGCAAGGCGCAACGTAAACATTATTCAGCATTTTGGCTTTCTTTTTGAGTATTCCCCATATGTGTAACCATATTTTATATTTTTATTTTTCCTGTAATTCTCTCAATTGTATTATTCTACTATTGACTGTACTTGTGTAAAAGTATAACCCGTTATGTAATGTATTGTTCCACAACCATTGTATTATTTTTCATCTCTTTCTGATGTCACAGCTTGTAATTGTAATTGATATCCTGTATTGGGCTAGCCCCGTTGAATACATAAATAAAAATAAAAAAATTTAAATAACAAAATAATTTCTATTTATTTAGTTACCAAGGCGAGTAAATGGCAGACTGGTTCAGATAACAGTGGAGCACTGTTTCTGTCAGAGAAAAAAATTCCCAATATAATTATTAGCAATCCCAATTACAACTCATGAGTCACCAGGTTCAACATTAGATGAAGCTGTGGTAGACATTGGAGAAAAAAAAACCTTTATTGGTTTAACATGTCTCGTTCTGAAAAGTTGAAACATCAGGAGGAGTAGCATATATTAAAACATTCTTCTATGACAAAATATATAATATTAGCAAATCGTAAATTTATATAAAAGTGTAAAAAACAATACAAAAATCCGTAAGAGGAATTTGACGGTTTGATGAGAAAAATAAAATGCCTTAAAATGATGTTTCGTATGAGTTATTTATAGAAACCCATATTGATAATCTACATAGTGAAAAATACTATTGAAGACACTGTCTCTTAAATTGTAAATTATTATTACATACCACTCCATTGAGTTATAAATGATTCCAGGCATTCTCATGCAATTGGTGTGAAATAATACAGAAGTACAGATAAAAAAAAACGTTAAATGTTACATTTCAGTAAAATATTAATAATGAGCATCGTACACTTTCAATCACTTTATAACTTTGACAGCGATACATGGATATTTTGATTACTTGGACGAAATGCTAAATAATTATCAAATAACTATTTTTTCCTATTATTCCCATTATTCTGTTAAGTGATGTTTATGATTTTACATTCAGCCTATTATATTTTTCAGTTGTTAGATTAAATAATACCTTACCCGCAGATTCAAGACGCTTAACGCTTGTTGCTGTTGAAATATACCATTGGCTAAGTTTCAGGAAAAAACATCCAATAATCAATATCGCTACAATCATGTATGGGTTGGAAACAGCAACGTTAATTATAATTCCAGACAGAGTGAGCATTATCTAAAAATATGCATTCAAATAATTCAATAATAATTTTGGAACGGATAGTTTTTGCAATAATTAGTACCTTGCTGATGAAAAAGTGGTGTGACCCCATGTTAATGTTACGATTTACAAGTCCCTTATCGATTTAATGAGGTAATCGACCGGTGACAAACAATAGTTATTTATTATACAAGGAAAAAAATATTATATTCAAAAATCTAGTATTTTTCCCGTGTATAATACACTATTTTTTTCTGTAACGGGATAAAGGACGATTAAATAGTGAAAAAAATCAAATGTCTACGGCTTAAGACCTTTCGGTTTGCGAGATCTTTGACATGTTCTCTTATGAACAACCATCCCATCTACATCTACAAACACGGTTCATAGCCGCATCGATGGGACTGATAGAAAAATAATTGTTTACCAAAAAATCAGGGGTGAAACCTAAAATTTTTTTCTTTTGTTGTTACTTCAGAAAATATAAGATTTATCAAAAAAAGATTTCGATAGGTTGAGAGATAATTCATTTCTGCACAAGAATGATTTTCACCAATACCTCATGAAATAAGTTAAGGGATTCTGTCAAGGGTCTAAATAGCTTACCTGTATTGCGTGGCACAGTACACTGGGATATATTTCGTCAATTGCCCCCATATCTTTTGAAAATCTGTTCAATACTCTCCCGCTGGGGTTGGTATCGAAAAACCTCATCGGAGCCTTCAAAAGTGCGTGAAGCATCCTAGAGTGCAGCGTCACAGAAGATTTCATGCAAACTTTGAAGAAAATCATGTTTCGCGCTATGCAGAATATAATCGTTCCAAGAATCAAACTTCCATAAACAATCATTGAATAATTCGTTTTCAGGAGTTTGTAACTTTCGTCGTTCACATCAACGTAATCGAACAACCCACTAGTGATATTTCCAAATGTCGTATGGGCATCGTCCCATAAATATTTATACGTGACTGTCGAGGAAGTGTTCTTACTGAGGTCATACATAAGAAGTTTTTCTGGAAATTTCTCATATGCACTAGTGTTGGATGAATGTCTGGTTTCTTCTTGCCGGGTCCTGAAAAGTGATGGACCTGTTTAATCCTAACAAATTTCTAATAGAAACGGGACAAACCCAAAAATGTATTCACTAGAAATATGAAAGTTTTCATTACTCATCAGGTATGACCTTATTGTCCGTGCATACATACACGATAACTTTTCACTTAGGATTGACCGTCTTCGAGTTATAAGCGAAAAACTAAAACAAGTCCAAAACAAGGCCAGCAAAAATTTGCCACAACCTCCTCGAGGTCGAAAACTTGGATTGAACATCACTAAACATGTGCAAACAACATACTGAAATTTCATTGACTCGGGAATTTTTCATTCTTTACCACGACCTGCCTACTGCTGGTTTAACTCATTTTAAATATCGAATGTTAATTTTTTGATGAGTTTCTAGTGAATGATCAGCAACAGTCAATTCATTTTCTCGCAAATATTTAGCATGAGCTAAATGTTCGTGAAAACGAATGTACGCAGATCTCTTTGTTTGGCCATAACACAAATTATCACAATTTTGACAGCTACTTTCATACATTACTGATCTATCTGGAGTTGAGATTTTGTCTTATTGATTACCTAATTACATTTGGAGATTGTACGTAGCAGTGCGAACAATTTCCAAATGTTATGCAGATTTTGAGCCAGTCTGCGTATGACTGAGGACATCAACATATGAAAGTCACTCCGGCAGTCAAAGTACGACGAGATTATGATTTATATAATCATGAGGTGAAATATAACTCTTCAGCATCCACTCACCAGAAACTGGTCCAGTAATCAACACCTGTACAAAGTGCCTGTGAAATAATCATTGAAACGATGAGGAGGGACAGATACAAAATTGATTCTGAAGATTTGAAGTATTCTTTCAATGGAGACATGTCTTTATTGACATCGGTATTAAGAGTTTCAGCTGAATTGTTGTTGCTTGATATGTCCTGGAAAAGAGTCAATTATTTTTAGGTATAATAATAAAAAAAATAATAGTTTCAACAAGTCTACGGTAATCATGCACAATCAAAAATTTCGAAGTTCAAGACCAATTAACATTGTTGAATGTCTGAAGATGAAACATTTATGAACAAATGTAAAGAAAGAGTTTCAATTATATGTTTAATAGATATGTGTGAGCTAAACACATTGAATAAATAGTACAAAAATTAACAAAATCTTGAAGAATATTGGGCGAAAACTTCACTGACAGTAGCCAACAACAATCGGAATGTGTTCAGGTATATTATCTCAAACGAATATGAAATAACCAGTTTCCGCACGAGTAGTACACTGTTCTTTTTTATGACCTCTCTAACAAACTGGTGGATTCAAAAATATTGTTTATTGAGAGACTCACACTACGAGATTTTACTTGCAAAAATAATTGATCTGCGCGTGATTCCATCATATCTACCTACAAGTCAAGTCAAGTGTGCCAAATACTAGCTACTTGCCCCCAATATCAAATTAATTATTCGAAAAAGCATATTAGATTGATGCATCAAACGACGAGCATAACTACCGTTGAACATTAAAGAACATATAGGTATGTACTTTGGTTTCTTTGGAAAATAGTGCAAAATATGTAATTTTCTAGTGTACATTCATTCTCGAGAATATGTTTGTAATAGGTTGATTTATGAGTGTATGAAGCTGAAGCGGTTTGTAAATATTTCCGAAAAAATAATTAATGATATGTTATTTGCCAAGGTTCCATGAATTCAAACAGCTTGTTATTGAAAAGAACATTCTCGGAGCTGATTGATAGCTTTCCGGAATATTGGTCAAGTGGTCAGTATTTAACAATATTCAAGGAAACTTGGAGTTTGGGCTGACAGGGTATATAAACAAGAGAAATAACAGTGTCTGACAATACGTCGGTTGGGTCAATAATAGGTAGTTGGTAGTTCAGTTTGAGGTCAACTTGAAGGAGTATCTGGGTCTTGGAAATTGTAATTATTCCATGAGACAAGTTGTAGAGTGTATTTACACGTGGGTAATTCGTACCACTGTTATATGGTTGAATGACCATCTGAAGTCTTTCATTTCTATCTTGTCAAAAATACTTTGTTATATAAGCAATGGATTTGCCACATGCTTGCAAACCAATTTGAAAATTCTCAATTTTCAAAAACATAGAAAAACTACAAGAACACCAAAACATCAGACACCATATGCTTATTGCTACTAATATAGTTTTTGGTACTTTTCTATGTTTTTCAAAAAACATCCTGAATAGTTGAGAAATTTGACTTACTTCCTGAACTGATGGTGGGGGTTTCTTAGGAAGATGACTGGGACTTTCAGCAATCATTTCAACATCACCCCCTTCAGATTGATCTGGAGAATTTTCATCCAATAACAATTCAGTAAAATTCACTCCAGAATTCGAAAGTTCGGCAAAAGTTCCCTGAGCTTCTACGACGCCCTGAAATTAATCAAAAATCAGTACTTAATGGTTGGTTAGCAAATAATATTGAGGGAAAGAACTGAAAATAACAATGAAAATACTTTGAGGTTGGCACATATTTCAGGCTTACCCGGACCTGACTTATTGAAAGATTCAAGAGAAATATAAAATTACCTTAGCAACAATTGACGAACTCTAAAGTAGTACGTCCTTTGGTAATATAAACTTTCGGTAAAATGATTTGTACCATTGAAATCATCACAAATATGCTAGTTAATACGTCGGTGTATCACAATTATTTCCACAAAGTATGGAAGCATTTTTGAAAAACGGTAGCCTAAACGTAAACAACAATCATAACCCTGCCAAAAATAAATGTCTCATAGAGACTGATACAAAAAATATAAATGAGAATTTATGAGAAACAAGTTGGATAGTAAATCCATATAGAGCCATATTCGATATTCAACAGTATTTAAAAGAAATTACAGATACATATTACTTTAATTTCTAATGGCATGTCCTAATAATATGTTTTCAGACAAATTGTTATCTGTTTCTATCAGCAATTCCTAGTATGAATACTACATGTTTCTAAGAAGTAATGCAGGTTGAAAATGGATGATACACAGAGAAAAAAGTTGACTAACGGTTATTAAACATTCAATAATCGCAATTAAAAACTTGAATACTATATGGGACAGATATACTGTTCGATAGTTGTAGATAAAATATTTTTTCTGAATTGGTATACCTGCAGCAGACACTCTGTTGAGTAGTTCATTGGACGTAAATGAATGATTATATCAACACTCAACTCACTATTATTAAAGTGTTGAATAACATTGACTGGTAGGTGGATTGTTGCATACTGAGTACTAAACACATTGATGAAAATGTATCAGGCAGGAAAAAGATGTTCTGTTGCGGAATCATGGTTCACCTGCCACTAAAACTCGATATCGACGATAACAGACATTTTTTTTAACTTGTTGTAATGGTACGAAAGTTCGTTAATATATTTATGGTTATTAAAATTTACCCAAGTGAACTTGTGTACCTGTCACTTTTCTCTCTGTGACCGTATGACATTTTAGAGCAGTCATTTGATTATTAAAAAAAAAAAATCATCGGCTGATAGATTGACTTACTTGATTGATAACAATTATCAAATCAGCTTTCTTCAAGTACTGCAACTGATGCGTCACCAAGACTCTGGTTTTTCCTTCCAAATGGTTCATAATACATTCATCGAAGAGATGCTTTCCCACATGGGTGTCAACAGCTGAAAGTGGGTCATCCATTAGGTAGATGTTGGCCTTTCGGTAGATGGCTCTGGCGAGATTTACTCTAGCTTTTTGACCGCCACTCAGAGTAACTCCTCTATCACCAACAAGAGTCATGTCGCCTTGTGGGAACTGCTCAAAATCTCTTTCAAGGCAGCATACCTTGACTGTTTTTTGATACGCCATCTCGTCGTAAGTTTGACCAAAGAGAATGTTGTTCCGAACAGTTGAAGAGAATAGCCACGGCTCTTGAGAAGAATATGATATCTCGGCGTCAATGCACACTTTTCCAGATTCTGCAGACAGTTCACCGAGTAGAAGCTGAAAATAGACATTAATTCAAATATTTCCACAGAATATAATTTATTTCAGTTCACTAACGAATGCAGTCTAATGTGAGGGACTCATAATTCATCACACTGTACATGGCGCATATGAATCATTGCAAGAAATATGAAAAGAAGAGGGTGCCTGATTCATTGCTGCGATCATGGTATTCGTGCTGTGTAGTCTAGGCGCGTTTTTCCGTTATATGTACCCTCAGTTTTGTTGCGGGGCTTTGTTAAACATCTATTTATGGGAGTGTAGAAAAAAATTAGCCACATGGTCCAGATCATGGTAGTTTCGTCGCCATATATAAAAATGGCCGCCAAATTGTTATATTTTATATCTTCGTATCCAGTGTTCCGATTTACATTTTTCAAAGCTCATTTTACTCCTTCTCTGAAAACAAACAAATTTTGTAAATACATATTTTTTGTGAAATCCCGTAGTTTTGAAGTATAGAGTGTGACTCACTTTTCAAGGAAATACCCCTGTATCTTCTTCAATTATTGGAGTAGAACTCTGTGAATTTTAGGATCGGTGGATATACCGGCAACAAGTCTTGCCAGGGGTAGACACTGCTCACCAGAGGCGATGAAATTACCCAATTTTTCCAAAAATTAGATTAGGGGACAATATAGGCCCAAAATTCCAACAAATTTGGAACCAGGAAACCAATTTTACTACCAATACTGATTTTCGCTAAAAACAATTCAGTTCTGGAAAATTCAGTATGTTTCACTTCTCAGGGAAACACCTCATATGGCGAGCAGTGTATGTCACTCAGATCAACCTCAGGCGAGATTTAGACTTATTGCCGGTATTTCTAACGATCCTGAAATTATCAGTGGTCCTACTCCTATCATTACGAAAGATACGAGGGTGTTTCCATGAGAAGTGAAACAAATTGTTTTTTTCAGAACCGAAAAATTTTCAGTGAAAATCAGTACTGGAGGTAAAATTGGAATGCCGATTCCCAATCCGTTGGAATTTTAGGCCTATTATGTTTCCTTATATTATTTTTGGCAAAACTGGTCGATTCCATTGCCTCTGGCGAGCAGTCAGAGTTCAGATCAACCCTAGGCAAGATTTAGACTCACCGCCAGTATATCGACCGATCCTGAAATTTACGGAGTTCTACTGCAATAATTACGAAAAAAACGGGGGTGTTTCCATGAGAATTGAAAACCATGTATAATTCAAAACTACAGGATTTTGCAAAAAATGTATATGTATATAAAAAATTTGTTTTTTTCTAGCGAAGGAGTAAAATAAGCTTTGAAAACTATACACAGGGTACGGAGATATAAAATTTAACAATTTGGCGGAAATTTTTATATACAGTATCGGAAAGTTTTTATCTGGGGTATGGTGGTTTTATGAGAGCGTGAAGAATAGCTTGCTATTTGTTGAGAGAGCATTACAATTTCTCCTCTATACTTACTTGAGGAAGGGATATCAACTGAGCTGTTAATTCGTCGAGCGAGGCAACAGGGGAGGTGCGCAGTAGTGCGTCTCTCTTATTTGTATAGTATTATCATATCATTGCGTTCCTTGTTGCTCGCGCAGATGAAAAGTTTCCGATACTGTATGTGAAATTGTCAAGCTGTGTGTACGTATCAATAAAACTGAAAGAAGCAAATTTTGTATTTCATGCAGAAATTTGTTTAATGAATCATTTGGACGAGTGGACAAAATTCTAGGGCAAATTGGTGCATTGCGAAATACTTGGTATTCGAGTTATCGAAATTCTAAATACAAAACGGTGTACAGGGGGGAACAAAAAATAGAATCAGAGTAAGCTACCTTGGCTGTGATACCAAATAGAATATTATTTTCAATTCTGAACTTTTTGATAAGGTTAAAACTAAGGAGTAGTTTACAACTAATCAAAACTCCTATTTTTTGTTCTCCCCTGTACACTGTTTGGAAATTTGAAATTTTGACAACTCATATGCAAGAATTCTGCAATGAACCAATTTTTATGAGGATTAAAATTTCCTGACAAATCGATAATAAAAAAGTTTTCCATATGGTGCAATTTTTTTAAACTGACAGTATATAGTCTCGACCACACTTTGATAGGCCGGGAAGTGCTACTTTCTTCAAGAAAAAGCGTTCGGGAAGTAGGTACTTTTCTTACGATTGCCAAAAATAGTTATTTACGTAACAAGTCCGGAAAACACTGTTTTCGGACGTGTTGCGTACACAATTTTTTCGGCAAACGTGTAGAATAACAAATCGAGACACATATAATTATTAAGTACATACTTTCCGGACTAGTCCGGGAAGTGATACTTTCTCATAGAAAAATCGTCCGGGAAGTGGGTACGGTTGCCGAAAAAATATATTTTCTGACGATCTACTGACACTATTAGCTAGTGGAACTGATTCAAAATTAAATTTTAGAGGTCAACGCTTTCCCTACCAAGCTCTTGTTGACTAGAGGAATCGTTTACCTAATTCGTTGAGAAATCTTAATATTACCTGTAGAAACGAGGTTTTTCCTGCACCTACTGGCCCAATGACTGCACACAACGAACCTGACGGTATTCGTAGGGTGACGTTTTTCAGTGTATAGATTTTCGGTACCCAGCATGCGGAAACATTGATCAGACGTACTTCCTGCTCTTTTGAAATTTCATTATTCATTGTCTGCTTTCCTCTGAGTAGCAGGAACTTCTCTAACCTTTTAATTGTTGTTAAAGTTTCAGAACCGGAGCTCATGGCATGTGGGTATTGATGGGACATGGCTATCTGCAGTAATACGAAGAAATGGGTCATGGAAAACACTTTGTCGGCAGTGATCACATTTCCTGGAAGGATAATAGATTATATCAGAAAAGAGATTAGAATTATCGATTGAAAGTTTGATTCTGTGGAGGAAATTCGATTCTGGACATTCTTATTATTTCCAAACCAATTGGAATACAGTTTCTAGCGTCTCTCCAGCAAGTTTTGATAACGGAGGCAGATACAGTCTCCGAAAATTCAACACTTTTCGAAGAAGAGAAGTTTTTTTTGGTTGATTTGATCTCAATATTTCAGATAGGCAAATTCAGTGTAGGATACGTTACTGACAAAAATTAATTTTATTCAAGTCAGTAGTCTTGTGAACGCAGTAACTTATCGAACAAATTAATAAATTTGTTCTTCTACACTTGTACAGATTGTACAGACGTCCTTTATTTTCAGGTCCAAAATTTCACTAAAAATCGCATTCAAGAACCAAAATATATGACAGAAAATAATCTATTATTTAACAATGAGCTGCTTATCAAGATAGAAACTAGATGTCCTGTTCCTATATTACTATATTGTATAGGAAAATTGTAGTGGGCATCCTGGTATGGAAGGACATCTAGTTTCTAACTTGATAAGCAGCTCATTGTTAAATAATGGATTCCTTCCTGTTATGATACGTTCGTTCTTTACGAACCAGTGGGTATTGTTTAGTTGGCTGGCGTAGGTTGAGATGGCGCTCGTAGTTTGGTTGATCTGCGGATGGTGTCTTTACATGGATTGATAATTGGACCATTTGTTGCAGACATTAGTTATTGTCTGCAGAGACATACCCTATACTGATGAGGGCAAGAACCCAGAAATCGATCTATAGGTGGTCCAAATGTTTCAATTAACATTTTCCATGCAACTAGCACTTGTGGAGATAGCCTTGTAGGAACTCTGCACGGGAATTCATTGAATGTAATTCAACATTCATGGTGGTATTAGCCAGAAAAATAGTTGCTTAATGATGGATGATGGATTTTTGACCCAAATATATTCCTATATTGTATAGGAAACTTGCAGTGAGCATCCTGGTATAGCAGGACATCTAGTTTTTAACAAAATATATGAGTTGGCTTTTATGACTGGCAATTTCTTTGCTATTTACTTCCTATGTAACGTGATTATTACTTTACCTAGTGAAACATAACAGACCACTGTTAGACAAAGGATCATTCTCTGGCTGTAACCCATGAAACTGAACAATATCCCTCGTAGGTAGGATACTAATGTGAGATCGTTAACTTCCGAAACTCTTGCAGCCTTGATCAATTTTTCGAATGACTTTTCCCAAGCATACATTTTTATGACTTGAATTCCGGAAATTACTCCATTCATCAGCTTCACCCTATTGTCTGTTTTCTCAGCTATACATTGCCTCAGGCTGCCACATAGTTTTCCCATGTATCCTGTGAACAATCATTTTCATTGGAACTTCAATATTGTTATTAAAGAGTGTTAGTAACGAGTAGTTTGAAAGTGGTAGACAATGCTTCAATTTCATTTTACCCATGAATTAGTTGCTCTGTCATCTTCTCCCGAAATACTTAATTTTTGAAATTGGAATTTCATTTCCCGTGTTCCATAATTGTGGATGATATTGTAAAAATATTATCGACAAAATACTCAGAGAGTATATCAAGTCCGCGATTTCCAATAGGCCCCGCCCACTAACGGCGTGGTTTCCTATTGGCAGGCCATAATGTGACGATTCCCTATAAATCAAAGCATGTTTGCTTTATTTTTATCATTCTCACCGCAGGTGTGGCCGGGTGTAGACCTATCTGCTAGCCTTTTAGGCTCAGATATTTTTCCAGTTTTAGTCCTTGACTTTTAATAACTTTTCCCGTTTACTTCGGCGTTCTTTACGGCCTGGCTGCTTCATGAAGTGGAATCTCGGTGGAAACCACCAAAAACATATTGAAGAATTCGTATTAACGACACAATATAATAGCTTTGAGTTGTTTTCACAACTATAAAGCTAATACACAGTTCCAGTCGGTTTTAAATCGAAATCTTCCAAGGAGTCCCAAACCAAATAAATTTTGCGACTATACTGTACTTCGGAGAAAAAAATCTCAGCTACCCGGCTATTTTTCAGAAATAAAAATATTGTTTTTTATTGGTTATGTCTCTTGAGAATTTCATACGAGTATTAATGGAAGAACGTTAACAATATTAATGTTATCATCTGATACTCACCTTGAATAGGTAAACTCATAACCGTCATTGTTATAACTCCTACCAAACAAGATACCTGAACCTGTTGCCAAAGGAAATAGGTCACCACAGTTATTTGAAAAGGTAATACCCAAAGAGCATGCAGGTATAGTGAAAGGGTATCAAAACGGTTGACATCGTTGGAAAGCAAATTAACCACTTGCCCAGCAGCTGTCTGACCCAGAGATTCCCTACTCAGTCTTGTCATCTGCAAAAGTAATAGTAACGATATTAATATTGATTTTTGTAGAAAGAACTTCAATATTATAGCAATTCAGCTGCAGGAAAACCCGGAAAAACCTGCAGCACCATATCATCTGAAGATCTTGATCTGCCAATGTCCTCACTCTCATAAAATAAAATGTAGGTTGTCTCCAAAGGCTCCAATAAATTCAAGATATCGTCAGAATATTCAGTGACACAACTATCGTCAAACTTAGTCAGATGTAATTCAATGTCTGTCGTGCCAGGAAAGTAGTTATGATAAAATTGATATAAATACCGTTCTATACACCAACGATGATGTTGCCACTCTCACTCTCATTCCGATTACTGTTAAACTAAAGTTGATGTGATGTATCATAAATATGTTGAGAAAACCAGCGCCAATCAAGACTATACAGGAAATATACATATCCACTTCTGTATTGCTATCATTTGTTTCTTTGAAGAGGCAAATCAAGTGAGCGAGTACTACGGGTTGGATAGATCTGCAAATGAGAAAAAATGTATTAGTATATTATTCAGCGATTATGTAATTATGACCGTTAATACCCAAGGAATAGAAGTTATTTTTCGACATGAGGAATATGATAAATTATGTAAAATGATGTGAGGAGGAAGGAGGGAGGAGAGAGGAGAGAGGAGGGAGGAGAGAGGAGAGAGGAGAGAGGAGAGAGGAGAGAGGAGAGAGGAGGGAGGAGGGAGGAGGGAGGAGGGAGGAGGGAGGAGGGAGGAGGGAGGAGGGAGGAGGGAGGAGGGAGGAGGGAGGAGGGAGGAGGGAGGAGGGAGGAGGGAGGAGGGAGGAGGGAGGAGGGAGGAGGGAGGAGGGAGGAGGGAGGAGGGAGGAGGGAGGAGGGAGGAGGGAGGAGGGAGGAGGGAGGAGGGAGGAGGGAGGAGGAAGGAGGAAGGAGGAAGGAGGAAGGAGGAAGGAGGAAGGAGGAAGGAGGAAGGAGGAAGGAGGAAGGAGGAAGGAGGAAGGAGGAAGGAGGAAGGAGGAAGGAGGAAGGAGGAAGGAGGAAGGAGGAAGGAGGAAGGAGGAAGGAGGAAGGAGGAAGGAGGAAGGAGGAAGGAGGAAGGAGGAAGGAGGAAGGAGGAAGGAGGAAGGAGGAAGGAGGAAGGAGGAAGGAGGAAGGAGGAAGGAGGAAGGAGGAAGGAGGAAGGAGGAAGGAGGAAGGAGGAAGGAGGAAGGAGGAAGGAGGAACGAGGAACGAGGAACGAGGAAGGAGGAACGAGGAACGAGGAACGAGGAAGGAGGAACGAGGAACGAGGAAGGAGGAAGGAGGAAGGAGGAAGGAGGAAGGAGGAAGGAGGAAGGAGGAAGGAGGAAGGAGGAAGGAGGAAGGAGGAAGGAGGAAGGAGGAAGGAGGAAGGAGGAAGGAGGAAGGAGGAAGGAGGAAGGAGGAAGGAGGAAGGAGGAAGGAGGAAGGAGGAAGGAGGAAGGAGGAAGGAGGAAGGAGGAAGGAGGAAGGAGGAAGGAGGAAGGAGGAAGGAGGAAGGAGGAAGGAGGAAGGAGGAAGGAGGAAGGAGGAAGGAGGAAGGAGGAAGGAGGAAGGAGGAAGGAGGAAGGAGGAAGGAGGAAGGAGGAAGGAGGAAGGAGGAAGGAGGAAGGAGGAAGGAGGAAGGAGGAAGGAGGAAGGAGGAAGGAGGAAGGAGGAAGGAGGAAGGAGGAAGGAGGAAGGAGGAAGGAGGAAGGAGGAAGGAGGAAGGAGGAAGGAGGAAGGAGGAAGGAGGAAGGAGGAAGGAGGAAGGAGGAAGGAGGAAGGAGGAAGGAGGAAGGAGGAAGGAGGAAGGAGGAAGGAGGAAGGAGGAAGGAGGAAGGAGGAGGAAGGAGGAAGGAGGAAGGAGGAAGGAGGAAGGAGGAAGGAGGAAGGAGGAAGGAGGAAGGAGGAAGGAGGAAGGAGGAAGGAGGAAGGAGGAAGGAGGAAGGAGGAAGGAGGAAGGAGGAAGGAGGAAGGAGGAAGGAGGAAGGAGGAAGGAGGAAGGAGGAAGGAGGAAGGAGGAAGGAGGAAGGAGGAAGGAGGAAGGAGTTGGTTCATCTGAAACGTTGGATAAAGTGGAAGCTGATGGTTAATCTAGTTAGAGTTCATTACTCTATATAATTAGAATAAGAAGAACTATGGAAGTCTGAATTCGGCATCAAATAGATAGATAGATAGCTAAATAGCATTATTGATCTTTTGTGCTACACATGATGTAGATGGGACAGGTCATAATTTTCAGAGTGAGTTAGTCTATACAATATATAAAATATTGACTACATAAGAATGAATAGATGAGTTCATAAAATGCTGTACCTTAATACTATAATCTGAAGAGCATATGGTATTCCCCATAACATATAAGTGGAGAAAAAAGTCTTATATAGTGCTCTCATGAGACTAGGATTATCACTATCAAGTTTTGCTCTTGATATCTCATTTTCCCAATTTCTCTCCAGGGTATCCCCCAAGAGCTTCGATTTATCCCTATCCTGTGCTTTAAATAGATCTGCTATCTCCAATTTTTTTCTAGTTGTTTTTGATACCAATCCAATCATCCATCTGTGAAAAAATATAGCTGTAGTATACCACATAATTTATAAATACAGGGAATAATGGAAGGAATATGGAAGAAAACAATACAAAATTGAAATATGAAAAAATATATGTATTAGGTATATACATTTTTGTCTTTAATTTTTTTATCAATAAGATCTCATTCAAATTCAAAAGCTTGCCGCGGAAAAGGAAAGAGGCTGATTTCCACTAATTTTTCAAGCACAAAATATCTGAAGTCAAATTTTCATTATACCTATTAATAAAAAAACTTACATATGTCGCGAACTTTATGTGTGACACTGTATATTGGAGAAAGTAGTCTCAATTTTGCTTTAAGGATGAATAACTCTTTGGAAAGTCATATAAGGAACAATAATGATAAAGTTGGAAAACTAAAAAAAGAGTAGATTTTATGAAATAACAAGCGTTTCTTGTTTAATGTTAATATTGAACAACAAATGGACAGAACCTTCAGAAATGTATTACTGAATATAGGAATTGTTTTTCAAACGAAAAAACAAATTCTTAGAGAAAATCATACTTTTAAATATTATTTCGAAATTCTTCATGTTGAAAGCAAAGGAATTCAATAAAATGTATTGAAGAGAGGAAATTATTAAAGAAAAAGAGTCTCCGAACTTGAATAACAACCAAACAAAACATAATAACAACTGACCCTTCTGAATATGTTTGACAGGTATACCAGATAAATGCAATCATTTAATAACTGAAAAACAATATTTGTTATCCATTGAGTAATTGATAAGCAGCCCGCTGATGCAAGGTTCAGGGTATTTAAGAATAGCATCCTATTATTTTAGCTCGTTATATTATATATTAAAATTTTATATTAAAATATATTTTATTAAAATTTTATGGATTTTCATCAAATATCGGCTACATCGATTTGATAAAATCACATGGACAGGCATATCAGAAACCTTTCCACTTCTGAAATAAAACTATAAATACAATATACGTTATATTCCCATCATTATTTTCTACTGTGATTCCTGAACATATTCACAGGATTTTCCTTTCATCTTTCATGTTCTAAACGCTAGAACTGTGCGAAAATGACTAATCAGATATTTTGATTCATGGATCCGGTGAAATAATAGCGTGGCTTGCCTTGAACCACGTTCAGAATTTCATAATTGGTAATGAACTATTTTACCATATTATAGATATTCCGAGGAAGCGAATTTGGAAAATAATATATACCTATATATTTTCTTACTCACAGTTGCTTCATACTTAATATATCTAGATACGCATTTTTAGAATCAAGTTATCTTCATCAGTAAGATTCCTTTATTACTAATGAGTTATTTGAAGTCTCTATTCATATGGTAATCCGGGCGGAAGGGATTTCAACTACCTGTATGGTAATTAATAATTCGAGTCATAGAATAAGAGTAGTTTATCAATATTTTATCATTTCAGCATGCTTTTGTTTGTTTCCGTAATTTCGTAACGGATATTCTCAATTAACAATTTCTTCACACGAAAAATGTCAAATTGTGCATTTTTTACTCATTCGATCTGTATTAAAGTTGGTGTTATAGGTATGTCTTTGCGTGTTCATTGATATTCACTAGACCTTAACTATTTACTTCACACGGAAAGAAATCCCTGTGAATATTTTTTCCTTTAACAGTGTAAACGAATGTGTAAATAATGTATACAATTGTCGAAAATTACACCTGGTTGTAATATATTTTTATCAATGATTGTTTATTTCGGTTTGTGGTGAAAGTTTCTCCAGCTTTGTGACTTTTATACACAATATGTGTAATATATAATTGTGGATGAATTTTACACATTTTTTATTCAAAATGTATAACACGAAATGTCTAATAAATCACAATAAAACTGCCCGCCGATAGAGGGCACAACCAGCGCTATACTAGAATTCACTGAGGCCGAGGCTTACTAGCAAGACCACAGCAATCTTCAACACCAGTTCCATTAAACCCCCGACCGGTTAAGAAGGACGAGATAGCCAGAGAACGAGAAAGCGGTGATGGGATTTTTAAAATCTCATTCTGTAAATGTCTCACAATAGGGAGTATTTTAAATGTATATTCCCTAACAGTTATTTTAAGCCTTGTGTAAAATTTTTATACACTATTGTGCATCTGAATTTTAATTTTGTCCACAGAACTGTAATAAAAACAAAATAATGTATAAAATAATAAAACAATATTGTGTATTTTTCAATTATATAGTCAAAAGAATTGTACAAGAAAAAAACTAAAATTTCTGAACACAACGGTGTTGTTAACCAATTTAAACAGTATCGCGTAAAAAATTGTTTCAAAGAAATATACACAATGTGGATATATTATTACAATAAATTAAGATAAACAATAGTGTGCGAAATTTCTACACAAAATTGTTTCTGTAATCATTCTAGACAAAATTTGTTTAAAAATTTCAAACAATTGTGGAATAAAACTAGAGTCATTTTTTTCCGTGCAGATATAACCACTATACCTAATTATTATAAACAAGTCTCGTTAAAGATAATTATTCATTACGATATTTCATTATCATTCTTATCGGTGAAAAAAGGCGAATAACGGTAAATAAAAATAAATGATTAAAATATCTACAGTGCCTTTGAAATTATGTTACAGATTGGCAACTTCTTGAAATTTATTTTTCATGAAACTTTTTCATTTGAGAAGAAGGTGTTGTTTGCATGGAATACTGTGAGGAAGATGTCAAAAATTTAGATCACACATTATAATCTATTCCAACCGATGTGATCAAGGTTCAATAAAGTTTCACATTCGCTGAAAAACAAATTAACCCAGACAGGTATAACTGGAAAGCGAAAACACCAAAAAAACTACAAATAAAATTTGCTGATCCCATTAACTTTTCAATAAATCACTATTCATTTTTTTGTTGTTTTACCATTACGTCGAAAATAGTACTGACAAAACTCCCTAGTTGAAATTATAGAAAAAAATAACAAATATAGCATGATAAAATTCCAGAATGAGTTTGATGACTCAAAATCAATATAGACTCAGAGAGACAATTGCAGTAATTTGTATATTTGTCATGTAGGTTACGATATCCTATCGAATGAGAGGTAAGATGTTCACTTTATCCCAAAGTTATCCCTTATCGACTAAAGCTATTCTTATTAATGGTGTCACGAGTGAAAAGAAACAATTAACTATGGCGTTCCGCAAGGGGGAATGCTTGGGCCATTGCTATTATTTATGTTTTTAATAATGAGCTTAGGAACACGAGATATTTGGTTTTAAGTTATGGAGATGACACCCCAATTCTTCATCAGTCTGTACATTGGAGAAGTCGAAAAAAAATTTCATCAGACTTCAAAGTTATAAACCATTAGTTAAGATATAACTAACAATTTATTTAGATAGAACACATATCTTCCCTTTATCTCTTACACAAACAAGTAACTTTCCGAACATGGGATCTTTGAACTTAGTCCAGAAAACGAAAATATCGGAAGGCAATTAAATATTGGGTATACTTATTGACAGAGATTAACGTTGGGGTTTGAAAGCCGCTTAGGAACTATTTATTGTGTACTTATTCAATCTCATCTATCCCATGGTATGGAAAAATCAATAGCTAGCGATATATTTTTTACAGAAAGCGGATGTCTCAAATTCTTTCTCTAAGACTACTTCAAAACCTTCATCAAGGTAAAATCATGTTGAAACAATTGAACACACCTATCTTACAAGATGCGGAAATAATAAATTTTTTACCGAAGTTTGAAAAACATATAACATATAAGACAACGTAGTTCACAATTCAAAAAGGGTCCAAAAATAAGTAAGTCCAAAACCTCTTAAAATATAATCAGTAACAAATAGTTTTACGCCTAGATATTGGCCATTAAAAAATTAAGTTAATTGTAGAAACTTTATATAACAACAGTAAAATGTTATTTTAAAATTTGTGACGTCACTACTTACGTAGTCGATTCCATTGTTCCAAAATAATTCAAGTCACAGTTGAATCAATTCAGATTTTCATGACGACAAAATGATTAATTTCATCACATTCAATTTGAACTTACAATCAATATCAAGGTGTTCAAGTAACATTTCGATTACAAGATCAATATTCTAGTAAGTTAATAGTCAATAAAAATATTTCATTATTGATTGAACAGACAAAAGAACTCTGGAGCGGATTGGCATGATTGATGGTTTCACATTTTCACCTAGCATTCACGCACCTAGCGAAATAAATTGGAATGAAAATTGAATAATTGAATTTTGTTGGACTGATCGCGGTACAGGGTGTTTTCAAAGTTGAATCATTCATTTTAACAGCTTGTAGAACTCGTGAAGAGAAGTCAATTTACCGAAAATCGTTTATACGAAAGTTGCCAAATGAAACAGTCATTTGTTCAAAAAAAATAAGTTAATGGGCACGCCAAGCAAGACTTTGTGTCCACCGAAAAAATTAGAAACATTTTGAATTTTTCTCTGTGAAACAGATTGCATTTAACTAATGATTTCTAATTTTTACTGACTTGGAGCTCAGAATGTAATATTATCACCACTCTTCTATTTTGAGAGTTTTATTTAATTTTTTTCTGTTGATTAACTTCTATACAAGCAGTTAAAGTAAATAACTCAACTTCGGCAACACCCTGTATGTTATTTCTGAACTCAAATGTTGACATTTTCGTTAAAATCTCATAGTTAGCGAAGTGTCTTTTTTGCGTTCTAGAACGTAATAGTTAATTATGTACCAAGGACGAAAACTGTATATTATAGTCAAGGTCGCAAATTGGCAGGCAAGCAGGCGAGACAATATACAATGTTTCGCCGAGGTGCATATTCCATTTGTCAACAAATTACCTACTAATTTCCGATTTTCGAATCAATAATCGAAAATTTTTTTAGGCAAGTATTTTTCGTTCGCAGATAGTTTTCGTCCGCAGATACTTTTCGTCCGCAAACACTTTTCGTCCGTTGTGGTCATTATGATACGGCATATTAAAGCGGACGAAAAGTGTTGCCTTCAACATTAGTCGATTTTTTTGTCCGGAAATTAGTACGTAAAATTTAATTTTTTTTAAATTTTTTGTAGAGGTCGACGAAAAAAGACTTTCATGTTCTAGAACCTAGAAGACTTTTGCGTCCTGTTTATTATTTATTACGTTGCTACAATACGAAAATCATGCAACAGTATCACCTCGTTCGTTCGTTTTAGTTCAAACACGAAATGTCACGGAATGTCAATTGACAATAACAAATACTTATTTATAAACCTTTTCATTCTTATATCAGTTTTAATGCAGTTTTCAAAAACATATTGTTTGCATCTCGAATGCGAAATACTTTTGCGTTCTCGAATGCTTATTTTGCCTCGCTGATGCTCAGAAATAACTTCCATTCTCGAACGCAAAAGTATCATTTCACATTCTAGATACAAAAATATCTAATTACGTACAGTTTGAGTTTTTACGCACTGTTGATTTTTTTACGCATTTATTCGAAAAAGCATCACTTTACGCACTGTTGTAAAAACAAATATAAGCCGCACAGCCGGGAAAGAAATGCGCTTTCCAACGAACCGTATTTTATTTTTATTTCAATCTTTATATGGATAGAAGTAGACGAATAAATAGATGAAATAAAATGTTGACTCACCCAAAAAACAATTTAGAGAAGACATTGGCAGTTTTTTTTGGATTTTCAAGTTTGAGTTTATAACCGTTATCCATATTTTTTGCACAACCCGAATTACACTAATCAGTCATTTATTCACTAACCAACTTGAGCTGTTGTTATTCTGTACACGTTTAATCACTGCTTGAAATACTGAATGTTCGTTCAGTAAATATCAACGGTTCACTGAGATGTAGTGGTTCCAAAGAATTTTCAATAATGGTCGAAATTTTTTGCTTGAATTAAAGAGTATAATAAAATAACCGATTAATATTCAGCAACACAATAACTGGATAAACTTGAATAAAAGTTCGAAATAATCTAGCCGGGTGGCGATGTTTGACGATTATTGATAACACATTTGCACAATAATGATAGAAGTTTCACCGAGAGCTTTCGGTAAATATACAGCGTGTTCGTGAAGTATCGCTAAGTTGACTTGATAATTCAGTTATATGCTGCATATCTTTGCTCTTGGAGTTGGAAATGTACCACACTTCCCTGTTAGCGGATACGTTTACTTTCACGTAGATATTATAAGAACTGACGGATAGAACAATCTTTTAGAGAAAGTACTACACCAGACTAAATGACAATATAACACAAGTAGAGTATACGAGGTATATCATGCATTTTTCCTCGAAGCGTATCATCTTAATGGATGAACATAGATTAGAATAATTATGTGACGAACGTTATTTAAGTATCAAACCGATTATGTACATTCTTTAAAAATGAATATTCAACGAATGCAGTGAAGAACGTTTTAACTTTATTTCTTATGGAACATCCTTTACATTTCGTTGTTCTCGAAATTTGATTCGGATGTGCCCATCATTGACATTTCATTTTCAAATAATGACCGATGGGCTCGACAATAGGATATTTGACGCCTTTGGTGTCACTCAGAATATAATGCACTCTTTGTAAATTTTGTGCAAAACTTTCCGGGATATTCCACAAATATATAATACAACACTCGTAGAGGGCAGTAGTTGTTTTCTGTTGATGACTATGAGGAAACGTTGAACAAAATATTTAATCAGATTTTATTAGTTTGGAGGAGTGGTGGTAAAGGCTATGTGGCCTCACAAGCATTCCGATCAATTATATAGGAATTCCGTGCTATATGAGTTCCTTATGTGTAAGGGCGTATCAAATAGATGTAATTCAATGGTCGTAGGGGGCAGTGGTTGTTTTTTGTTGGTTACTTGCCGACAAATAAGCTATTGAATAGGGATTTTTTATCTTGGGAATTCCCAACAAATGTTGAAAATGGAAACTAGCCTTTACTGCTTATTGGCAAATACATATAAAACCGTCAATCAAAAAGCATTGCAAAGTTGTTCTTGTAGAACACTTGGCCAAGTATCAAATATTTAGATATAGATCGATGATGGTAGGGAGCAGTAGTTGTTTTCTGTTGGATATTTGCCGACAAAATATCTATTATAAAGGGTCTTTTGCGTAAAATTTATTCATATAATCCATTTTTCACTATTCTTTTTCCTTCAATAGGCTAGGCACATTAGAATTCTCATAGGAAAGTTTTGCTATAGTTTTGATTTTCTCACCGTTTGTGTTTTTTGGGTCGCTGAGCATGAATTTTAAGTTTGCTGGCAAACATTCTGTCCGGAACATGTTTTTGTTGTAGACATTGTGCCGGATCCAATTCAGTTGTGTCCTCGCCCATTTGTCTCCATGTTGGTCTTTTGTGTGTCAAAGACTATAAGCCTCGTTGAAAATTCTTTTTTTTTTAAGTTTTGCTAGTTTCGTATTACTTCAAGACACGGCTCTGGTTGAGCCTTTCGTTTTTCAGGAGAGCTTGATTTATATGCTTCTATTATAAGGCTTTTGAAGTTGCGCTGGGGCTGTGTCAAGTTCTTTGATGGATAATTATTGGTCCCCAGTTTACCCTTTTCAAGATTTTTTCAGTAAATATATCAGTTAGTGAACTTTATTCCTTGAGGCATGTCTCTGACTGATGTCGTCAAGTCAAACCATAGGCCTCAGGAGGCATCTGACTCTTCATCGGAGATAAGGCAGACCCTCTGCTGAATGTGGTGAGGAGGAGGACTCCTTCCGTTTCCTGTGTGAATATGAAATATAAAGCAGGCACAGACAAAATGTCTTTGGAGCTGTCACTGTTGAGGAAAAAGAGTTGCATTCATCGCAAAGGAAGGATATTTTGACCTAAATAAGAAGTTCGAAGAGATTCGAGATGACGCTGGGATTTGCAAAAATGGCCCACTTGGGCCTAGTCACTACCATAACCATTACCATTTCACTCGAGGACGTTGTAAAACCATTTTGATGTTTTGCTTCCACAACAATGTGAATATTGTCATAGTGCCATATTGTTGACGTTTGGTAATAAATGTCAACAAATAATGTGTTTCTACATTCTATAATCGATCATTTTCAATGCTTTAGTGCTTATTATTGTCGTAATTGGATAGTTCGAATCGAATCAAAATTAAAATAAAGGTGCATTGTTTGTCGTAGAAACTCATTTATCATTCACACGATCATAAAAATTAAATAAAATGGTGAGTGATGTCCGGTGTTAGACTTGTTACCTCAAGTTGAAATTAATTTATTGCTGGTATTTACACAAACACCACTCGTGAGATTTCTTAAGCAACAAAGATTCGTGCCTCTAGTTAAAATCGCATCAAATTACCACAACTTGTGTAATTACTGTTGACGAATTGGTGATAACAAAACTTCAATCATGATACCAACCTTATCTACATATACTAGTATACAGGGTGACCCAGGATTAAACTGCCAAACGTTCAGTATCAGTTTTTCAGGTGAAAATTAGATTTCCTCTTCATGTAAGCATGTGTCCAAACTTGCTTCGTTTTCGATATCAGAATGTCCAAGTTTCTAGAAAAATCCGTCTTTTTTAAATTCTGAGTACGTTAAAATAATCTTTTTTTCGCTTCAAATGAGCATTCCAAATTTCATCAGAATCAGCCAAACGGTTTTTGAGTAACTTTGACACCCTTTATTTCGAAAACGAAGCAAGTTGTGACACATGTTTATATTAAGAAAAATTTTCACTTGAAAAACCGAAACTGAACGTTTGGCGGTTTAACCCTGGTTCACCCTGTATATTTAGCCTTCTTAGCTCAATTTTTGTTTATCTTTCAACATAATCGAATTGATCACATCCACAATTGATTTTCTATTGATAATCACAACCTTTAACAAAAAAATTCCTAGTTTTATGTTGATATCATTTTATATCGACACAAATACATTTGAATCCATGTTCAAAATCTTTAATGATATCAGAGGATAAATATTGTGGTTTGGAACTGCAAAAATATTAATAGAAAGGCTAATGTGTGATGATTTGTTATAATCGCAAAATAAATGTCAGAGAAAGTTGCCACGGATTGGTGGTTCAGTAGTTTGAATTTGTTTGAAATGTTGGTGGGTCACACAATGTTGATAGGAGGCTATACATCCATATGTTAAGACCTAAAGACCAGTGGCGTGGTTGCAGAAATTTCCCTCAGGGGATGTTCATGAAATTGATTTTGAACTACCTTAAGAGGAAGTTGTATTATTCTATAAAGCAGTGTATGCAAGGGTTTGGCGGTCTCCAACTTTTTGGTTCATTTTTCACTTTGGAAGAATTAAAAAAATAATTACATATTGTTAGGAGAGTTATAGATCGCCATGTTACGTCATATAGACCTATGGCGTGAATGCAGAAATTTCCCTCAGGGGATGTTCATGAAATTGATTTTAAACTACCTTAAGAGTAAGTTGTACTATACTAAAAAGCAGTGTATGCAAGGGTTTGGTAGTAAATGAATTGAAAAATAAGTACATATTGGTAAGATGTTATCTGTGTTCCATTTTTCCCAATTTCTCAATATTTGTTTTAGTTTATTCTGAAAAAAATCGCAAAAGTCCATGGTGTTTGATGATTGTCCATTTTTTTTAGAAACAAATCAAATTTCGAAAAAGTGAGAAAAGGGGACATGTACTAGAATACATCCAAACACATACAAGTTTTTTCATCCACTATTAATGAAAAATAAACCTTGAAAATTAGGGGCAACGAAACCTTTGCATGGCTACATTTTGTACGCGGAGATTGGGTTACAGGTCTTTCACTTTGTAATGTATCACTTCCACTTATGTACTATGTTTTTTCTGTCAAGAAAGACTACTTATAAACTTTAAGTCGGTTCTGATATTTCAATCGTACAGTATGAATATAGTCTGAAAACCGCTGACGAAGAGTTATTGATGATTCGTGTGCCATTAGCCTCTAAGAGTTTTAGTGATGAGGACGGTCTGAAGGCAATATAATAATAATAATAATAATAATAATAATAATAATAATAATAATAATAATAATACTAATACTAATAATAATAATAATAACAATCATAATAATAATAATAATAATAATAATAATAATAATAAGCCATTTATTTCCAACAGGTACACAAACCTTGTTGTAGGAAAATACATAAATTACATAGTATTACATAATCAAAGTTAAAAAAAATTGGAACATTATCAATATTGTCATCATTGATTTTCCTCTAGAAGGATTAGATATGAGCAACTACACTGCGGACAATGTAGCCCCTTGTCGCTATAACTTGTACGCACTGTCGAACCACAGCGGGACTACTTATAGCGGACACTACACTGCTTACTGTAGGCATCCATATGAAGGCACGTGGCACGAGTACAACGATTCGCATGTTTCCCCGATTTCATCAAATTCCCTAGTGAATGAAAAAGCATATATGTACTCTTCTATGAGTATAATCACACATTTGAGATTATATTGAGTTTTTTTTATATTATTATTGTTGTTAATACATTTTTTTTATATATATTATTATTATTGTTGAAAAGGGGAATGTTCTATATGAAAATTGAAAAATGAAAAATGTGATTTATTTGTAATATCTAACAGAAAACAACTACTTCCCCGGCACAAGCCACGCTGGACATTGAATTACATCTGATAGATATTGTGAAAAGACTCTAACTGAAAAGGAAAGAAAAAATCTGAAAGTGAACATTCGCATTTTCATTCAGATAGTTGATTTTTTTAATTTTCTCTAGTTTTCATTGGAAAAAATCATTAAATAAATGAGATATTAGAAAATATCACTCACAGAAATTGTTCATATCATTGAAGCAAGGTTCGCTTCTCTCGCAGATGATTCCACAACAGATTTTATGAATGTTCTATTCATATTTTCGAACTAAAATCATTATTAATGTTATTGTTATATTTATACCTGATTTATTAAACGCATGATTGATAAAAAATAGAATTATAAAAAAGTATCTAGCTATCGGGAAATTAGTTTAAAATCAATTGCAAAATTCCACCCGGACAGACATACAAGAAAGAGTTAATAAAAACATGGTAATAAAATAGGAACACATTAAAATTATATTTATGAAACATCCTATATGTACATACAATTCATTAAATAAAAATGGAAAACAAAATACTGAAATGGTCTATTTCAAATGAATATCACTCGGTTCTCTCCGTTTGTTTACTTGAATGGGCTTCGCGCGCTATTTTTTCAAGTTTTGATGTCATGGCTGGTCCAGTTTCGAGCAACATTTTATGAAAGGGTCCATTCGTTGTTTGGAGTAGTTCATGGGGATGGCCGAATTCCAAAATGTGACCGAAGCTCATTACAAGAACTTTATCAGAGTCCATGATAGTGTTCAGTCTGTGAGCGATAGTGAGCACAGTGCAATCTTTGAATTTTTCCCTTATTGTTGCCTGTATGAACGAGTCAGTCCTGAAAAAAACAAAATATTTGAAAATTATCAGTTGATACCAAAGTTCTCTTCGTCATACTAATATTAAAAATGCGAAAGTAATTCTGTCTGACTGTTAACTTTTCACGATTAAACTGCTCAACCGATTCAGATGAAATTTGGTAAGGAGATAGTTTAAGACCCCGGATAAAACATAGGACAATTTTCATCCCGGAAATAATGTCTCAGGGGGGAGGATGAAATCTTGATGTTCAAAGTTTGTATGGGAGTTTTATTATTTTTGAAGCTAAAAACATCAATTTTCGAGAATTGCCAGAGAGTATCAAATAAATGAAATAGGAAAATTGACAATGTCGACCCTTCTCTCCAAATATTTTCACCATGTGGAGAATATGAGGCAAAAATCTGTCAGAAAGCAATTACTTCCCTGGCTACGGACATGTCCGTCGGTGAGATAATGTTCTTGTTCATTCTTATTCTTATTATGTATTATAAAAAAAATATTGTAATTTATTAGTGTTATTATTATTAAGGCTGAAATTGAAGATGTTATACAGCAATCTGTTCAGAAAGAGTGTTTAGATGTGACGCAACCCAATGGGCACAAGGACGTTGAAATAACGTCGTGAAATGGCTGAAAACCGAACGTTTTTTCAACGAAAAAATGTCGCGTGAAACAACGTTATATTAAACCAATTGTTTACTAATTATCGCTTTATTGTCGTTTTCAATCAGGTTTTTTGAACATCGAAGATACTCAATAAAACAGCATTGTTTTGACCAAATAAAAGGTTAAGGAAGGTATCAGAAACATTGATAAATGAATCGCGTAAAGCAAGTTTGATTAAAAATTCTTTTTGGATCAACATAACGATTGTTAAACGTATATTTAACGACTTGTTGAGGAAGTAACGTTGAAAACACATCTTTATAACGTATTCTTTCAACGTTGAAAATTACACTAAATTATTGCCGCTAAAATTTTCAACCAGAAACGTTTTTTCAACCAATGCCACGTTTATAACACGTTTGAAAAACGTACGTGTGCCCATTGGGAAGTATAAGTCATCTAGGGCTGAACTTGGTAAATATCCAATGAGGAAAATTGTGAATTGGGAAAGGTTGAATTTTACAAAAGTACATTTTTATTAGGAATGTACGTGTTTGGTGGTTTCATTTAAAGCATCGGCAAATGGAACATCCTGTATTGTATAAACGGCAATAAACATTTTACTTAATCTCATTTCATGAGTGTATCAAAAAGAGCCTTGATTATTCCAATTTATTTATTCACATTCAATGTCGGTATAAGATAATACTGAACAACATGATAAATATAATGATGAAATTCGAATAAAAATTTCCTCATTTACCTTTTTTTATAAGAAACTAAATTCCTCTGAAATGTCTCTAAAAATTTGCATTATCTAGTTTTTATATGACAGGTATGTAAGTACTTATTCATTTACATTCAATGTCAGTATAAATTATCAGTGAACAACATGATACACATACTGATGAAATTCCAATCAAAATAGAGTCATTGATCAGCTTGTTTTATTGAGAAAAAAAAATTCTTATGATATATCACAAAAGTTGCAGCATCTAGTTTTTATAATATATGAGGTATGCATCCACAAACTGAAAAGGAGAATTGACTGAATGTTCATATACCGTCATACAGCATGATCTTTATAATATATACAGTGTGGGCTATATTGTATCCGAGAGGATAGCTCGAACGGTAGAGCGCGTGGGTTATTGACATCTAAAGCCAAGCAACGCAGAGCCAGGTTGTGGTTTGGATGGTGACTTACGGACGACCTCCTTTCGAGATCTATTCTCTCGGGTCGTGCTATGAATCGCACGTTAAAAGCTAAGACCTCGTTAATCCTTAGCTCGCACAAGTTACGACTTTTGAGGGCTTTCGTTCGTAGGGGGACGACAGCAGGTTAACGGAAAAAACAAACAAAAAACAAAACAATTGTTTGCAATATATGGGACAAATTTGTATTATCACAGTTACAAAAAACACAGGTTGTTTGAAATTTGATTTTAGGCCAATTTGCAAAATTTTAAATATCTCTGTGGAAAAATTAAAAATTTAAATTTTCCCAAATTGTTTTTGTTGATTGAAAACTGTTTTCTTTGTCCTTGAATTGGTTTTCTTCAATGAATGAGGCAGAATAAAAAAATGGCGTTTACCACGACTCCTGTTGGAATGGTCCATATCTGACAACTTCTTCATTTTGTTGTAAATTTCTAGAATATGGAAGGAAAAAAGGTCTGAAATTTTCTCGAAGTTTGTGGTAGGTAATGTGAGATTTGAGAAAACTCTAGAATATACCGTTTAGTTGGGCTCTTAGTTTGGTTAACACCGATCTGCGGGTGGTGTCTCAGCTTTTGCCTATACATGTATTGATAATTGGACCATTTGTTGCAGACATTACATTGTCTGCAGAAACCTACCCTGTACTGATGAGGGCAAGAACCCAGAAATCGATCTACAGGTGGTCCAAATGTTTCGATTAACAGTTTCCATGCAACCAGCAATTGCGGAGATAGCCTTGTAGGAACTCGGCAAGAAAATTCATTGGATGAAATTCAACGTGCGTCGTGGTTATTAGCCAGGAAAGTAGTTGTTTTCTGATGGATTTTTTACCCAAATATATTCCTATATTGTATAGGAAAATTGCAGTGAGTATCCTGGTATGGCAGGACATCTAGTTTCTAACTTGATAAACAGTTGATTGTTAAATAATAGATTCCTTTCTGTTATGCATTCATTCCTATCAGGTATGTATCTGGTTGAGCTAATCAATGCACCGCTGATATGGAGAGTCTTGTACCACAACAAAAAATTATTAAGTATTAATTATATTATTACTATTTAAATAATCAATGAAGCAACTGTTTGATAAACTGATTAAGTATTATAAAATTTGTGCGAATTTTTTTTTCATGTGCCTCAAAAAATGATTGTTTTCGATAATTAATTCTAACTTGTAATCATGTGAGATGAGCTAAAATCATATGATGAGGTTGATTTACCTTTGGTCTACGTTAGCAGTTGCTTCATCCAAAACAAGAATCTTGTTGTCCCTCAAAACTGCTCGAGCCAAACAAATGAGTTGTTTCTGTCCCAAACTGAAGTTATTGCCTCCCTCGGTAACCATGAAATCCAAAGATGTCACTGTGTCTTTCAGCTCGACCTATATAAAAAAAAGTTGTATAGACAAGAGACGATTTGATCTTCACAAACTTTTATTCAACTACGACATGTTTCGTTATCACAGTAGCTTCCTCAAGTTATTATAATCACTTGACTATCAAGTAGATACTCTGAAGCAAAGATCGATTGAGTTATTCAACTGGGTTTTCTTAACAAAAAAATAATAATGTAAACATTTTATTCGATATAGATATATTGACGGTGACACTAGAAACGTTTTGTCGTTATAATAATTGATGGATATACTTTCAGAGCAACATATTAGTGCAAATATAAGATGTTCATCTTGTATGAGACTGAATAATTTTTTTTCAGCTTTCTGAGATTTCTTGATCAATCTGGTCCCTACAAAATGTATAAACAGCTGAAAAATAACCAAAAGCGCGTATGACCTGACAATAATAACTAGTGGTTATAACATGAACTTCTTATACCTACCTCATCTAATGCTTTCCAAAGTTTGTCATCTTCATATTCATGGAACGGGTCTAAGTTGTACCTCAAAGTTGCTGAAAACAATACCGGTTCTTGCGGAATTATGGAAATCTTCTTCCTCAGGTCATTGAGCCCGATAGATTTAGTATCCACTCCATCGATGAAAATTGATCCCTCTGTGGGTGCCAGTCGAAAAAGTGCCGAAATCAGGGATGATTTTCCTGCTCCTGTTCTACCGACTATACCGATCTGGAACAAAAATTTTCATCGTGAAACAACAGTTAATGAGTATATAGCTGTTTCAGATCAACATATGTCCATCAACAGCCACCAGACTCCGAACAGGTATCCGATGGTTATTTCATAGTTTTCGAAGATTAAATGTTTCTCAGATTGAAAACCGTTGTTTCAATTTCTTTCAAAATTATTATTGAAGAAATAGTTCAGCAGAAAGAATATCAAAAAGTAAAATATGGATTCAACCAAACATAGCCGAAAAAAAAAACTCCTAACTCATTCGAGAAAAAGCCAGGAAGGATTTTGCAACAAGAAAGTATTACATATTGAAATATTTATGGGTATACCTTTTCTCCTGGTTGAACAACGAAGCTGAGGTTGTTGAGCACTGGTGGATCATCAGCAACATATTTCAGAAAGAGGTTCTTGAATTCTACCCGTCCCTCACTTGGCCAGCTTTTTGGTGACGGCGAATCTGAAAGTATGATTCAAATGAAGAATAGTTAGACATGATTAAAATTGAAGTTGGAAATGGAGATGACAATCTTTCATTATACCCGAAATGTACTAGTATAATCTACCTTCCGTGGACACCCGGTATACTGAATGAACTGAACCACATATGTAATTGATTGTATGAATGAAAGCTAGAAAATACTTATACTGTAAGTTTATCTCTCATAACTACGAAATGCATGGGAATATTTCAAGAAATCTGATTAAAAGCATTCGCTCAAAGTTTATTCATATGACCCAATACTTTATCGAAGAGAGACTCTGTTCTTTCGGTCCTAATCAAATTCATTTATAAGTCTTCTGCCGTCAATAAATACACTCAAGTATGAAATATGATAGTAAAACTTCAATTGACTTGGTAGTCGATAATTAGGCAGGACTTTTCTGAAAAATATCACATAACGGCTTCATCACTCAAATTACTCGACTTCCATATTAAGTTTCTTTACTCACCCTGAGGTGTTTCGCACGATTTTTCGCCATCTATTGTTGCATAGTGGAGAACTCTTTCGACGCTTGTGAGTTGTTGAATTACGTCAGCAGTGGATTTCATTCCAAATTGCAGCATCCCAGTCAGTAATAGAGATTGGGAAAGTGCTAGACCTACTGAACTCCCATCCACAGAAGAAACTACGACAGATGGAAAATATATCAAAATTAAACATTTCCTAATTTTATATAAAATTATATTCAAATCTAAGTGTTTGCTACTGTTTGCGTGTATATATTTGAGGTGGTGCTGTAGGTTTTCCGGGTTTTCCTACAGCTGAAAAGTGAATACGCCACCAAAAATCAGTAGGTCGCCCCGGAGCGCCACGGCAAATAATAATAATACCCGTACTCTACCCGCACAGGTTATGCCTTTGGGTACACTATACGAGTATGCGTGTATGAGGGAGTATTATTATTATTATATTTTAATTATTATTATTATTATTATTATTATCATTATTATATTCTGCCTGAAGAGTTGTGTAAGCAGTGAAAATTATTCGATAGGGAAACCGATGAGGAAATTGTGTACACTTTATTCCCAAAAGTCCTAACTAATGCCTCTTATACCCAATAATACCTCTAATATCCAATAATACCTCTAATACCCAAGGAATTATTCCCGAATAATACCCCAAACTACTACCAGTAATGCCCAAGCAATTCCTCTAATA
This sequence comes from Chrysolina haemoptera, assembly GCA_958298965.1. NCBI lineage: Eukaryota > Metazoa > Arthropoda > Insecta > Coleoptera > Chrysomelidae > Chrysolina > Chrysolina haemoptera. The sequence goes on from OY282594.1 coordinate 6,087,344, forward strand.
CCCGAAAAAGTAATAGAAATATTGAACCCTGTCCGCATCTTAGTTTTTCTGTCATTTGAAGGACCTTTTTTTTGTCATTCGACTATTATGATTTTCACCGGTGTCCTGCAATTTTCGAATGATTCCTGAAATTCCCAATTCACATGGATTAAAGACCTTTTTTTTTGGCCTTTTAACGAAATTATTTCTGTAGTACTCATGTAATACTCGAAGTAATACCTCGAATTTTCGTCTAATGTCCATTAATTTTTGACTAATACACCTACTCCCTGACTAATACCTAATAATTTTCATCTAATTCCTTCAATTCCCCACTAATTTCCGACTACCTACTACAACTGATTCCTAAGGCATGTACACCAAAATTCCCCAGCGGTTTTCAAACCCCAAATTGCTATCATGCCATTTTACATTTGCATTCTGATTGACAAGCTTTTAGGCGTTCTCATTCTGCTTCCACAGGCATAACGCGGCGCTACCAGTGCTATACTACCACTCGTACGGTATAGACGAGACACCGGTGCTGTCTCATGCTCCAATAGATTTTAGGTCCATCGTGGAGAATGAGACGTGCCGAATTCATTGAAACTACTAATTATCTGCCATCAGGAAAATACAAGCAAACAACCTACATTATAAAATATTTTAAAACCATACTCACATGTATATATCAGGACAAAACTGAATGATACACATGTTGTGAATAAAACACAAATGATATCCAACCAGAGACCAAAAAATGACGTGCAAGTTATTGTCAAAAACCAGGCTGAAGTGTGGACATCCTTAAAAAAAAAATCGAGTGTTATGAATACAATAATAATGATTTGTCATTGTCAACACCATATTTGTTATTCCCGTGGGAACGATGTCATATTTCTGCATCACCACACCTTTATTCATAAAAAAAATTACATTTCCCTCACCAAGTCTGCTCCATCAGCGGTGAATGATAATATACAGGGTGGCCCACGAGATTTTAGACAGGGAATATCTCGGAACTCAAGAGTAGTAGAGAATTGTAATTTTGGTGTTGTAAATTAAAGCAACTGGTGTAGCTTCATTGGATATTATGTTACTCAATTATTTTTTTGTTTTCAGTCACGTGACATCAGATTCAAAATTATTAATGGAACAACCTGTATATTATGACCCTTTGCTTCCTTCTCTGGGTACCGGGGCACGTTGGACTGGAGGGCAATGAACAAGCAGACACCCTGACACGAAAAGGCGCAGCAACGCCACTGATCGGGCCAGAACCATTCTGCGGACTCGGAAAATCTTATTTTTGAGAAGAACTCAATAAAGCTGAAGAAGCAATGAGAGCAACATCCTGGCTAAGACTTGCAGGGCTGAGGCAGGCTAAAGATCTCCTCGGCAATGTCAACCGAGCGAGATCGAAGACACTGATTAACCTCAGCAAAACTAGTCTAAAGACAATCACGGGATTTCTAATGGGGCATTGCAGACTCAAAGAACTCCTGAGGAAGCTAGGCTTAGAGGAGGACAGCACCTGCAGATTCTGTGGGGAACATCCAGAAACACCCCACCATATATTGAAGGAGGGTTACGCTGTACATCTTAAAAGATTGAATATACTGGGATCATACCAGCTGGACTGTGGGAGAAATACCACGAGTGGATTCCCTCAAAATCCTGAAATTCCTGAAGGAATTGATACTTGATGGGCTGCTGTAAACAAGAACACCTTGTGAAAGCAGAAGAAGATGGGGCACAATAGATCCAATCAGGTCACAGCGCATCAGTCACCAACCATACTTACCAATACCAATACCAATAATTTGTTTCGCGGCATTTTTTAATAAAATTTGAATGATTGTTATAATTTTGCCTCGTTCTGATTATCACAAAAAATATGGGACTGCCCAACTATACGGGGTGACCCAAAACTTGAATAATTTGGCAATTGCTCGTTTCAGATGTCGTGGGACATTGAAGTACCTGTAGTTTTTATATTAATTGTTTTAGGGCACGAGTGTGATATTTTGTTAGAATAGTTTTATTGGAAAGAACATAGAAATGCCAAAATACACAGGTTGTCCCAATAATAATTTTGAGTCTGATGTCACGTGACCCGAAACAAAGAGGGGCAAATGCAATTGATAGGTAGATGCAGACATATTGCATTGTGTGAGGTGGGAAAGAGTCTTTCCAATAAACACAGAACAGGATAAGGGTCATGGTAGAGCAATTTATTGGACGGATTCATCCAGAAACTAAACTAAACTTCGCCCTTTACTTTTGGAATATCATATTGTAACCCAACATTATATAATATTGCTATTCAAAGGTAATAAAGACGTTTATTATTATTATTATTATTATATCGAGTCACAATAAGCGGTGGGCAGCCTTTCACATTTCAACCAACCTAACCCATGATCCTGGTTCAACAAAATTTTGAATGTTTTTATATTGATTGAGGCTCATAGTGTCCTAGTTGCGAATACAATCGATGAGGTGCTCCACAGGGATCGAATCTTTCTTCAAAATTATGGTTACTTTGAAACCATCATAGCCTGAAGTCGATGTATTTTTAGTTATCACTCCATAACGGAACTAGCATCTGGCATGAGATCTTGTTACATTGATAGCTATAATGCTCCATGGCAGTGTTCTATGGGATTCATAATGAAACTCACCTGATGGCCATCAAACTCATTTATGAGGGTGCTTTCCACTTTAGAGGCTCGTATAGTTGCTATTCCATTCAACGTCGAGCTTACGTGAGAAAACACTGGAGACTTACCTGCAAAAAAAATGTTAAAAGATAAATGTTTGCATTAGTTAAGTTTGTTTAATATATTCTAATATATCGAACAGTTCGATGAATTCATTAAAGAAAATAAAAAAAAACAGTAAGTTACGGGTGTATCTCATTATTTAATTAGAATGTGAATAGTGAAACAAGGTTGAGCAGATAATTTGAAAGCAAGGAAATACAATAAAAAAAATATTTTCTTCAAACTTGGGAAATTTACGATTTGGTCGATGAAACAAACCAATTAAAAATTCAGGAAATTATTTTGATCGAACAAGTGACGTCTTTGTAGAGATTCATAAAAAATAATCTGTTATGGCAAAAAAGATATGAAATTCAGAATGGAAACCATTGAAATCTTTTTTTATTGTATGCCCATACATATGAAGGTTAACGTGTTTCTCCACATGTTGCCGATTATGAATCTGGGTGTTGAATTACTATTCTGCACTAGGCAGTTTTATTGATCTAAATATCTTCCTTCTGCTTCAGAGAAAATTATCGTATTTTTTTTTAATACGTTTTACCAATCAGTTGCAGTTACCAATCAGTACCAGAAAATCCTGTTGAAAACAACAGTTTAAAAAAATAACTTCAATATTATGATGGCTATTACCACACAATATCACCCAATGTAGGTCAGTATTATCGAAATATAAATCTGCATGGAAGTGAATCTTTTGTAGATCTAACCTGCAATCATCACTGAAATTGCTAAAAGTCATATGGGATGTGACAAATATGATCTGATTCATGAGGAACCATCGATAAAAATAACTTTTTTTGTCAGAGGCTTCTCCATATTCAAGAGATTGATATACCACACTTGAAAAATCTGGAGGAGGTAACCAAGAAACTACGATACCTCATCCACGGTGTCTGTGGGGAAGTGGATGCACAAAAGATCGAAGGATTGACCAATTCCAGAAGACAAAGAACAAGTCCGAAGTTCTCTAAATTTGAACATCTATTTTGTGTCATGTGCTATCGTTTGCTGATATCGTTGAAGAAGCTGTTCAGGAAGCTAAAAGAAGCTTCAATCATTGCACCAGTTCTGCGTTAACGCCTGATGGATGTGGGACTTGGAGCTGTCCTGTCTCAGGTCCAGGCAATTCTCGATGGGAAAAGACTTCAGCCTTTGAAGTATCTTACAAGTCAATAGCCCAGAGGGTCTGTTAGCATGCTGGACCGAGAGACACATGAAATTTACCTTCGATATCAAAAATCGAGTGGGAGGTCGCAATGGGAATGCAGACGACCTGTCACGGAGATCGTACCCAGATAACTGCTTACATTGCCACAGAATAAAAGGATGGAAACCACAATTCGTAGTATCACCGGAATGAGAAGATTCAGAAAGACCGAAGGAAAAATCCAGATCTTGGTTAAGTCATCGGCTGGAATGAGACTACCGGGTAAAATGAAATTTTACCAACATAGACATTGAGTTCCAGAAGCGTGTAGGTGTGAGTGACCAAGGCAGAAAATTTCCAGTCCAACCTGTTCCAGGAAACGTCTTTGATGCTGAACATCTGAAAAACGAGTACCTACTATAACACCTACGACTTCAAGGCAGAGACCTAGTGGAGGATTCCAAAGTGGTGACCCAATTTGGATGTACAACCGTAAGGGTTGTGGTTTCTCACTGATGGTTTTTTTTTTGTAACAAAACAGACCTTCAAACAACAAATTCAATCTCAAGAGAAAAAACAATTCTGAGAACACCAACCAAAAATTATGTCCAGAATTTACACACATCAAGAGTTGTTAATTATCTAGGAACCACCCTGAGGAAAACCTTGGTTCGTAGTTGGCTCTTTATGCAAGAAATCATGACCAAGTCCAAACAATCAAACCACAAGAAGATGAGCGTTCCATAAGTTCATGACCTAGCGCTGATACGGACAAAACACGCTACAAGGGGTAGCTTGAGAGAAGCCAAAAGACCATTTCAAGGTACCAGCTGATCTTTAAATGTCCACTGGCATCGCTATGGTTTTCACCAAGAAACTTCGTCATCTTCAAGAACTTCCGGAATTTAATCTAGATGTTGAAGTGGTGCTATAGTTGAAGAAGGAGATAAACATTGTCTACCTGGTAACTAAGAATCATTCTTGAAATGAACCGTCCTATGGAGATATCCGAAAGACGATCACCAATTGGGACATACTACGATGGACCAAAATTTTGTGGATCCGGCCAGGTTCCCCTGTGGGATTGTTTGGCGGTATCGGAGAGATTTTGGGGATATGAAGACTTGCGTTGTAACCATCTTCCGTGACCGGAAATAAGAACTGCAAGTATCGAGAAGAAGGAACAATTTAACGAGCTGGATCATTTTATTAATTCTGTTCGCTTTTCGCCAACAATTGATGCATTACGTCACCATACTTCGAGAATCCATCTATATGCGAATCGCCGAATGACGAACAAAAACTAGAGATACATCGAGAACTTTGGTAAGTAGAATCGTTATTATTAGCAAAATAAATCAGTGTACAGTTGAGTGATTTTTCACTACAGTACAGTCTCTAGTGAAACATGTGTCCAGGTTTCAAACATAACAGTCAGATGTGATAGAACTCCAGTGTATTCGTTACAACACCAAAGGTCTGGTAATTGTCCAATATTCTGGGTATATGAACTCGAATGACAGATTATCATAACAGATCACAACAATAATGGGAAAAAATCCATAAAATACACATACAACTATTGGGTAAAAAATTATTGATGTGTATATATCATTGACACATTCACTTACTAGTAGTACCACACTTGGAAATAAATGAACAACAGATGCGATATGAGTTATTTATAATGGTCAAAAAATAACTTACTGGCAGACTCCAGATGCTTGATATCCTTCGCTATCACAACGAACCACTCTCGAATCTTTAAGAACATTGCTCCGAAAATAACCATTGCGATGATCATATATGGATTGGTAATACCAATATTGACAAGATAACCACACATTACCAAGATGATCTGAAAATTCAAATAAATCATATAGAGCACTGAAATCAGGCATATGACTTTGAATAGGATTGCTTTATGTGATATATTATAAGATTTTGAATAGAAGAAGCAGATACAAAATCAGATAAAATTAGTAAAGTTAAAATACTTGCAAAATCGAAATTCATATAATGGCACAAAATAATCCACAATGGTATAATGAAAATGGTTTACAATATTACCTGGACAGCATCCATTAAGACTCTGGGCAATGTTTCATCAATTGCACCCATGTCCTTTGAAAATCTGTTCAGTATTCTTCCACTAGGATTGGTATCGAAAAATCTCATGGGAGCTTTCAGAAGACTATGGAACATGTTTGCGTGTAAGTTGGTGGAAGACAGCATGCATACTTTGAAGAAGGCGAAAGAACGAACAGTAGTCATTATTACAGCCAACACGATCAAAGCTCCGTAAAAATACATTGCATAATTTGTTCTCAGGAGTTTATGAACGGTGTCCTTATCTTCAACATAGTCGAATAGCCCTTCAGTTGTATAATTCGTCTCCATTCCTTGGTTCAATACTGTGTACTTGTATATGTGGTGCAGGTGACTATCGTTTTTGAGGTGATATACTACAGATTTTTCCACATCTGAGTCAACCATGTGAGCGTAGGGTGAATGCCTTATTTGTTCTTGGTTCGTCCTGAAAAATATTTGTATTGGGTTCAACTAACATCGAATTTAAAAAATTTAAAATAAAATCTCATCTGGTGAAATTCTGAATATACTGTGACCGACAGAAAGTACTTATTACAGGGGAAATTCCTTCAAAACATACCAAAACGCTACCCAGTAATCTGCTCCAGCGCACATTGATTGGGCTAGTATCATCGAGAGAAAGGTGAAAGTCAACAGGCATATTGATTTCGAGGCCAATACATAATCTTTTAGGGGGGATGAGTTGTTATCACTCATTTCTTCTTCATCAACATCACAGTGGTTTTCTTCAATATAATCCGACATTGTACTCTAGAAAAAAATTATTAAATAATCTATTAAAATTGTAACTTGGTACATTGATCAATTTTAAAGAATGTCTCGTCTCCAGCAAATTATATTAGTCCGTTTTTATAAAAGTTAAGTAATTCCTTCAGAGGTGAATGTATGAGGAAAAGCTCACAATGCGAAGGTAGAAGAAAAAGGCTTTGATTGACTTCGTATCCATAATCTTTTTCTTTGCTCTGCAAGCATATCCTCGGCAAAAAAAGGAAAATGTAGGCATGAAATTGACTATTCTATTGAATTCATACTTTGAACTGCCATTACTAAAAAAGTTTAACTTTGAACTCGAAATATCATTATTTTCCGAGTTTATAATTTCTCTAGGAGTTATTTATTCATCAGATTATATGATATATAGAATGGTTCATAAGCTTCTTATAGTACTGAATCAAAAACGCTTTTAGCAGAATGATCAATAATGGTAAGAAAAAAAATACAGTCTTGGTAAATGTCAACACTTGAAAAAGTTTTACGTAATATAGCGTGTTTTGCTTTACGATACAAATGAATTTGTATATTTGAAAATTTCAGTTCCACAGGACTCACTATTGCCATTGAAAGAATAGATGAACTTCTCGATCGAACTGAGCTCATTATTTCAGGTTCCGGTTTATTGAGTTCTTCGTGATCCACCAACATTTTGGTAAAGTCAAGTTTACTCCTTGATAGATCTTCGAAACTACCTTTAGCTTCAATTGTACCCTGCAAATAAATACAACAGCCGTTATTCACTAACTTCAAAAAGATCACGTTCTCAACAATTTTTTTTAAACATGGATTAGCCACTGGAATAGGTTAGTATGAGAGTCGATCACCAAATAAGTTAACAGAAGAATAGATTGGATTTATGGATTTGTCGAAGATTTCTTCAATAATATTGACATTTTTTTTAATATAATGCCTATTATATTTCCAGTCTCGTTCTCTTCACTATCAGACCGAGAGCCAGTAATAAAAACACATGTTATGATTAGCTGAAAGCTAAAACTTTTTGAAAAGTTAGCCAGTCTTTCTACTATAGGTGAAGAAATCAGCTTCAAGATCTTATTTGAAGATGGCTAAGAAATTCACACTTTTCATTCACTGTGGCGGCTAGGCTGAGACGCCGTATCAGCTGGCTAACTTTTCAAAAAATATTTACTTTACCTGAACGAACACGTTGCTATCTCTTGGTCTATATGATCCTTCTCAGACATTTCTTCAAACAGCCAGTCGTAATAAAACTACAGCGACAATTCCACTTTCGTTTTGAAACATCAGAACAACTGATTTTACTATTGGCTGTTTATGAAGGAAGAGAGATCCAATTCAATTGGTTTTAATTGAATTGACTGCATAATATTTTGTTACTTTTGGTACAAAATGTCGAACCGAGGGCAAGAAAAAATAACGTATATTTTCGATTTTATGCAATGACGATAACATTTTATACAATTACAGTCATCTGAAATGTTTTCTCCCACCCCTTCAACCCCTACAACAGATACCACAGGTAGTTTTCGTTTCATAGCGTTATTATATCAATGTTTCAATTTCGACATAAATAGCTCTTTACAATTAAATTTTTTAAAATATTAAGATTTCTTTCTGATACTAAGGAGTGATATCTTACACTGCAGTATCCAAAGATACCCATTCTCATGTCAGCTAGAGCTTGGCATTCAAACAGTATGTGGAAGCTTTCCTGTCTTTCTCATCACGGTACAGTATGGACTTAGATAAGTTTAACAATGGTTTATACTTCCAGGTTGTTGGGATGTTTGTGTATCCTAAACCCATTCTGAAGAAAATTTGCAAAATCGAAAAGGCTTTAATGTCGCCTGACTTTCGGAAAAAACAACTGTGGGTTGGTTATTAGGATCCTCCAAAGGATCGAAAATAGTCATTTTTGCTACATGGAATTCAGAGGCTTTAGTACCGAAACTCACACTGATGTACGGGGTCTTCCCGTATGATCTAGCACATACCTCATTTCTTGTCTTAGAGCCTTCAGAAGACTTCTCAATTTTGACAGTCTGGGTATGGCCCATGACATAATTACTGACGGTGGGTAATGTTCCGTCAAAGAAGTAGGTTGGATTCAATTTGTCCGACGGCTCAGAAGTTCGTATTCGCATGACTTCCATTATGTTGAGGTGGCCTATTGGCTCAGACACTTTGGTTTGGAAGGTAAAACGCAAAGCTTTGCGTATGTTTATTATTTATGAGGGGTAGCATTGAAATAGCTAGTGCGGTTTGAGCATTTCCAGATCAAAACTATATTCAACACACTAAAACAGGTAACGGTAAAAATATATTCGACATTATGCGAGAACGTTTATTCAAGTTGCCTTTTTTGAAGATCCTGTATCCAGGGTGTCCAGAAAACATGACAACTCACTCACCATTTTTGGATGGAAGAACCTGACTTCAATCTCTTGTTCAAATTCGGATTGAAAGTTCTCGGAAGGGTGGTTATAAAGTACTGTTAGTAAACACAAGTGGAAATTTGTAATTTTTTTAAATCTTACATTATTGATGACAATTATCAAATCCGCTTTCCTCAAGTACTGCAACTGATGCGTCACTATTATCCTAGTTTTATCTTTCAGATGTTCATAGATACATTTATCGAAAAGCGTTCTTCCCACATGCGTGTCGACAGCTGACAGTGGATCATCCATCAAATACACATCAGCTTTACGATAGATGGCTCTGGCGAGATTGATTCTTGCTCTTTGTCCGCCACTCAAAGAAACACCTCTCTCTCCTACAATAGCCTTATCTCCATCCGGAAACTGATCGAAATCTTTCTCCAGACAGCATACCTTGACGACTTGTTTATACCAGTTTCTGTCGTAGGTTTGTCCGAAAAGAATGTTGTTACGGACTGTCGATGAGAAGAGCCATGGTTCCTGGGAAGAATAAGAAATTTCGCCTCCAAGATAGATCTTACCTGTTTTTGCCGGTAGTTCTCCCAGTAGAAGCTGCAAAAAAAGTTTCATCGAATAAGCTAACCTTCATTCCCTGCTAAAATGCATGAAAATTTATAATCATCAAACTATGGTGATGCAGCGAATGCCTCATCAGAAACTGCGAAGCTGTTTTGGGTCATCAACAGTAGAGATAATATTAAGGTTATTCTGGACTTTCATTGTCTATATGGAGGAAGAAAAGAAAAAAATTCAATTCTCTGCAATTATTAGTCACGAAATTTCAACTGTTGAGATCTACAGTCGTTTTCAAGTGTGTAAATGCGACATTCTCAAGGATCTTTCGTATGGCTGGTTTTCATTTGTGTTATATATATAACTGTAGATATTCGAGTAAAGAAAATCCACATCAGATAATGGGGCCTAATACTTGCGAGAAGATGAACGTTTGTGCTGGAATCATCGGACTATAATTCTTTGAAGCACTTTAACTAATTGGCGTATGTTACTTGGATTTCATGCAGAATTTTCTATTTCCACAGTCAAGTATACTTTTCGAAGATGAATACCACCTTGACCAATAAAATTGATAACAAATTTTAGTAAGAGCAACACCACATTTTGCAGTGGAAGCAATGAAATTTCTCTAAAAGGTGGACCGGTAGTCGAAGTGGAATATGGTGACCTGCTCGCTGAGTAGATTCGAAACTGGTTGACTAATTATCGAAGGGGTATTGGAAGGAATAAATTATTCAAATCCCCTCGGAAACGATACAAAATGTTCTAGAAGAATTTCAGCATCACCTGCATTATTATCGAGATGAAAAATATAATATTTGATAAAATTTTCAGAGCATTTCAAAAAACATTTCATTGCTGGAAAGATGATTAGAAACTCTTTTAAATTAGCTATCACACACACTCTCGTTCTATCAGAACATTTCAAATAGGTTGATGTCGCTCCAAGAAGGTTCAATAGTTATAATAAAGAGAGACAAATTCTGCATGAAAATTGAACTATGGAAAAAAGAGACTAAAGTTTGTTTTTCAGCCGCAGATGATTTCATAACAGATTTTATGAATATACTATTCATATTTTTGAACAAAAATCAAAATGCAATGCTTATGACAGGTTTATGTCAAAAAATAACTTTCAAGGTGTTACCGCAGAAAAAATATTTCCATCATTTCTATCCTTGATTTGTATAATTGCTTCTGAATAGCCTACTTTCCAATTCTAACAATCTCCCTTATGAGCTTGGCAAAGCGAAATAGATTTTCGTTGACAAAAATGTATTGAGGATTAAATGCGAGAGAAATAAACCTTGCTTCAATGACATGAACGATTTCTGTGAGTGATATTTTTTAATAACATTCTCCCTATCTAATTTATTTAATGAATTTTTAATGAAAACTAGAGATAATTAAAAAAATCAACTATCTGAATGAAAATGCTATTTTTCACTTTCAGATTTTCTTTTCAGTTAGTCTTTTCACAATATCTATCAGATGTTGTTCAATGTCCAGCGTGGCTTTAGCCGGGGAAGTAGTTGTTTTTTTGTTAAATATTAAACAAAAAATCATATTTTTCATTTTTCAATTTTCATGGAGAATGTTTCTCCCTTCAACATGAATACCTCCCAAGAGGTTATCTTGAACGATGGAAAATAGCGACTAAAGTTTGTCTTTCAGCCGCAGATGATTCCACAGCATATTTTGTGAATATCCTATTCATATTTTCGAACAAAAATCAGTTGTAATAAAATTATGCCTGAAAATTTCAAAATTAAATCAAAGTGTTCCAGGATTTAACTCATGCATAATTGTGTATAACTTAAAAAAAGGAATAAATCCATTATTTATGGACCTGAATATATTTCAACAATCAAACATTATATTTACCAATTTACACGTACCACTGTTAAGATTATCATATCCAAAATGAACGGAATTACTGAACACTACATGGTTTCGATAAAGCATATCTGTTTTTTATATTCCATGAATTGAATTCAACTTATTCATTTCATATTTTCTCTTATCATGTTTGTCAGCTATTCACGACGATAGAATTTTTTCCACAATAATAATAATTATTCAAATTGTTTCGGTGAATATAGGCGAATAAACTCAGTCCAATAACCCCTATTCGTGCCATTTCCGGCAGGGCTAAAAATTAGATTTGTCTTTGCTATAAATTATAGTAGAAGGAAAAGAAAAAGTGTATATCGTTCCTGAAGACTTCTACTTCCTCATGCAAATATAACATATGAGTATCTGATTACCCAAAATGTGTTTTGTTTCACTTCACATAACCCTTTACGATTTTAACGGAAGATTCGAAAGTCATGGATATTTCAGTTGATATGAAATAGTTATACTGAAGCAGGAATCAGTACCCTCTTTGGACCATATGCAACGATTTAAAACTAGTGAGATACGTCTCACCTAGACATTTTAAATACTGAATCAATCTTGAATTCTTTACAAGTAGATATGTTCTCCAGTGCACGTTCGAATCTGAGAATCATTCAAAGCAAAGTCTCATCCACAGTTTTTCAAATTTCCAATTAGCAATTTCAACACTGTATATTTCGAGCTTGTACGCTCTTGCATTATGTACAAAAATTAGAATGAAAATATAATAATTGAATTTTCATAAATTTCCAATGGCTAATTTGGGTTTCAAACCGAAACCTGGTTAAAAAAAAAAAAATTGGAAGAAACAGAAAATTTGAAGCAAATATTAAAATAATATATTCATCGAGGTCAATATTATTATTATTAATGTTGACTTGACTTTCGAATAACTAGTCCATCGAAGTAACTTTTCATTTTCTTAGATTTGTATTCAAAATAAATAAACAATCCCCGTGAAGCAACGAATACCTTTTTCTTTCTTTGAACTATGTCAAGGAAATCTCATATTTGCACTATCCACGTCTTTTTACGTGCAATCTCCATCACTTTTCAATTCTACTTAAATTAAATTTATAGTTATCAAGAATTCGTTATGTGGATGGATGCCCAATTTCACAAATTTCATTAATTATTGTTGTCAACTAGTTTCTGACGGCTAAACAGCCATAGCTACCTTGGATAACCTAGTGTAAATTAGGTCCAATAGTTCCTTAGAGGTATATGCTATTATTTTTGAATATATTCGTCGTGATAGTTTGGAATTTTGATAATACTTATTTAATAGTAAGAATGCTAAGAATTTTATTGGTGAAACATTTGTATATCAGATATGTATAGGTTATCAGTTGCCAAAGAAAATGAGAACTGACTTTATGACAGGATTTCGTTATTATTCGGATCTGTCACTGTTGTTGAAACTATCGGTTGCCTGGCAACAGCCGTTAAAAAAAGTGCACGTTTTTTACGCTTTTCCGTTTAATAATGAAATCGTATGTTAATAATGAAATATTGTAATACTTTACGTACACAAACGACACAAAAAAGTGGACTTTTTTGACAGTTGTGGAATTTTTTTTTTTCAATTGGTGCCCCTTTTAACCTAATGAAAGCACGCCTCAGCGTGTGCAAATCGAACAAAAACCGCGCGTTTTTCAAAGTTACCATGGCTACATCAACAACTCGAGAACGTGAAGTCTAAATGACAATTTAATGATTATTTCTCTGACATTAGTGTTTGAAAGACCTTTTTATCCACTCATACTTTAATATACTATTGTATTTGGACACGATTGCAAATACGTTTCAAAAACTAACATTATAGAATCGATGTTAGAGAAACATTTTGAGCATCTCAAACTGTTTATGATATTTCATCATACAGTGCGGCTTTTTATAGTCCCCCCCCCCTGTTAACTTTTGAACGGTTCGATGTAGAAACATAAGTGAAAAACCGTTTCGAAGGTTTAACCAATACTACTTTTTGAAATAAAACATTTGGTGATTGCTCAATAAGGGGCGCGGGGGGGGGGCATTGACTCAAAATTTTAAAATGGCATAGGGGGTCAAGTGGCACATCGTTGAAAAGAGAATTCAGTTCTCTTCACAACCATCTAAATATTTTTGAATTTTTTTCATAATTTTCTTCCCCATTTCGATTTTTATGCCTTTCGATTTTTTTTAGAAAATGTTCTTCCAGCGCCATATGTCGAGTAATTGCAATGTTTTCTCTCTCAAAAAGTAGTATCGGTAATACCCTTCGAAAAATTTTTGGTTTCATTGTTCCAAATCCAACCGTTCAAATTTATCGAGGTATGAGTAGTATTCAGATCCACATTTATATTTGATATTTCCAATTAGAATTGCAAAAAAAAATAATAACGAAATTCAAAAAAATTCAGATGGTTGTAAAGAGAATGGAATTTCCTTCTCGACGGTGTGCCACTTGACCCCCCATGCCATTAAAAAATTTTGAGTTGATGGACTCCCCCGCGCCCCCTATTGGGTAATCACCATATTTTTTATTTCAAAAAGTAGTATTGGTAAAACCCTCGAAACGGTTTTTTATTCATGTTCCTACGTCAAACCTTTCAAAAGTTAACAGGGGGGGGGGACTATTGAAAGCTGCACTGTATAATTGATTCTGAGCGTTTACACTCTAAACTGGTATTATTAAAATACCTCTTTGGAAATTGAAATCACTGTAGGGACGACTTCGTTTTTTGAAGTTTTATCATAAAAATTGAAGTTTGATTCGAATTTTTGAAATATTTACCTGCAAAAGTGAACTTTTTCCGGCACCTACGGGACCGATGATGGCGCATAACGTTCCTGGAGGTATCTGAAGCGTAATATTTTCCAGAGTTGGAATAGATGGAGTCCAAGATGCAGTCACGTTACATATTTCTATCTTATTTTCTCTCACTTTCTCTACACTCGATATCCCTTTTTCTTCGAGTAACAGAAATGCTTGCAGTCTTTTTATCGAAATTTTTGTTTCAGCTCCCATGCTTATAGCTAGGGGGTAATGAATAGCCAATCCCATCTGGAGAATATTGAAAAATTGGGCCATAGAAAATACTTGCTCAGCAGTGATGACGTTTCCTGAAAATTTGTATGAGCAATTTGTTGAGAAACGTAGTGTGAAATCAACTAATCGTATGAGAAAAAATACTTTTTCTACTAGCGTGCGAAAAAAAAAACACTTTTCCGCACTCGTTTTAGTTTTAAAAGAGTCACTTTTTCCCACTCTTTTCAGTGCGGAAAAAACATTTCAGTTTTTGCGGATTATACTGACATTTAAATATTGCGTCGCAGAAGGTTAAACTAAAAAGCTAACCAAGTATGGTTGTATGGTTTAATATACAGTGACTGCCAAAAAGTATGTACCATATGGGAAAAAAGTTTATTATTAGAGTATTAGAAAAAATATTATTGGGAAAAGTTTGTGCATGTCCGATAACCTAAAAATCGATTTTGACACATGTCGCGTGATCGCTGGTATGGCGGCAAATTGAAAAAAATTACAATGAGAACGCAAAAAAAGTGATTTGAAAAAATTGCTTAGAATTAAATTTTATACACATATACAAAGTTTGAAAAGATAATGACAGAAAATTGAAAATAGAATTTTTTTTTAAATATTTTCCTAGCTGTATAAAAATATCAA
Organism: Chrysolina haemoptera; assembly: GCA_958298965.1. Lineage (NCBI taxonomy): Eukaryota > Metazoa > Arthropoda > Insecta > Coleoptera > Chrysomelidae > Chrysolina > Chrysolina haemoptera. Next base: position 6,102,653 of record OY282594.1, read on the forward strand.
ATTATTATCATATGAATAGCTTGGCCATACTGAAACATTTGTATTTCAATGATAATGACAAAAATTTAGTATTCTGCTTATGAAATGAAAACTAATACATCAATCAATGCTCAGATTAATTTATTGGTTATAATTTTATAAGCAAAACACAAGAAAAATTCGGTTTTTTATTTCATTGTTTATAACAAATTAATAAATGACAGTGCGTGTCCCAGTGCTTTTTTTCCTTGGTGTGTTGGCATCGACTGCTATGGTCATTAGACACGTGTTCTGGATAGGTATTGGTACTAACTCCATACGCCACCTTAGGAGCAGCCCTGTTAATTATTAATGCAACAGTGAATCGTGGAGGATTATATCCAGCCAGCAACAAGATTCAATCACTCAGATTTACATCTTGCCCTGCCTGGGGATCGAACCCGCGACCTTTCGATCACGAAGCTTCTGCTCTACCACTGCGCCAATCTTTGCCCAAATAAGCACTTAATTCATGCTCTATTGATTGGTATATATAGCCGAAAAGAAGTCAGTTTCTGATAGATGTCTCTTAACTGCAGCCGGCCATTGTGATCTGTGAAACATGGATGTGTTTTGTTCTTGTTCATAGCCTCTCTTTCCTTTACCTACCCAGATTCTTAGACATTTATAACTTGCCTCGTAGTTCGTAATTGCTTACGCTTTTTCATACAAAATATTAAATCTATCAATTCCATATCTTCCTGTAGTAAACAAAATACATATACGTCTTGGAAAATTGATAACAATAGCTGTAATGCAGTCGTATACGTAAATACGACAGGCATGATAAGGAAATTGAATTTGACCTTAAACTCAAATGAATCGTTCTGGCCTGTTAGTGATATTATCTCTTTGCAAAAAATATACATAAATTCAGTCGCCGAAAATATGATAAGTCACCGTTCCTTAAAATAACACGTACCTAGTAATACATAACAAATGACAGTCAAGCATAGCGTTAACCTCTCTAAAAAAACCATGCAGCTGGAATATATTCCTCGAAGATATGAACTTATCGTAAGATCTGACATTTCAGTTGATCTGGCTTCTTTGATGACTTTTTCGAAAGACTTCTCCCAAGCGTACATTTTTATAACCTGAATACCAGTTATCACTTCATCCATAACTTTGACTCGGTGGTCTGTTTTTTCAGCTATAATAGATCTGAGCTGTCCTGATAGCTTTCCGAGATATCCTGTTGAAATAATTGCTTGGTTATTAAATGTCAAGTAGATTTTTTTACGAGATGCTGAACCTTCACAGTATCAATATTCAGAACAACTGGTGTAAATACAGGGAGTAATCTAACTTCTTGCACTCCCGTGAAGGAGGGGAGTATCAAATCATATTAAAACGAATGGCAGGTGTGAAAATGTAAAAAAAATTGAAAAGTAAAGATTGAATGAAAATCATGTAACATGTTTTATTTCGTGTTATGTTGCATAAGAAAGTCAAAACTGACATAACTAAAAGTAAGGGCCCAAATGATCGTAAAGTTAAAATCAAAATGAATTGCTAAAATTCAAATGTTGAAACCACTGAAAATTTATACATGCGAAAAAGGAAAACTTGAAAAAATTGAGGATTCCGAAAAGCTCTCATTCTTCTGAAACCTACTTCATATATTCATGCTGATATACTCCTTGATTTCCACCAGTACAGAAACATCCTGAAATTTGGTACTGTTCACAACTGATAAATATATATAGCGAACTCCTCAGAATGTATTACTATTATAAAAAATGCGAATCATTCAGAGAATGTAGTACAGGTTTATGAATAGAAAATTCCAACATATTCGACAATTTTAAAAATACCTACATTATCAGTATACACTAAATGATTGTTTAAAACCAGTTTACTTGATAGGATGCTATCGGTATTCAGTAATTACTTTAGATGTGGAACTGTGCAAAAAAAATGTTAAAATGCTTTTATCATATTGAATTATTGTTATTTTCAATTTCGCTAAATTGTTGATTTTTAAAATATACTCATCTATTTTTTCATTTTATTATTTTAAGTTTTTACGACGCGAAACCAGCAGGGAAAGGAAATATTTGGGTGTTAAGAGGAAATAGCTACTACTTCACCAGATCATCAAACTAATGATAAAAATAATAATAATATAATTATCTTCATTCGGGATTCAAAAAACATTTTTTTTCGTGGAAAGGTATCAGGAAATGCCAGTTGATGATCCAGAAAGTCACAAACGTTTTTGCTAACTCTTGAACATGTACTACAACGTAAACTAGTGAAGATTTTTCCGGCAGAAGATCCATGAACACAAGACGAGATAGATTGTACGGAATCATTCAATTCAGAGCGGTCAGGAGCAACGATTTTGTTATTTTTCTGCTCACGGAGAGTATTCAACAAGAACCCCAAGAATTCGGAACAATCCTCTTGTTGTCATAACGAGTATCTAGTGGACTTCAAAGACTCCAGGAAATCGGTTGGTGATAAATTCTTACGAAACTGTAGCTGCATGAATATGTGTTTGAGTTTTGAGAATAAGTAGGAAATTTTCTCGTTCATCGTTCAAATCTCGTTCTTGAAATTCTTGTCATAAATATCACTTGTGAAATGCTGTTCATGTAGCAAGTGTTTCCTATATTATCCTATCCAATTTTCTTCGGAAGACTTTCAAGAATACCGTAAGGGAAAACATGTTTCACAAAATCTGCATAGGATCGATACATACAGTGACCGCCAAAAAGTATGTACCATATGGGAAAAAAGTTTATTATTAGAGTATTCGAAAAAATATTCTTGGGAAAAGTTTGTGCATGTCCGATAACCTAAAAATCGATTTTGATACATGTCACGTGATCGCTGGTATGGCGGCAAATTGAAAAAAGTAATTTGAAAAAGTTGCTTAGAATTCAATTTTATATACATATACACAGTTTGAAAATCAAATGTGAGAAAACTGAAAATAGCAATTTTTTAAAAATATTTTCCTAGCTTTATAAAAATATTAAATAATTTTCTTATGAATAGCTTGACCATACTGAAATATTTGTACTTCAATGATAATAACAAAACTTTCTCATTTTCTTCACACCAGAGAGCACTAAATTAAAAAAAAATAATTTTATCAGAACCCTCGCTGTTACATTGGTTCGTATCTAACAGTTATATCAGAATTCCACGATTATTGCGATAATGGAGAAATCCAAAAATATCGTGTTTTTCTGATTATAATCAATTTTTAATGATAATCGTACACGAACGTTTCACTTAGCACATAATCTTAAAAATAGTGCGTCAAATTAAAGAGGCTAGAGTTTTCATAATTGCATGCGAAGTGAAACGCTCTGGCACGATTATCACCGAATCTTGAATATAATCTGGAAAACACCATGTATCTGGAGTGTCATGTCATCACAATGGTCATGGAATTCTGATATAACTGTTAGATACGAACCAATGTAACAGCCTGGGTTTTGATAAAATCCAATTTTTTTAGTTTAGTGCTCACTGGTGAGGAGAAAATGAGAAAATTTTGTCGTTCTCATTGAAATACAAATGTTTCAGTATGGTCAAGCTATTCATAAGATAATGCTTTGATATTTTCATACAGCTAGGAACATATTTTAAAAAAATAGCTTTTTTCTATTTTCTCTCATTATCTTTTCAAACTTTGTATGTGTGTATAAAATTCAATTCTAAGCAACTTTTTGAAATAACTTTTTTTGATATCTTGCCATTTTACCCCACATTTTGCCTTTTCGTAGTATTTTTTTTTCAATTTGCCGCCATACCAGCGATCACGTGACATGTGTCAAAATCTATTTCAAGGTTATCGGACATGCACAAACTTTTCCCAAAAATCTTTTTTCCAATACTCTAATAATAAACTTTTTTCCCATATGGTACATACTTTTTGGCGGTCACTGTATAAATATGAAATATAATATGAAAAATAATATATTCAAAACCTGCCATCAAATTGAAACCATCGCATCGACAAACAATTGAAACAAAATCGATAATTATGCCAAAATGTCTCACCTTGGATTGGTAGGCCTACAATTGCCATTGCCACAATTCCAGCCAAAGCAGAAATTTGGACCTCTTGCCAAAGGAAAAAAGTTATTATAGCCACTTGAAAAGGTAAAATCCAAAGAGCATGTAATACTAAGACAACAAAATCAAATCGGCTGACATCGTTAGAAAGTAAATTCACCACCTGTCCAGCAGCTGTTTCCCCGAGAGATTTTTGATTGAGTCTTGTTATCTGAAAAAAAAAAATCAATTAACTTTATGGCAAATGCACTCTTAATCATTTTGTGTACTTCTTCCGGCAATAATTCAGTATGAATGAATGAACGAAGGTTCATTCAGAGAAAAAGTGTATGTTACATCAGTACTAGATGGTGTGTATGTATTATTAATGGTATTGGCTAGTTTTTGAGGGGCAGTGAAGCTGAGAATAAGCAAGTGTTTTTGTTTGGAGGAGGAGCATAGCAAAGACTCCAATAAATTAATGCCTGAAATCGGTAGGGTCTGTAAGTAAATTACTTACCGACATATTTGGCCTAGCAACCAGTTGAAAAAACTCACTGTTTTGACAACACATACCGTAAGTAATCAAGAAAACTGGATCGTGCAAAAAAATGTTATAACACTAAATACACAAAATACTAACCTTTCGATACACCAGCGAGGATACGGCTACCCTGATTCTCATTCCAACAATGGATAGTCCAAAGTTTGTATGATGCATAAAGAAAATGAAGATGGTTGTGATTCCCACTAATAATACACTAGTGAGATACATTTCAAGCTGTGTATCTTCCTTTTTTGTTCCTTTGAATAGTATGATCAAACGGGAGAGTACTAGTGGTTGGAGGCATCTGCAAATCAAGTAGTTAAATTGATGAAACTCCATTGTTAGGTCGATGTCAAATTACAATTTGTTTGTTGCTGTGCGTCCAATATATTCGGTCATCACTGTTTTGTGCTGTGGGTCACATAGATATCAAAGGGGTACTTAAAGCAGAAGGCAATAGTGGATGAATATCCTGGAAAATTCTAATCCACCGGTTAGCACCAACTGGCCGACATAATTGAAAAAATTGGTTGCTATGTCTTCCAAGGACGTCGGACCAGCTCAACAGTCTGAATTGAGGGATATAGTCAATATACCGATGTTGGAAAAGCAAGAAGAGGTAGAACAAAGGTGTTTCAGAACGAAATCGATACGGGGAATCCTCGACCAGTCCGGCAGTCAGCTAGAATACTTCCTCTTGCCAAGAGGGAAGGTACTGGCAGAATATTCAGCGAGGAGAAAGAAGGAGTTATGGAAACATCACCAGCCACTGGCCGCCTCCAGTCTTGGTGTTAAAAAAGAAAGACAAACTGAAACGTTTTTGCGTAAACTAACGTCAACTGAACCACCTGACGAAGAAAGACAGTTATCCCCTTCCGAGGATAGATGATACCTCAGACACGTTAGGACTCTACGATATTCGTGACCCCAGATTTGAAGAGCGGATATTAGCAGGTTTAACTGGAATTTTTGGAGCAATGAAAATATAATCAAGATAATTCTAAAATTTTGTTGACGCTTCTAGAGTCTATGTGATAGGTGATATGTTAGGCCCATTTTCCATCTTCAATACCTACTTGACCTTTTTTTTTGGGGTTCTCTAATTACATAAAATTTTTTAGCACATTACGTTCTATATGAAAACAAAAATTCAAGTAATGAAAAAACATTAGGGTATTTTATTTGAAATTCAATAGTTGATGAATGATAATTGAGATATATCTCTTACACAACATATCCATTACTCAAATTTTATCTTTGTAAATAAACAACATGAAAACCTCGTGGTCATCCGTTTTTTCAGAAACAAATTTCAGAAAATATAATTGTTTTTTTGATACATTGCTTTATTATATTTTACACTTGAGCTATCTCACCTCAGTATCGAAAATTGTAGAAAAAAACACACTCCCCACATCATATAGAGTAATAAAAACGTTTTAGATAGGGCTCTCAGGAGGCTAGGTTTGCAGCCCTTCAATTTTGATCTGAGCATTTCGTCATCCCAGTTTTTCTCTAGTTTATCTCCTAAAAGCTTCGATTTATCGTCATCCAGCGTTTTGTACAAATCTACCAGAAGCAAACCATTTTTTACACCTTTTCTGACTATTCCAATCATCCACCTGAAAACCAGAAACAATAGTCAATTAGTGAAATTACGCATTGAAATAGTTCGAAGAGGTTCTTTCATGATTTATGGAAGTGAAATACTTTCTATGATTAGCTGAGCTAGATGAGATGAGCCTTGATGGAACAACCGACGTTAAAACGAATGATGATATTTCAGAAGAGCATCTGCTATGAAAATATTCATGAAATACTGACTGATCGCTCATCTTGTTGCAATTTTCCAGAGAAGTTAAAGAGTTCGTAGGCGAAACATCACCGACGAAACGATCAACTGTCTTTGGGATAGTGAAATAGTTCCAGGGACAAAACACTAAACCAAGGTTCTGAGTTGATTTTTTTTTCATGAAAGGTTAGGTTAGGTTAAGGTAACAAAACTGTCGAAAGCAAAATTGTAGCCAATGAAAAAACAAAGAGAATCCTTAAGGATTCCTTAACAACTACACAACTTGACAATAAGGGGTAGTTGTCACCCCTAAAAAATAAACAGGGCGATTTTGAAGTAACAAATCTATGCAGCACGAAAAAATTGCGAGGTTTTGCAATTTGTTGAGCTCTATTTAATGGATTATTACTCGATCACACTTTTATCCAAGTATAGCTTTTGGGTGGTCTTATCCACCCCAGTGGCAATCCTTCCAGACCGCCATAATTTATTTGATCCCGATAGCCGGATATGGTGAAAAATCATACAAATATTCAACAGCAGTCGATAAACAACCCAGCAACACTTCACCTACTATATTCAATTTTGTGAATAAGCTGATAAAAGTTCCAAGTAAGTAGCTGTCGTAAACAAGGAATTTTAATGAATTCATTTTTTATCAGAATCGCTGTGTTGATTGACTATGCAAGCATAACGACAAAAATGTCAAAATAATAGGTGACTGGTGCCAAACCTTAATTTTTTTCTTGTTTATACTTCATGAGTTTGGGTTTTATTTATAGTGCAATGTTGGGATGTGGATGACCCTGAATCATCAACTATGAGAAGTTTCTTGAATTAACTTCCAACCCTATGTATTAACAAACAACAAAAATCTTTGTTTGGCACCAGTCAACTACCATTTTAAAATTTTTGACCTCACTTCCTCCAGAGTATACACAGAACTAATTCTGGATTGTCGCTAAAGCATTTGTTAACTTGGCCGCCTAATTTTAATCAAGGTGCAATTGGAGAAGAAAAGTATATATGAACTATATATAGTATATAAGTATACAGTGAGGAGTTTACTTCTTGAAATAAGACACCCTGTATATTATTGCATCATCGAATAGGAATGATCATAAGGAATCCAGCAATACCAAGTTTACTGTTGTTATCTCCATAGACTACGGAGATATCGCATATCGCCATTTATTTCATCCATAAGCTCCATGAGTGTGAGAGAGAATTTATTGACCCGCCAGAATAAGAGTCTCTCTCCCACTCATTGGGCTTATGGATGAGTAGTTTCTCGTGGTAGTGTATTGGGACCTTCACTGCACAGAGATGTATGATCCTCCATCAACTTTCCCAAAATCAGTGAAGACCTGGAAGTTTACCTTTCTCTTTCATCATTTCAATAATCAATTTTAGGATTTATTCTGCTCTTCTGGTTGGGAATCGCAATCCCATTTACCGATCACTGAAAAATCTGGGCTCAACACTAGACTCTGATTTGCGTTTCAAGAACCATGTTATCAATGAATTGCGCTTGGCTTAAGGATTACTCAATGTTATTTCCAGTCATCGTGGATAATCAACTGTGAATGTTAAAAAAATCTAATTTCAACCGGAGTGACAGTCTTTAATACTTGCTTGGATGCCATCGATGCCCGTAGGATTGAAAAAGTCTAGAACCCTCATGTTAAATTTATCAAAGGCATAAAGGAAGGCAGAAAATATCCTGCAAGATGAAGAATGCTGGCTGGTCAAACATGGTCAACAGACGCAAACTCCACATACAATATTTCCATTATGAATTATTGATAACTGAAAACTCGATCACGATAATTTTTTTAACTTTCGCAGTTTAGATAGATGTGAACTGCATATAATTCGAAACTTTTTATCAGTAAAAGCATTCAAACTTAAAATAAAAAACAATCATTTGTCATCAATTATAACTTTCATTCATTTTATTTTTCTTATCCTTCCACATTAGTGGTAGTGTGAGGTTATGTTATGACGCAATTAGAGCATTACCACATGATACATGATAATACATAACATAATGTTAAACGCACTTACACTATCTAACAAAGTTTTTGATAAGATTTATACAAGTGGTTTATTCACAATTACTATTCTGATTCACGCTGGTGCGGGCAAAGTCTAAAACTCCTGATCAACCCAGAAGTTCCTATAAATCTCTCGTGGCGCCAACCGAATACATCATCCGTTATAATTGTTTAGCTTTTCTGACAAAGTCCAGAGTTGGATGAGAATCACTACATTGCCCCCTTCTTGAAGACATTCCGTCCCTAAATCTCCACAGTCCCTCTGTTCGGTCGATGGTTACAGCACACCATAATCTCAACGCCGCTGGATCTGAATATCATTTCCAAAATGCTCCTTATGACTCTTCAATTCAGCGCATCAAGCCTATAAGACAATTTTTGGGATTGCCAGGTCCATCAGATTTTGGTCCAGCTCTTGATCTGGTAAAGCTCTTCCAAACGTCTTCATAGCAAGATTTATCTCGAGTTTGCTTCTTGGTTACCAGGTAGAAGATATTTATCTGGCCATTCCTTAATTTAACATCACTAGTGCGTAGTCAGTAAGTAGGTTCCTTGGAAAGATCTTGTGCCTTCTCTCGAGTTACCCCATGTAAAACTTTTTGTCCGCTGGAGCACAGGGACAAGATCTTCTGGTGAATCATCTCATCCTCCGATGGTTTAAGGGTGCAAACTTGGTCGTGATTCTCACCGTAAGAAGCCAACCGATTGAAATGAACCACCCTAGGTTTTCCTTGGGGTGCTTTATGGATTCGATAGACGATGTCATTTATTCTTTTCGCAATTTTCCTCATTCCTCATTTTGGATAGTTGAGCTGGTCCTACGTCTTTGGAAGAGACGGCAACCAATTTTTCCAATTCTGCCAGAAACCTAATTGTCAAAACACAAATATGAAGGGGGAGGAAATCTTTGTCCAAGTTTACTTAAGAGTTCTAGCAGTTTTCATTATTGAAACGATCTTTTGAAATTTCCAGTTCTTGGAACGAATCTAGTTCAGATAATTTTTATTATCAAGCTGGTGTAAAGTTTTGGAATTACTATTTGGTCTGAAATTATGATTGTCGGATTTTAAATGATTACCATATGTTGGCTTGTCAGGGTTTTTCAAGTGTTCGTTGATACAAGTTATGAGAGGCCTGCAAGTTCGACCTATGTAAGAAGCAGAGCAATCAGAACAGTTAAGCTTATGAACACCACTTCGTCTCAATTTGTTATCTCTGGAATTTACTAGTGAGTTACTCAACTTTTTGCAAGATTTAAAAGAGATTTTGGTAACAGGTACCAGGAATGAATTTTGAAATGTCATGTCAAGTTACGATCAAAAAAGGCATGGCAAAATATTTGAGTGTAGGAGATATATCTGAAGTGGCTTCGAAGACAAGTCTTCTGTAGCTTCTGTATGAATTTGTGGATTAATTTATTAATTATTCAAGGTTGGTAGCCATTATTGACAGCAATCTGTTTGATTATGTTTACTTCTTATATATATTTATCTGGGATTAATTGGCTTTTTTTTACATCGTTCAAGTTGACCTCCAGGAAGCAGGTATTCACATTGAAAAAGGAAATATTCTCAAATGAAAAAAATTATGACGCATGACGTCGTAAAAATTTTATACAGTTAAATTTTCCAGAACCACTCAATGAAAATATAGAAAAACATTTTTGGGCATTCCAGTTGTCAAACAGGCAACTTACCATAAAAAAAGAAATACGATTCGGTAATAATGTTTTTTCCGCTATTATACCGCCTATTGATTATTGATTGTTGACGACATATGGGTTCTGATGAAAATTTATTTTTATGATTTTTTTGATCAAATCTATGGAAGGAAAAAACCCCAATGTGAAAGCCCCGCACAAATGAATATTTATACTTTTCCATGATAAAGCGTTGACTTCATAGTGAACAAACAGCCTTTTAAATATTCATCGTTCAGGGAATCACTTACGTCAGAAGATTTAATCCATTGATATTAGCATAATTAGAAAAAAATATATATAAAGTTTTGATATATTGAGATTATACACACCGAAAGGAGATTTTTCAAAATCAAAAGAGTTCTTAAGTAAGGAGTGTGAGCTTCACCCCTAAAAACCACAGAAAATTTTATTCCTATCATAATTGTTTATTATCAAATTTTATATAAATTCCGAGCAACAAGAGATGGAAGTTATCAGTTGCTTTCAGCATAGATTGGTTATAACAAAGTTTTCTTCACCTGACTTTAAAAATCGAACATGAGTTTGATTCAATGAATACCAAAACTTTTAGATGTTAAAATAATATTTGATTGTTGCAAGGGTAAGAAAGGTAGTATATTTTTAGAGTAATTCAACATATATTTCGTAGTAAATATGGTTTCATTCCAACAAGTATTTGAATCCTATCATACTAAATCTGTTTTTATTCGCAAACATGACAACAAAACAAAAAGATACCTTTTTGAATGTTCATACTGCATATACCAACTTTAAGTATTCGAAAGCGCAATGGTCAAAAAGTTACTGATGCTTTCGACAGTTACTCCGAAAACAGTACAAGCACAAAATACGTTGAGCGTGAAAGGCGATTGCTGAAACATTCGAGTCGAGAGATTGTTTTTGATGGCAATACTCTATTAAATGAAATGGTTAAATGTCGAAGTACCCTTCTCTTCAAATATTTTCACCATGTGGAAAATATGAGGCACACATCTGACAAAAAACAACTACTTCCCTGGCTAATACCACGACGGACATTGAATGAGATCTGACAGATATTTGTGCAACGTTCTTCCAAGAATACCTAGTTGCAATTGCTTATTGTAATTATACAGCAAATTATCCTTCACTTGGCTGGGGAAGACCACCTGCAGACGCGTTTCGCGATTCTTGGTGCTCGTCAGTGACAGGGTAGGTCGGACAACCTTAGAGTCGTTCTGCCCCAGACAAATGAATCATAATCCACTGAATAAATAATATATTCTCACAAATTTTTCAATTATAATAAAAAAATTTGAGTTACGAGCAAAAGACTAATGAGAAAACAGCGTATTCCACCAAGTAGGAAATATTTGCCTTTTTTAAGTGTGTTCTAGCGGAAGAACCTTTTAACAAAAAATACGTTCGAAGGCAGTTTTTTGTAGGAAATTCTTCATTTTTGTATGGAACGGTCTATCACGAAAATTGCGCAGTTTAATAACTTTATGGCAAAAACTGAAAAAAGTTCTACCATATTTTTTTCCTGAAACAGGCAGGCCCGGAGATAATTTTATTGAATTTAATAGCTGGTACAAATAAAAAAGTTTTCCATATGTCGAAAACTTTAGTGGACACACTGTATATCAAACGGCAATATTCTTAGCAGATTTTTGAAGATATCAGCAAATCAGCCCAAAATATGGCTAATCGTATCTTTCATGTGGAATTTTCCATATGATTTCCTGCCTATGAATATCTCAATTAAAGTGAAACAATTGGTTATCGGGCAATGTGTTAAGTTGTTGAAAGCGCGTTTGTCTATTATTATTATTATAAATTGACTGATTTATTCTAAATACATATAACTGATTATAATAAATATTAGTTGATATGAATATCCGTATATTATGCTGTAATTCTTATATACAGTAAGGTCCTAAAGTAAGGAATAAATTAATTTTCCACGTTATTAGCCATTTTTAAGAAGAACACATCGATTTATGTTTTTTTAAAAGACACTCTGTGACACAAAAAAATCACCTATCCTCCACCTCCCTCAAAGTGACAGCCACCCTTCCATTTTTTATTTAGCCCATTTTTGTTGATTGTATTACGTTTTAAATAGTTGCATGTTTCATCATATTCATTATATAATGGACTATTAAATTACTAGAAAATGCAATTTGTTAAAAATAAAATTATTTCCTTCGAATATCATCTGAATTACACAAAATGTTTTTGAATACTTTTAGCAGATAGATTTAAACAAACAATGTCTTCCTTACAGTTTAGTGCCACCTAAATGAAACATTTTCTGGTTTTTCATGAACGTAGAAAAAATATTGTATGAAACTCGTGCAAAAAGAGTTTATTGCACTCGACGTGTTGTCCAACTCGGCCTGTAAACACCTACTTTTTGCACTTGTTGCATAAATAACTATTAAAAACAGAAAAAATTAAGAAAATAAAAAATTAGGGCAAGATTCAGATCAGTTACCTTCACACAGATTTGTGCAAAAGTCTGTGAGGCGTATACTAATAAATTCGCTGTATATTCAATACCCCTTAATTTTTTAACATATAATTTTTTACTCTACTGTTACGTATGACGAACAACAGATGAATAATGGGTAATATTTGTTATTACGAATCTCCCAGGTTTTTTTAGAGAAGCCCTCAAAAGCAGAGCTTGTCCGAGCAAGAGAGACCCGGGACCTACAGCCCAAAAAGTGGATTCCGAACCACTTCAGCTCCGTGATGGCGGCGGGGATCGATCCCAAGTCGCCTGGGTGAGAGCAAACGCTCTTAACACCTCGACCACTTAGGTTGAATCAGGTCAATTTAGGTTCCGTTGAATATACAGCGAATTTAATTATATATGTGACAATTTTCAACATATTGAAAATAATTTTTTTATACGACGCATAACAAAATTTAAAAAAAGACACATCTGTAGAGACATTTGAATACCCTTCGAAATGACGTATCACTTGACCCCCTTTTTTATTCAAAAAAGTTGGAAGCCTGGCAGTCACTTTGAGGGGGTGGAAGAGGGGCGATTTTTTTTCACAAAGAGTAGGTATATTTTTGAAATCCTAAATCGACGCGTTGCAGGGTTTCCTTGAAAATCGCTAATATCGTAGAAAATTAATCTATCCGCTACTTTAGGACGTCACTGTATAATAGGTAAGGAATATTTGACATTACAAGAATTATCTGAAATATAGAATGAAGTTATTGATGAAATGATAGGCATTTCATTTAGTAATTTGCTGGATCTCAATCTTTTTTTGACAACACTGAAATTCACAGCTCGTTGTTTTTGTGGACACTCTAGTCCAGGGCACATGTTTATGAGAAAAAATGCTGTTTTTGACCCCAGGAAATATTTGGATTGAAATTTGCAAAACCCTGTATTATTTAGATTTTATGATTGATTGTATTCTCTCTTACAGAAACAACTGATTGTTCCTTGTTTGTGTTGAGGAATTTAGTTTTTCCCTGTTTTTTTTTATTGAAAAATGGCCATTGTGTTTTTGCACTGAATCTTCGTTGTTTGGAATTATTTTCAACACGGCAGAAAATAGCAATGTCTGATGGAATATCAATATCAGTTGCATTAGGAATCTACTTCCCCTCCCCCCTCACACGGTTCTTGAGTGAATAATCTTGCTGAATTCATACAAACTCAATCTTTTCCTCTGGAGTGTTTCTTTAGTTTTTTTCTTTTAGTACCCTTTTCAATAATTGATGGTGTAACACAGAGGGACTCACCAAAAAAACAATTTGGATACGACGTTCGCCTTTTTTTGGGGATTCTCAGCCTTGAGTTTATATCCAACATCCATTTCAGCACACTGGTGTTGAACAGTCAAGTCACTTAACCATTATCAACTGAACGAACTCGCGCAACTGGCAGGTATTCCAAGGGACTGCTCAACAAAAGTCATTAAAATTGATCAGCGTCGCCATACATTTTCAAAATTATATGATCATTAGAGAAATGGCTCGTTTGAATGAACAAAAGTTAGAGATAATGGTTTTGGTAATTTATTAGATTCTTTTAATTATTATTCAGTAAAATGAAAGCTGATTATACTTGGGTGACGTGATAATTTTGTTCGAACAGGTATATTGTGTTTGTCATTTTTGTATTGATATTTTTGGGACAAGTTGAGTCATCTTCATTCATTTCATTTATAACTTCCATCTTTCATAAAATGTGATCGACACTACTTGTTGGAAAATCACCAACTGATACTGAATCAAATAGAAAAATATTTTCAAAAACAACTTTTCATTTATAAACTATTGAACTAAGAAGTTAAAAAAAATATTTACTCTATGAAAACAGAAAACTTTCAAAAATTCACATATTTTCTCAAAAATTTGAGGCTTCGTTTCTTGTCTAATTACGTTTCACGCCCAAGATTTTGGGAAAGTATTACATTTTTCAAAAGTATTTTTTTTCACACCCTAAATATAATTCAATATTATTCATATTATTCGTTCTTAAAAATATTTCAATAAAGTTAGTAAAGTTGGTAATTTCGATATTCCTTGCCATCCAGTTTCTTCACACGATTTTATTTTCTCGAGTTTCCCTAATTTTTTTCGAGAAGATTTTTTTTCTTCAACGTATATTTCCGATTTATTTTCGCGAGTTCTCGCAAGTTATTTTCGAGGAGGGTCACGAGGGGTTTAATTATTTTAAATTTTACGATACTTAGTCCCAAATTTTTCACAATTTTTTCGGTTTTCTCCGATTTTAATTTTCGCTAGTTTTTACTTTTTTTTAGAGATTACAAGGGCGTTTAATTTTTTTGAGAAGGAGGGGAGTCCTGTCCCTTCGCGGGTACAGGTGTGTATTTTTTTTATTATTGTATTGTAAAAGGTTCTCAATATGTGTGAAAAATTGCAGCTCAATCGGATGCTATCAATTGCTTGAAAAATTGATGGCGGATTTCAGACAGGAAAGACAGACAGAAGGACAGAAAAATATACAAACAGAGTGAGATGAATAAAACCTTCGAATAATTGAATGATAGTTAATCGTTAGTGTTGTTTCACACGGAGCGTTTGATCAGCGCGTATCGTCAGCGATACCTATGATTCGCTTTTGCCAGCACACGATGCATCCAATAAATGTAATGTCTGTGTACCATCCCTTAAAAGTTTATACGGTCGTTTTAAAAGATAGAAAAAAAGATTTGTTTTGGAGGATTGCTAAACTTATATGAAATGGAAATTCATGGAGCCGAAATGGGAAAGTGTTTTGCAACAAGACGAGAAAAAGTTTTCAATGTTTTTCTGATTGAGAGAAAATCTGTTCCAGGAGCACCTCAAAAAACAAGACACGATATTTCGGAAAGCATCTCTCCAGATGAAAGACTTGCCGTAGCTTTGTCCTCTACACAACACCTTTCCTCGGCCATGCTTCACTGCCAATTGACCAAAACAATACAATTAATAGTAAGTCAAGCTGTGCAGCTGCAGCGGGATAGTGCGAATACACGAACCAAGCTTACCGGGCTACTAGATGCCACCGGCGGCGGTTTACAGCGCTACATCCATAGCGGCGCGGCCCAGTATGAAGGCTCCCATTGTTCTCAATGCTTTTCCATCAGCGGCGCTGTTAAGCAGCGCCCCTTGGCGGCCTTGTGTGAAGAAGCCCTAAGGAATTCAGCAATATCTTCCACTATTTCGAATATTGCATCTATTGAGGCCGATTCAGATACATGGGTGCCACCCAGGGTTTTTGACCCCGCATGATATATTCCTCCAGTATTTTAACAAAATTATTACTTCTGAACCAAAGAAAATATAACTTTGTGAACTGTCTTTCAGTTTATAGGCACAATGGGCAAAAATATTGTGCAATTCATGAGCAAATGTTGTTTACTCTTGTGCCTTTAAACTGCAAGACAGTTCACATGCGTTCCTTCTACTTGCGTTCCTACAAAGTCATATTTTGTTTGGTTCAGAAGTATTAATTTTATTAATACTGGAGATATTCATCATGCGGGGTCAAAAATTTTGAGATGGAGATGAATCCAAATTGTTTTGTTTTCACTAGTCCATTGCAAATGAAAGTTTGTCCTTGGTTTGTTTGACAGAAAGGTGAAAAATCTCCTCACTTGAATGAATATTTGATGATTATTGAGATTTTATATGAAAATAAAGCAGGTGAAATAACGATAATAATTATTTGTCAACAAAAATCATTTATTTTTCCGTATCTGGGTTATCACATTGTGAAATGTTACGAGGACAGGCTGTGCATTTTTGCCATTCTTTTCTAACGATGAATTAACAAACAACAGCATATCGTAAACATACAGGTGAGATATACTGATACTTGAGAATGAATGCTGAATCATTTCGAATAATTCTTCAGTTATTCTCTACACCGTTTAGGTGATATGATCCCACAAACCCTTGAATTGATAGTAGGCCATTAGAAATGGACATTTAATTAATAATAATTAAAAAAGTTTTCAAACTTTGGTCAAAGCAATAAATCCCAGTTTACAGCCTGTTCCGCACTATTGTCAAAATGACAATTAACCTGAATTTCGCTGCATACTCGTTGAGAAAGTTCCAAAATTTCTGCAAACTTGGAGTAGTATAACACGAATCAAGTTTGCAACCATTTCAAGTGAACGAAATTTTTTTTTTGTTAAAAACTAATGTTCTTCTTTGATATACCATAGAAAAATGTTACAAAAGTTATGCAAACTTGACCAATACATAGGAAAAATATTCCGAAGCGTTTTACGCATTTGCAACCTTTAACGTTGACTGCAACAATTTTTTTTCAATTCGTGGTTGTTTTTTTATCAAGGTGGTTTCGAGATAATTAAAAATGTTTTGAAACTTTGTTGCAAATTTTGAACACATCTATTCTGATGCAATCCCAAATTTGCAACCTTCTACTCGAATTAATACGATCCAGTAGAAACTTCATGCAATTTGCAAAAACCTGATTTTGTTCAAAATAGCTGACAGTGCTCTATTATATTTGTATAATTGTATTATGTTTTCAAAATGAGCAACAAAGTTTCAAAACATAAAAAAAATGAACATGAAATAAAAAAAAATATGTTAGTGTCAACGCAAAAGTTTGCAAATGTGCACAAGTTTGCAGAACTTTTGAAATTTTCTCAACGAGTATACAGCAAAATTCAGGTTAATGGCCATTTTGACAATGTTATCGACTTCAGAGCAGGAAAGCTTTTGGAATCATTGTTAAATTTTTGATTTTTTATGTCTCTCTACTGGCCTATAGCATATATCTAGTGAGTTATTATTGATATGGTAGACAATCTCAATGCAGATAAATGACTCTTTTAGCATTAATTTTTTTACAGTTTGTCTTACCTTTGTATATATTGTATAATGAAATCAGAAAAAAATTAAATTTTTTGGTATTTTGGTAGACTTTCTGTTTATTTGTATCTCCATGACCCATAAATAAATAAATCTGTAATGAGATATGAGATTCAGATTGGTCTATGCGGGCTTCTGATCCGATAATCTGGATGTCGTTCACGTAGCAAGAGAACTTGTATTTTTCAATATTTGTGAACTATAAGCGTATGATTTGAATTGACATTTAAATGATAATCGGACTATCGTAGAAATATGCTTATTTCACAATTAACTGGTTTTTGGTTGATGTCTAGACACTTGTCTAGACGGTTTTCCTTGTGATCATTCACTTGAAGTAGCTTACTGATTTTATGGCGAATTATTCTAATGCGTCATAAAAAGGTGTATATTGTGAAAGTATATATTCAAACCATCCCATAAGAAACCTCCATACTTTATCTATCCACAAGTACCTTGTGAACAAATTTTTTTATGACTTTTCACTGCATAAAATCAGGTTATTATACTTCTGATTCTCTTACTCAAATATAATATATAATCAGACCATTTCAGATTTTTGTCTATTGTAACACCTGATTATTTTGTGGAGAAACATCCTTGAATAGAAATTGTCTTCAATTCTTAGGTTAACATCTGAAAATTGCGAATCAGCAAAGAATGGTCTCTTTGCGTCATAAAATTTTTGTCAATTCTCATGTAATTTTCAGATTTCAGTGTTAGGTCTTCCCATGTTGTTTCCTTAAAAAGAAGTACCGTATCCAGGGGGCGCGCGCCCCACCCCTGAGCGATTTACATTTTGATCTGGATACATAATAATTTGCGAGTTTCACAATGTTGAGGACTCGACATCACGAAAAGAAAGCAAAGAAACACAAGGGACGACAGGGTGACGAGTAAATGATGCTTCGTCTTCGTGCGACGCAATCCGACATATACCAAAATCCTCTACGGTGTGTGAATCCCCGCGTACGGTATGTGAATCCCCGCGCTCCCGCGATGAGTTTTCTGTATATATATAATTTGATGATTTTGTAATACAAATATTTTTCCGTTTGTAATTGACTGAAAATCCCCGTTATCCCTTTCCCCTATATATATATTTTTTTAATGAAATGTTTTATATTTCATGATGAAAAATGGAAAAATTACTTTTCAATATTTTGTACAATTCCTTCTGTATAACTTTCATGTGAATTCGGTACTGTGCGCCCACCCCTGAAAGAAATCCTGGATCCGCCACTGGCATAGGATATGATATTACCACCTACGTCATTCTGGAGGAGGGAGTTCATGTCTGTGATAAAAACAATGGTCCAAGTATAGTACCGATGTTTTGGGTTTCCTGTATACATTTTGGTTAGGGTTATGACAGTTCTTGAATGAATGTTGTTCTCCACAATGCGAACATGTTATACCATTTCTCGTAAATGCGTCGTCGTTCCCAGCTAGAATACTAATTTTACTAATTTTTTCATACCCACACATTTTTTCATGCGTGAAAAGAAACGAAAACAGAATCTGAAGTGGAGAAAAACTTATGTAAGTTTCAGCTTTTGACTGTAGATGACACAAGTTATTTTTCATTAAATATGTATATATACATATATATATATATATATATATATATATATATATATATATGGAACTAGTAAATAGTGGGGCTTTGCAGCAAAATCAAAGAGTACTACTTTAAAGTTTGTCCAAGCTTTCGGAAATTTAATAAATCATTTCCATCATCAGGGATAATCTTTGTTGAGATTGTGAGACGCGATGTTATTCAACAATAAGTGACACATTGTGCAAGATGAAAGTTGATATAAAACATGTAAAATTGGTAGGATGTCTTAAATATGAAAAAATTTTAAGCTTAATTTAAAGCTTGGACAAACTTTAAAGTAGTACTCTTTGATTTTGCTGCAAAGCCCCACTATTTACTAGTTCCATACCTAACTAGTCAGTAACGACTACCCTTCCTCTATATATATACAAGAATTGCTTGTTTAAAGATTTATCTAGTTTTTTTGTTTCTTCTATCAACTCCTTTGCATCTTCTTCACTACCACCACTGAAAATTATGTTTCCATTACTTGCAGTACTAACAGAATGTATTTCTGTGTTCATTTGCTAATTGATCATTGGCAATATTCCTTCATTCTCCTTCAGTAGTTGTTGCAATTTGCTGTATATGAGAGCAGGAACGATTTTATTATTATTTTAATTTCGAAACTTTCTTCAGTTTCATTTGTGAAATCTGGATAATTGAATTTTTTGCACCAATAATTTATTCTTTATTATTGATAATGTTTTCAGAGTTCGATAACGGTATCTCCACTATGATCGCAAGCAAAGACTAGATCGATGTTACTTTGCAATCATTCTTTACTTTATAGCTCAGTGGTTGAGACTTTTGCGTTAAAAATCATTGACTGCTGGTCAGCTAGGTTCGAATCCTAGCGACTACAGATTTTCATCTGATGGCCTGAGAAAGTGCTAGGAATCGCACGTCAAAAGGTAAGTCCTTGGCTCGCACAAGTTTCTACTTTTGAAGGCTGCCGTTTGTAAGGGGAGGAGAGCTGGTTAACGAAAAAAAAAAGAAACAATTTTTTTCAACAATTTATATTTTACACACTTTAACACAAATTCTGCCAACTTGACAGATACATCAGAAAATATTCCGAAGAGTTGTGTGGATTTTTAACCTTTCACGTTGACCGGAACATATATATTTTCTCAATTCCTGGTAATTTTTTATTCAAGGTGGTCTCGAAATAATTGCAAAAGTTTTGAAACTGTTGCGAATTTTGAAAATATCTACTCTGATGCAGTCATAAATTTGCAACCTTGTACACGATCCGGAGCTTTATGAAATTTTGAAAAATCTTATCAATTTCCAAATTAGATTTTTAAAATTAGAAGTCTGATTAAGAAATACATTAAGTAGAAATGGGTGAAATATAGAAAATTTAAACTTTTTCATTTTTTGAGCTTTGAGCGAAAACCCCAAAAAAGTTCAAAAATCCGCGGTTTTTCGCTATTGCTGAAGTTAGTTCACTTCTAACGAGGTGCCAAAGTTTAAAATCAGATTCAAGCTTACATATGAAACCGTTGAGAAAAACTTCCGTATATTATTTTCCTGAGAAAAACCCCATGTAATTGGACTTATACACTATTATCGATTGATTATAAATTCCCTTATTTACGTCTACGGCCATTCCTGCACCAAAGAATATTTCTCATTATAGTTCTCCGCAGCAATTTTCTGAAGCTGCTCCGATATTCCGGACTCTCGAACCATCTTGTAAAACATTCCACCTGGGTTCTGAAGAAGAATGTGAGGGTTGTCAAATTCTGAAACGGAACCGTCATCCATTACCAGAACCTTGTCTGAATTCATAATACTCATAAGACGGTGGGTTACAGTGATAACTGTACAGTCGACAATTTTTTTTCGGATGGTCTCATGAATCACGGCAGCAGTCCTGAAACAAGATAGCAATGATATGTATCAATCTACTACTATGGATTTATGGGGTACCTCAAGGCACAGTACTGGGACCGATATTGTTCAATATATGTATATACATTAATTAGGATATAGTGAGGAACAATATAGCCTGGTCAAACGGCAACCGTAAGGAAAAGGAAGAACTCCAAATTCCACACTTGATAAAAAAAAATTCATTCAACACAGTCCCGTGCTCAGGCCTCAAAAGATAAGAGAACCAAGTGACATCTCGAAAAAACTCGTGTTCCGTTGAAAATTGCATGCAATTCCTCCTCTCCAAATGCTCACCTATGAAATTATTGTACCAAAATATAAAAAAAGCACCAGAAAAAAGAAACGAAGATTTATGACAAAGGGGTCCTATACCTTCGGTAAGATTAAACCTGATTGATGAAATTTCACATTGAAAAGTTTGTGAATGGACTCAGTAATATGTTTGATTCAGATAAATAATCAAAATAAGTCTCTTTCCATGGAATGCGCTCTTGAAGTGAGGATAATTATATCCAAGATAAAAACTGATGAAAATATCTATTCAGGAAATTTTCTTCGAATACAAAAAACACAAATGAAGATAATAGCATGATTTTGTGATTTTTACATGTACATTGGTAAATAGAAAGAACCCATAGCTAAATATCCAATAGTAGGAGGGCCCACAAAAAGTATATGTACAGAAAGTGTACAAGGAACCAAGGAGCTGCGAGATATAGAATGAATCAACATTCAATAATGTCAATATATCTTTGTCATCATTCAAAAATATTACATCAACAGTTTTCATTCTTCCTGTCTTTTAGGAAATACAAAGGTAAACTGACCACTAGCCTAACAGTCAGACGTGAGTTTCAGCAGTTTAGGTTAAGCTTAAACCTAGGAATTCATGGGATTGGAGTTAATCGACTGTCGAAGATAGAGGAAGGTACGTAATTCCAACCAATAACCTCAGGTTTCAAGCATAATCCCAATCAACTGATTCATGATTTTTCCAAAAATCGATTAACATATCTTGTATACATTCACCGTGATCTCTGCTGATACCTAACCTAACCTAACCTAACCTAACCTAACCACCAATACGACTCACAAAATTTAAGTTTGAAGTATGTGAATTCATATATACCTACTCAAAATAAATGAAAACACACTATCAACTGAAGTGGTATTGGCATCTGAGAACTTACTGAGGATCTACATTCGCAGTCGCTTCATCCAACAAAATGATCTTATTTTTTTTGAGAATGGCTCTGGCTAAACATATAAGTTGTCTCTGTCCGACGCTATAGTTCAAACCTCTTTTCGTTACTTTATTTTCTAATTTGTTGAAGATATTTGAAGGGTCTCTGAGTTGAACATCTTCGATGACTTTATAAAGATCTTCGTCATTATATTCCTCTAATGGATCCAAGTTGTGTCTCAAGGTTCCAGAAAATAATACTGGGTCCTGAGGGATGATGGATATTTTTGAACGGAGAACATCCAAATTTATATGTTTGGTATCTTCTTGGTCAATTTTAATAGTTCCCTCCACAGGATACAGCCGAAAGAAAGCTGAAATCAATGATGATTTTCCTGCACCAGTTCTACCAACAATACCAATCTAGAAATAAAAAGATGTTATTATTACAAGAGTATTAATTGTTTGAATTGAAATATCAATTATGAATTACACATCGGCCTGGATTAGAGAAAACAATATATGTACTCTGTGGCAACTCAAAAGAATAGATGAGCACTTTCTATTTCTTTTTATTCTTAGTGAAAAAGAATTTTGCAGTAGACAACGATTAATAGATTAAATAACAAAATAGTTGCTCGATATTTAGTAAACAGCAACTACTCAATTATGTTAATTTGAGTCTCTTTTGACTGTGGTCATTCATGGAAAATATTCTAACCCAGCTTCATTCAAAAAAGCCATTTCAATGCCAAATACACATTACGATCTGGTTTCTATATACAGTATCGGAAAGTTTTCATCTTGGGTATGGGGGTTTCATGAGAGCGTAAAGAATAGATTGCTATATGTTAAGAGAGCATAACAATTTCTCCTCTACTCGCTCGAGATAGGGATATCGACGTGAGCTGTTAATTCGTCGGGTGGGGTAACAGGAGAGGCGCGCAGTAGTGCGTCTCTCTTATTTATGTGGTATTATCACATCATTGCGTTCCTTGTTGCTCGTTTAGATTTCTCTCTATACCCCAGATGAAAAATTTCCGATACTGTATACTGGTTTCATTGATGTTGTTACAGCAAAACAATTTTATCATATCAGTGATTGTTATGGTATTGAGAAACTCGTGAAGACTATCATAACATTTTTTCTTGGGCAGACGAGATGTTTTCATTATAAAATCAATACCTTTTCTCTTGGTTTGATGACAAAACTAATATTCCTCAATACGAGTGGTCCTCCATCAAAGTACTTCAATCCAATATTCTCAAAAATAATTTCACCTTTGCTGGGCCAAAATGGTGAAAGGGATTTGGGTGCCATCGGCTGCATTTCTATTGGTAAGTTTTTGTATTCCAATACCCTTTCAACACTCATTAGATGATCGGCAGCGGTTGTAGTCGCAGTAATAGTCCATTGAATAAATGACGTTATAGTTGTTGCTGTAGAGATTACAAGACCAACTTCTGCTCCAGTCATTCCAATACCTGAAGAAGAAGCGATTGAGATAGACTTAACAACAATGTTGGAAAAATTGAATAAATGTTTTTGGCAAGTCTGGAAATACAAAAAAAATCGTATACAATAGCAGAAGAGCAACTGTGGAGGGTTGAAGTATCAAGAAAGTTATGTAAAATTTTTCACATTTAGACCGTCTGGTAATAACACATTTTTTGCAACGTTTTTTCAATGTGGGCTTAACTTCCATGACTTAATTTCTTTGCTCATAAAAGTATAATAATGTGGCCTTACCCTCGATTCGGTCGTCGGATGAAAATGTTATCTAGAGGTTGCAGGTGCCATTTTCCCGCCAACAATTTTTCTAATTTTTTTCTATGTTATATTCCTCAAACTCAATTTTTTTCCTATACGCTGACCAAATTTGAAATCGATTGATAGTCAAATATAGATTTGGTGGGCGTTTTTATGAACGAGTGCACTTTGAGTTGGACCGATTTTAAATTTATTATTTTTAATTTTTCGAATACTATGTCATGTTATATTAATGGCGTAGAATACGGAAAAAATACTGAAAAAATTCTAGAATTTTTGGAAGTATTTTTCGTTGGTGGTTTTATGTGCTAGGATGTTAGATCCTAGCGCACCTTTTACATTTTTCGCATTTTGCGACCATAACGAGACACATTCGTTAAGTACATAGGTATATAGAAAGAAAGCTAAGAAAACTTCCTACAAGAGGATGTTATTGTTTGCCGGCCTAACAGTTCGCTTGTAGGTGTTATAGGTGGTTTTGCGTGCTAGGATGACGTATTTGTGCGATACAATTTTTGTTGCACATTTATCTTTGTTTTATGGTACACCGTGTGTCCGAACATATTCAAATCATACATTTTCGGAATCAGCATAAAATTTTGAGTATATCGGTGGTAATTTTGAGTGACTCTGAGGACTTTGGATTTCTGGCCATGTTAACCCTTTGATGTTTTTTCGGCTGAAAATTCATTTTGTGCTGATCGACTCGAAAATCACAAAATACACTAATTTTGGCATGCTAAATCGATTGGCATTCGCAGAATTGCTCTATCTCGATTGCTCTATCTCGCTAGGATGCCTGATCTTAGCGCACCTTTTACATTTTTCGGATTTTGCGACCATAACGAGACACATTCGTTAAATACATTGGTATACAGAAAGAGAGCTAAGAAATTTCCTACAAGATGATGTTATCGTTTGCTGGCCTAACAGTTCGTTTGTAGGTGTTATAGGTGGTTTTGTGTGCTAGGATGGCGGATTCGTGCGATACAATTTTTGTTGCACATTTATCTTCGTTTTATGGTACACCGTGTATCTAAGCATATTCGAATCATACATTTTCGGAATCAGCATAAAATTTTGGGTATATCGGTGGTGATTTCGAGTGAATCTGATGACTTTGGATTTCTTGCCATTTTCAAGGTATAAACCCTTTGATGTTTTTTCGCCTGAAAATTCATTTTGTGCCGATCGATTCAAAAATCACAGCATATACTAATTTTGGCATGCTGAATCGATTGGCCTTCGCAGAATTGCTCTATCTCGATTCGGTCGTCGGATGCCCTTCAAAATGAGATCATTTCAAACACTTTCCTGTACCAGCAAAACGAATCGTTGAACATAATATATTCATGAGAGATAAATTGCTTACTTTTTTCAAATAAAAGGAGACTGAAAGTTAGCGTCCCTAGAAAAATTGTTGAAGCAATATCCAGATATAATCCAAAAGCACCAATAGCTGTTATATACATAAACCACGCACTTGAGTGACGATCTTGGTGTCTGTCAAATTCGTCCATTGAAATTTCTTCCATTTCAAGAGCTCTTATTGTGGTGAGGCCCTCCAAAGTAGCCCTTAGGTGGGTAAATACCAGACTTTTTGCTGAAAAACCATTTTGAGTTAGAGCTTGAGTAAGTTGTTGCCAATTTTACAAAAATAATAAAAATAACAAAGAACCACGAGTATCTAATTTCAAGTGATGAATTTAAAACCAATTTCATCAGCAAACTATTCAAGTAATTATAAGAAATAATCGGGGGACACCGCTGGGGAATTTTGGTGTACATGGTATTAGTTGGGTATTAGCCGGAAATTAAAGGAATTAGTTGAAAATTATTGGGTCTTAGAGGGCATTAGTCGGGAATTAGAGGTATTAATTGAAAATTAATGGGAATTAGTGGGCATTAATCGGAAATGAGTGGTATTATTCGAGTATTACATGGGAACTTACAGGAATTATTCTCAAATCATAGAACAGTGGAGGAAATCATAATTGTTGAATGAAAAAAAATTCTTCAAAATGGTACTTGACAAAAAACCTAAGATTAGAACAGGATTAGAAGAAGAAAACAAAATTTACCAATTCGTTCAAGATTTTTATTGGTGTTGAATTAGAGGTATTACTCGGGTGTTTGATAAATTAGTTGGCATTAGTTCGGTATTATTTGGGAATTACTTGGGTATTAGAGAAATTAGTTATGATTTTTGGGAATTAGTGTACACAATTTCCTTAGCGGTTTCCCCCTCGGAAATGATAGTAATGAATTGCTGAAAAAGTATTTTATTCACGGCCGTTGTAGAACTCAACATTTTCAAAATCAGCTTTTGCTTTAGAAAGTGGATATTCTAACTGCCTTTGAAGATATATTACGAAACACAAGCTGTAGTATACATTTTGCATGTATTGTCCTTCACACAACTGCGGTTAATTCTACACCATTTTCATTCGTGAGAATTGACATTCTCATCAGTCGAATGACTTCCGCTTCTGCTCCGACGCTCTATGAACCCTGCCTTTTCCATCTGGATCATTGAGAGCTATTCAGCACTTCAAATTCTTCATCGAAGCCACGTAGCGATCGCACGTCACTTCTGGCTCACTTTTAGGCACCAGCTATGACGTGCTCGTTACTTACACTTTCCTGGGCCTTCCTTATCAACCCTCTAAATATTTGAAGCTCTCGAGCACTTTGGAAACTTCCACAAAACCACGCGACACCCACGACAACTTTACGTCAGTTTCGTCTACTGCTCTCCCCAATATTTAACATGGACAGCTCTTCATACGGAATATTATAAGTCTCAAAGTTCAGTAATTACATGACAATTCCCTTTGAACAAAACCTCTATAGTACATATCAGTACCTATTTCAACAACTCGATAAATTTATTAGAAATATGTAATTCAGTGCTAATGTTCCTTGTGAGAGGTGCCTTATCAGATATATGAACTTACTTATTCCATCTAGTCTTTGGAGATCCTTCGACGAACTCAAATAAATGTAGGTCAGGCCTCCAAGTACCATACCAACAATTGATATAATGATCAAGGCATATGGATGAACGATTAAAATGAGGATGACGCCTCCCAACACTTGGAACATCATCTGAAACACTACATCCAATCAAATCCAAATAAATGAAGTTTTTCCCAATTTCCTTATTCGAAGGTTACCTGTTTTTTAGAAAGATGTATTGTTCTGTTTTCATATCGAACAGAATAATATGAAATTTAAAAGGTAGCAGTGGAAAAATCAAGGAAATTCACCCGCAAAAATTCGTAGAGTCAACGTTATTATATAGTATCGGAAACTTTTTATCTGGGGTATAGATAGAAATATACGGGAGCAACAAGGAACGCAATGATATGATAATACCACATAAACTATAATTATAATTATAAAAGATCGAATTGGGTTGATTCTAGGAACTACCCTGGCCTCCAAACAGGCGGTATAGGATCGACAGCATTTGACCTTTTTCTATTCCAACTGCAATTCCCAAAGGTTACAAACAACTCGAAACTGTCCATATTTTTTATGATTCCCTGAAATCTACATTGTTTGTGGAACGTCCCTAATAAGTTCGATTCTTGTAACTAGACTTGATGATTTCTTCAGAACATAGGCACTTTTTCCCCGATGTTCGAACATTTTTGAGCGGAATGTAAGGTTGTTTCTCCAGTGGAACTGATTTTGTCACGCGAGGCGTCTCTCAATATCTTACTACTATTTAGTCGAGACCTATAAGTATTATTACTTATCAAAAATCATTGGTTTGTTCATTATAAACACTACTCATTAATAATACCAGCTATATTTGTCCAGAATATGTTTGGGTATTTAGACACAAAAACGTAATTTTCATAAATTTTTAAATTACAGTTGTACTGACATAGCTGAAATCGTAACAGTGGACTGCAGTCCGTGATATATCCAGTAATAAGGCACTTAACATGATCGTTCGCGATATAAATGAGAATTTCACATGTTCAGCTATGTTGGTAGAACTGAAATTATCATCATCAGTAAAGGTAGGCAAGTAAAAAAAGTGATGGACAGCTGCTGTCTGGAATATGACTTCCTTCTTGCATTCATCTAATAGCGAACGTAGATCAGGAACATCGAAAAATTTGATATTTGTGACAACTTTCAAATTGACAATTGACAAAACCTATAAGGCCTGTTTCAACGGCTCCAAGGGTTTTATTATATTTATTCAGCATTACTGGTATGCAATGTTCTGGCGAAGACGAAGGCCCATTCACCAAAAAACTTGTTTTCAATGTTCTGGCGAAGGCGAAGAGCCATTCACCAAAAAACTTGTTTTCATATGTGTATTCAATTGGTTACTCTATATTATAACGTTTAACATAATCTCAAAAAGCTAATGCTCACCTGCAATGCGTTCAAAACACGAGTTGGAAGATATTCATCAACTAGACCCAAATCTTTGGAAAACCTGTTCAAAATACGTCCTCTTGGATTGGCATCAAAAAACCTCATAGGAGCATGAACAACGCTGTTGCACATCATAATATGGAACTTGTCTGAACTTCTCAGAGCAAGTATGTAGAACAAGTATATTTGAAGCGCCATCACAATAAATGAGATCGAAATGATGATTCCTCCATAAACACTCATTACATTTTCAGTAGAATGGCCGTCTGGTTCTTTGGAATCATTGGTGTCCAACCAGTACGTGATGAAGTGATTCCATCCAATAGCTGTGAATATACTCATAATCGTCAGCGGCCCTTTCAAGTTATTAATCTTATGGGAAAATAAGTTCTTTCTTGATTTGTTATCAGTTTCCGAAATTGGGGCAATCAAGAAAATGGGTTGTTATATGGAACATGATGTATTAATAAATGAGAAGAATTTTCGTTTTTGAAGTAGTCATAAAATTTTACGAAATCGTTTTCAGTCACCTTTGTTTGAGAGGCACTGGTTTGATTCTCTAGGCCACAGCCTGTCCGACCGCTGGCAGTGTTTCAGCGCGGTTTGCGCAGGCTGCAGACCTCTTATTAGTGATTACCAAAAAAAGTGTTGAGGCCTTTGAAACAATATCCCCCAATATTTTTTTTTCGACAAAAATGTATTCCTTCATTTGGTTTTGTTCTGTCAATTTCTACTTCCCATTTCATTTATTTCCCAAATTTCAGAAACACCCTAAATATATATAAGTATACATATATATTTGAATTTTCTAATTTCAACAAAATGAGGATAACCTCCAACTCCGAAAACACCCAGATACCAATTTTAAATCGAATTGGACCGTAACACAAAATTCGTTAGACATATTGGAGCATTTTTCAATTTTGACAGAAGAATTATTATCCTTGCCCCCGAAAACTCCCAGATGCTAGTTTTAAATAGAATCGGATCATGATTACAAAACTCGTCCGCCATATTGGATCCGCCATCTTAGATTTTCAAATTTTGACATAAGAATCATAATCTTCGCCACCGAAAACACCCAGATACTAATTTTGAACATAATCGGATCATAATTACAAAACTCGTCCGCCATAATGGAGCCACCATCTTGAACTCTTCAATTCCGACAAAATAATCATGATCTCTGACCCTAAAAACTTCAGATACCCATTTTGAATTGAATCGGGTCAAAATTACAAAACTCGTCCGTCATATTGGATCCGCCATCTTGGATTTTCAAATTTTGACACAAGAACCATAATCTTCACCCCCAAAAACACCCAAATACTAATTTTGAATAGAATCGGATCATAATTACAAAACTCGTCCGCCATAATGGAGCCGCCATCTTGAACTTTTCATTTTCGACAAAATAATTATGATCTCTGACCCTAAAAACTTCAGATACGCATTCGGAATTAAATAGGTTCAAAATCACAACACTCGTCCACCATATTGTATCCGCCATTTGGGATTTTCAAATTTTGACATAACAATCATTATATTCGCCCCCGAAAATACCCAGATACTAATTTTGAATAGAATCGGATCATAATTACAAAACTCGTCCGCCATATTGGATCCGCCATCTTGGATTTTCAAATTTTGACATAAGGATCATAATCTTCGCCCCCGAAAACACCCAAATACTGATTTTGAATAGAATCGGATCATAATTACAAAACTCGTCCGCCATATTGGGTCTGCCATCTTGGATTTTCGAATTTTGACATAAGAATCATAATCTTGGTCCCCGAAAACACCCAGGTACTAATTTTGAATAGAATCGGATCATAATTTCAAAACTCGTCCGCCATATTGGATCCGCCATCTGTGATTTTCAAATTTTGACATAAGAATCATAATATTTGCCCCCGAAAACACCCAGATACTAATTTTGAATAGAATCGGATCATAATTACAAAACTCGTCCTCCATAATGGAGTCGCCATCTTGAACTTTTCAATTTCGACAAAATAATTATGATCTCTGACCTCAAAAACTTCAGATACCCATTTTGAATTGAATCGGGTCAAAATTACAAAACTCGTCCGCCATATTGGAGCTGCCATTTTGTTTTCACCTCTCACAAAAAATCCAAATAAATTGGACGATTAAAACTGCTCTGAAAATGGGTTACAATATATGACCGTGACTTTTTTTTTGAATTTCATACCCAATGCTCAGGCAGCATTTTTACTACTACCGACGACAGATTTGGTGAAAATTTCAGTCATATATTGACAATGACATAGTATGGTTTTGGTACTTGGAATTCATGTTGTGAAAGTAGTATAGCATTTTCTGAAATTGATCTTCAGCCTACATTCAGAACAAAATCTACAATTTTGTGTCATTTTGAAGCATAATGAAGAGAGGAAACTATTATAAGAAATCGTCATAGTACCCAAAAACCACTTTTTCTTACCTACGTGGGAGTGTTTATGTCAAGTATATGATCCAGTCCTCCGTCCGGTTATATTGAAAAGGATATTGAGCAGTTTTGATCGATGGTTAATTTTATCATACATGTTACTGGGAAATATTCGCAGAGCAACTGTATGAAAGGCAGAATTCAGTCTCTGATCTAATATTGGCAATATTCTTGATACGAGCATACTCTACGTCCAGGTCGATATGTGATGTATCTATAACTTTGACCGCTTCGATGAAAGGCTGAAGAGGAACTTGGACACAACTTCGGCCAAATAAATGCGAGTATATTCCCTAAAATTTGGTACGGAAAGACAACATACTCAGAATATCTTCCACATCATTCTATCCTCAGGTTACTTGATTACCCAACGAGTGCATTCATATCACTTTTGTTACAGGATAAGCCAGTCGTCGTTACTTCCGATGAAGTAGATTGTGAGGTCCTGTACACTAGTACAGACCAAATTTTCGACAAGGGTTATATTTGAATATATTTTAACAAACAAAAATTAACGTGAACGAGCACCAAATAAGTTAGGAAAATTCGAGCAAGCCAATAATACAGATGAACAAAGTTGAAAAAAAACATTTGAAAATATTACTTATTATTTGAGTTGCAACGAGTAGGAAAAACATGGAACAAACAAGACACATGTTCCCTCCAGTACAGATATACTTTGCTAAAAGATTTCCTTTGATTTTTCCTTTTGAGGTTGCTTCATATAGCCCATCATCTGCTTCCGGAAGAGTTGTCTTGGGTTCATATCCTCCACCATTTTTGGAACCAGTTGAAACACACATCTCCTCAGAGCCAACTGTTTTTCTTTCGAGTTCAATGAGTTCATTTAGTTCCTACAACATACGTATTAGTTCATAGCATATTATTTTTGACGTACTGTAAATATAGCACTTTGCAAATGAACTGAAATGAAAGCGCTCCACAAAACTAGAATGAATTGGTCAGATTTCAGAGGAAAGTGATTTAGGAAAGCTCAGCAATGAACCACTGATTTTTAGAGATTTTCAAAGACGTAGAATCTGGACACTCCACCAATCTACATCAATTTACTCGATGTGCGTTTTGCTACGAGTTTTCTGATTCAGAATGATTCAACCTAGTATATACCGGGTGTCTCATATTTAGATTTTTGCCAATATCTCCGCAGCCGCTTGACATAATCCCGTCAAACCTGGTATCACTGGATTTGTAGTGGCGATTTCTAACAAAATCAAATCGGGAAAAATATACTGTGTGTCCCATTTAAAAATATCACTAATGTAATTTTCACTCATTGGCGGATGACCCTAAATATTTTGTGTCCGGTTCAAAATTTGACCAGGCGAAAAAAAAACTCAACTTTTCCAAGGAATTTTTTTGAAATATTCTGTTGATAATGACTACACATCAAAACAGATACTTGTACAATGTACCTCATTGTAGAAGGAACAATCCAAAGTTTCCTGTTCAACACCCGTAGTCAACACTGAACTGTCAGTGTTGCCAGCATAAATATATTACAATCAGTACAGAGTAATTCATTACAGACAGAGTTGAGGTCATCTGATTGTCACATCACTCTGCCTATTCGGTCACTCTGTTTTCACGCTAACTGATAAAATTGATGTACGCCACTCCAGCTCGTGAGCAGATTAGGAAATGATCTGTTTTTTTTCTGATATTAACTTAAATTTTCTTCCTGTATAAAAATGTCTCAACATCGACTCTATATTATTATCACCCGAAACCCTGATGGCAAGCATTTGTTGTGTTGCCTCAGTAGAATTCCGAACAAATTTACATTTTGTAATAAAAACCTTTCCATTGACTTTGGAATGATCGGATCCATTTCATTATTATTACCTCAAAAGAACTCAATCCGACGGCTTTATCATTTTGCCCCGTTTCATTTAGGGGAAACCAACAATGATCTTTTCCTTCATTTGTCTGTCCATCTTCATCGCGCCCCTGAAAAAAAATACAGCTTACAAAATCACTCTCGTTTTGGATGTTTACAGTCAGTTTGAAAGTTTTCACGATATTTCGATCTGACGTTTCGATATAATTCAACATAAATATTCCATTGAAATGAGTTCAGTGGTCCAAAGAGAGCTTCAGAGCAAGACATGAGAAGAATCTTTACTATAAGAGAGTTACTTCTTTGGCTGATACCGCGACGATCATTGCGGATAATTCCATGTAATAATTAATCGTTCAAAGTTCTCTCAAATACTGCCAGAGTGTTCTCCAGTGACTGACCTGTGACTATATGCGGAAGCAATTGATTGCAATTGAAATACTAGAAGGTTGCCAAATTCTGAGCAAGTGGTGCCCCAAGTCCATAAATCGTTGAGGTCAAAAATGTATTAAACTTACATAATCGTGCCGCGTGAAATGTGGACCTCTGCACCAATAAATCTATAAATATTGAGTACCACTCAAGCTCTACGACTCAAAATATAATCAATCGATACATCGCAGAAAGCAACGGACAACCAAAACAAGATTGATTCAGCCACTACATCATTTAAAATCTCCAAAACAAACATAAGACTACAAATACTCACATTTTTCAGATTTAGTATCTGGTCTGCATTTTCGAGATAACGAATTTCATGTGTTACCAAAAGTCTAATTTTCCCAGCAAGAAATTTATTGATACATTGGTGATAAAGATGGTTTGAGACATGGACATCCACGGCTGATAGTGGATCATCTAAAATATATATATCAGCGTCTCTGTAAATGGCTCTGGCTAAATTGATTCTATTTTTCTGTCCGCCACTAAGCGATGCTCCTCTATCTCCAACCAACGTTAAATCTCCATTTTCGAACCCTTTCAGATCTTTCTCCAAAGCGCAGGCATGAATAACTCTTTCATATCTGACCATATCAAACTTTTGACCGAAGATAATGTTTTGTCGGATTGTACCACAAAAAATCCAGGGTTCTTGCGAGGCGTAAGATATTGTGCCATGGATTTTCATAGAACCCCGGACTATCTCTAGTTCACCTGTACAAGCAATAGAAAAGGTTCAATTCAGATTGGGAACATACCATTTTTTTTTTTGAGTAAGGTAATTGGAACTGTTTTTGTATCTAAATTGCCACAAAAGGAAATGGACATTACTAAAATGAAGATCATCAAAATAATAATCACGACATTAATTAGGTAACGACTGTTGGATTGCATCTGTTAGATACTTTTACTTTCTGCAGGAACGACTTTGCAATGTTCTTTAAGAGGTGTCTGGGATAAACTCTTACAAATATATTTCATATTTGGTGACGAAAATATAGTAAGCTAACCTTTTTTTTGTTGAATTGAAATATGTACATTACCCCTTTCCTACAAGTCTTGAAATATTGCGAAATTGTTTACCTAGTATAGTGTGCAAAAGTGAACTTTTTCCACTTCCACTAAATCCTATGATCCCTACGAGAGATGCTTCCGAAACATTCAGGTTGATATTCACCAAAGTGTTATCGCAGAGATTTGAGTTACACTTCACAGTGATATCTTTCAGTATGACCAAGGGTTTGAAATCATAAATGCATTCTCTAGGCTTCTCCGTATTTTTTGTCTCATTAACATGTTTCTTGTGCTCCTCAGTCAATAAAAAGTCTTCTATTCTATCGATGGCTACGAAAGTTTCAGCCAAATCACCGATACCTCCGAAGCAAATAACTGATACAGCCTTCACGAATAAACGATAGTAGCCCATTATCACGAAAATCTGAAAAATATTGAGGTAGGTTATATTATGTGTTATTCATTCTTATTTTCCGTGAAATAACAAGCAGTTTTTGTAAAGGAACAATAAAAAATTAACCGACATAACAATTCGAAAACTAAAGTCTCGCTACAATATGTAATATCAAAACTCGAGAAACCTAACCTAACCTAACCTAACCTAACCTAACCTAACCTAACCTAACCTACACATAATGTACTTGCTCAAGGCGAGATTCAAAACTAGTAAAAATTTTGTCATGTCGGTGGCTGATCTAAGTGGCGATTCTGTGGATTTGGTTGACAAAATAACTTGGAAACATAGATTCAAGTAAACTCTCCATTTCTTTTTGACTTTTCAAATTTGGCAAAAAACTCCTGAGAATATTGTTATTCCACATGATCCTCGAGTTACCCAGTGTTTCGACGGCATTTTCAGATCCTTTAATATGAAGATGGTACACAAAACGAAGTTTAAGGACTGCGTGTAGAAATATGTTGGTCAAACAAGAAGAACTATTGAAGTGCAGTTCACAGAAACATTGCTCATGTCTGATATTCAAGATCAGGAAAATGGAATGCGGCCCAATATGCTTTGAGTTATGACCACTGGATTGATTGACACAAATTTGAAGTTATTTTTACAGGTTCATGACCATGAACTTCTTCGACAATAGTATGAATGTGGATGGAGGTCCAATTCCATACAGCCCATTGTACGGAATAATAGTAAAACAAAAGTTTTTCTCCTTCATAAATTGATTTTTCGTTCGCTTTGTGAACTACTGATTATTTTTATATGATTCGTTAGTAAATTTTATAATAATATGATTATATTATGATGAAGTCATTCGAAATTGTTATGTGGGTCATCACGGCCCATATGTATTTTAAAGCAATACATTTATTCGATGTGTGAACTTTGCTAGGACACCGCGCCATTAATAGAGGAGCTAATCCGCGCAGCATCGTGGTTTACAGAGAGCGAGTAGCCTTAAGAGGACACCAACGTCCGAAGAGCTCCAAAACGAGCCAGTCGACATAAAGGACAAAACCAAGGCAAGCAGAATCAAAAAGAAGCAGTTTGCCGAATGCAAAGTTGAGAGTGGTGGTGAAAAAGTTTGGTGGAGAATTGTGAGGTGTAGGTGACACTGACAGTGAATTATGAATGCTGAGTCAAGATGGTGGAAGAGTTTTGTGATTATGGTCATATTTGATTCGAAATTGTTATTTGGGGGTTTTCGGTGATGAAGATTTAAATTTTTCAGTCAACATTCACAAAATGAAGATGAAGGTTCCAAGCTAGCGGACAAGTTTTGTAGTTATGGAAATATGTCATTCCCGTCAGAAATCATGATTTTTTAACTTGATTTTGCACAATTGCAAAAATCGAGAACGATCAACGATCACGTCTGATTACCTCGAAATAATACAAACGTAAGACAAGAAAGAATAGAATAAATTATAGTTTGAGAAACTAAACACATTTAAGTTCTAAAATGTTAAAAACGTGGGGTGCTACATAAGTTCTTTCGTGCTTCTGAACACTAAGTATTGAAAAATTAAAATTGGTGGTATAAGAATATAGGTCAAGCGAACTTTTATCATGCACCCCATTTTCATTTACTTTTTCATTTCCTTTAGTTTTTCGAACTTCAATTTTTTCATACCTTCGCCGCAGTAATAGCCATACTAGTTAATTCCAGAGTGACACAGCTAGCGTATAAAGCTAAGATGTAAAAGTTCAGACAGAGTAATATGAGCGTGGCTTTAACATAGGAAGCCCGTTTTATAAATTTCATCTCAGCTTTCCTTGCCGAATTCATGATGGCCCCAAATGTTTTTTCCCATGCATACATTTTGATAACTTGAATTCCTGTTATTACTTCATCTATCAGTCTAACCCTTTCATCGGCTTTGATGGATGTTTCCTTCCTATATTTTGCTGATAAATGACCCAGTAGAGCTGAAACATATCGATTGGTTGAATCTAGTCAACGAAATTATTATTGACTGATTATTAATTTTTATGGGATATAGTTTTGTTTTGATTATTTGATGGTTTGGCTCTATAGCAGAAACAAAGTGGCTCATGTACGTAACAAATTTTTAACAAATCTTCATTTGAGTGTCTGACATATAATTCATCCCTTACCTTCAAAGGGAAGGATCAGAGCGATGGCTGCAACTCCTATTACTCCGGCAAACCCGGCTTCTGAGTATAACAATATCGTTATAACGATACTGGATATGGTTGCTGTCCACAAGTCATGGATATGAAAAACAAACCTGTCGAATCTAGTGACATCGTTAGAGAGAAGGTTTACCAATTTTCCTTCTGCTGTACATCCATGTTTTAGTTTCAATGCCTAGATAAAAAAAAATTTAATGCATTAAATTAAAGCAGCGTTAAAGAAGACTAGTCTCTGCTGTTTTATTGAGCACTTTGAGAAATGTTGCACAAAAATTATTTTTCCCATGTTGTTCAATGTCCGTAGGTCATATAGCTGAACACTGTTTTGATTCATTTGAACTTTGCTAAGCAGTCAGCCTAATTCGGAAGGAGACCGCGCCATTAATAGAGGGGCTAATCCGCGCAACATCGTGGTTTACACAGAGGGAGTGGCCTCAAGAAGACACCAACGTCCGAAGAGGTCCAAAACGAGCTCGTCGAAATGAAGGACAAAACCAAGGAAAGCAGAATAAAAAAGAAACAGTTTGCCGAATCCAAAGTTGAGAGTGGTGATGAAAAAGTTTGTTGGAGAATTGTGAGGTGTTGGTAGAAGCGAATACAGTGTGTTAGTTGAGCTTCCACGAGACAGTGAATTTGAGAAAACAACTGGCATCACAGGAACAGTGTTTCAGTTGTTCTGCATAGGCCTTGTTACTAACCTCACACGCTACCCCAAGAGCAGCACTATTAATTATTAAGATCACCAAGATCTAATCATTCAAATTTTCACATCTGAAATCGCTTGGCCAATTCACGCCCTAGTTGAGCTGAAGGTATTACTTGTCAAAGTCAAAGTCATTATTACCCTAGGCATGTAAATGACACTAGTTACATTCCGTAGTCAAGATGAATTAGTTAATGAATGATATAGGCCATTTATCTGTTTTGATGCTAAGCATGTATGGACTATTTACAGTGTCTCTAACCCTAGCAACCAACATCGCTACCTCAGTAAGCTCCACTCTAAAATACTATAAATATAAATGATAGAAAATAATGATAATAATCACCTATATTTTCTTGTCAACAAATATTTTATGTCACCTTTGATCATAAATAGCTATTTATAAATGAAAAAGTCGTTTAGCATTATTGTAAAAAACCTCTAACTTAGGTGTTTCCACTTACCTTTCTATATATCAAAGCACAAGTCGATACTCTAAAATGCATACCAATCCTCCTGGATTCCACAAAGAAATGATTCCATATCATCAAGGCCATAAAATTCAGAAAAGTCATGATACTGGCATAGTATATGGCCTCATCCAATGTAGAATCTGATTGGGGTCTGAAGTAATTCAAGAGACCCTTCAACACGACTACGTGGTATATTTTTATTCCCAATTCATGAACACCATTCATCAAGCCTACGATCAAAAATTTCAACCAGAAGGTCCTCACAATGGCTTTGAAGAGGCTTGGTCTTGTTTTACGCAGTTGTTTATTCCAGTTTCTGCAAGATATTTGCATAAAATAATAATAGGATATCTCAATACTTTTGTGAGATGGAAAATCAGTATTTCGAAAGCACCTTGTAATTCAGTGATTCATTGATTGATGAGTTCACTGAGGATAAATTTTACTAACCCCAGTTTGAAATCGAATTACCTCAGCAAGAAACTGTAATAGCATAGGAGACAAGCGAGTTTTCACTTGTGGTTATAAAGTCGACTTTGCTGACAACTCACTTGGGATTATTAAAAACTCTAATAGGACGATTTTACTCAGTGTGATTATTATAACTGCCATGGAATGCATTCGATTGAATTGTATTATTTTATCAACCAATTACAATCAAGCTTTAACGTACATATACCTTTGTAATCTGTCTCCCAATACAGTACTTCTGTCGTCTTCCATAGGAATATATAGGTCTTGGCTTTTTAGACCGTTTTTGTACCCCTTTTTGAACATTTCGAAAGTGTATCTAAAACGAAACATAGGCTTCCTGATATTTCTGCAAAGTATGTTGAAGAAACAAAAATATACATAAAAAATCCGCACTCAAAATTCCACTGGAATGGAGATCAATAATAGGTACCTGTAACGGGTTGATTTGATGCAATTAAAATGAGTTGAAAAGTTCAATATCGGCAATACAAAAATGATTTTGTATTTTTAAAATTCAACAAATGATTAAAATTTATTTCAAATATCTTGAGCAAACTTACCCAAAGAATAGGAGAGATAAGAAATTTGCCTTGCTCCGCGGATGAGGCCGGTATCTTTCTTTTGAAAAATTCATGGTTTTTTTTGTTCTTGTTCACAAAATTTTATCTCACTGTCTTTCACTCAACCATAGGATATTTTACTGGAAACGAAACAGACAATTGATACACCCTAAATTGTACAAGAAGTAAGGGAAGGAAAAATATGAACATTATAACGATATTGGAGGAACAGTTCTTACTATGAATTGACGAAATATTGGTGATCAATATTGTATTATGCGATCATGAAAACATGATTAAAGTAATATCCAAAAAAAGAGGAAAATATTTTTAAAACTGAAGGTTATTGAAAAATAAACTATATCTTAATGAAAATGTAAATCTCCACCTTGATATTTTGTTATCTTGAACGATGGATTGGTTTGTAAAAAAATACTCCTTTGCGGTGGTATGGCAGCCATTTGGAACCGTCAAGAAAGTATGGCATGATGATTTTTGTGAATGGCTACTCGACGATGATAAGCTGTGAACAAATTAGTCTCTTATAAATGATTGAATATTTTTTTTCTTATCAATGTGTTCTCGCCGGTATGGCAGGCTATAAGTCACACCAGAGAAGTATGTCATTACGCTACCACCTACTTCTTTTTTCATCGACAATCGGAAAATACAAGAATTTTTGTGTAACAAATCGTTCGACACTCGTAATTTATCCAACACGTTAGATTAACGCCCTCGCGATTGGGCCTCCAGACCATCAATTTTCTTTTCGTTATAACGTAATTAGACCCCTGAAGGATCGCCATACTTGGCACAAATGACCGGAAATTTTGTGTCGCCATCTCTCGGTCTAAGCTGATCACCATCTCTCGGTCTAAGTTGAAGGTATACGAGGATGTCAGTTCAGTGGCATATTATAATAAATTGAAAGTGTTACTAATAAAAACAAAGAAACTGATATTGATATTCACATAATGTTCTGACAACATCGATATACTGATAATAACACTTCGAAAGCAACATAGAAGGAAATAAATAAGGCTAATTAACTATTGTCAAGACGCTGACTAATAAATAACGACAAGCGATATCCAATCATGTTATGCCCCTAGTTTGACGAAAATAATTAATAATTATTATTGTCGATATTGCAAAAGATATATTAATATTAATCAAAGAAAAAAGTAAATATGTCAACTTTCAAACTGAAAAAGACATTTTACCAAAACATTTTCCTTAAAAACAGAAGAATATTATGGTGATGTATAGCACTCTGATTATGGAATGAAAAACTCAAAAACAAAAAAAACATTTCAGACAGTCAATTTACACATATTCGCTTTGCCCCAATATTAAATTCTCGCGCGAACTGCCTTAAGACACCTGTATTTTGAAGCGTCTACCCCTTCCATCATTCTGGGAGAGTTTTTGCAGTCACATGCTACCAAAATATCGTTTTTCTCTATCTACTGGGACACACGTTAAAGACTGTCATATGAATAGCATGTATTTCAGGTCTGTTGGGGACGGTTTGATACAATATGAAATGCCTGCTATAGCAGGCGGGTCGCATGACGTCTATAGCAGTTCTGTCCACAGGTGTGTTGATTCTACCTATGTTCCGTGTGCTGTGACAAGTGCTTGAAATTTATTCATCGATTGTAATTATTCATGCCAATACCTAACTAATGTAGTGTTGAAGAATAAGGCCCAGTGGTTATTAAGAGGCTCACCGTCCTTTTCCTTGGATACTGGTAACTTTTTTCAAATCTGGCATCAGGATTAGTTGTATCATCCGAATGTTGGAGCTATACGAAGAGATCGCTGAGTTTAGTACTCCATTCACAACACTAGGTTTTTCTGTAGTTTCACGCTGCACAGATTATAAGTACTAATGAAGGTGAAACGTGTTTTTCAATTGAAACAATTTCACTTAAAAGTGCGTTATCCGTAATATGCCTTTGGGTAGAATGTGTGTAAAATATGGAATTTCGTTCCACGAAACTTGCATGGGAGTATTGACGGCCAAAGATGTTGAGGATTTTCACTGCGAATGTTCTTGAAATATTCAGTTAGGTATCCGTTCTTTGAAAAATGAATTTATATCTTCTTTAGAATTTCGTGAAGTTTTTCAGTTTTTCAGCTTGGCGAATTTTCTGTATGAAACAAAGATTGAGAACAATCACAAAAGTTAAGTGATCTTCATTTCCCAACATCACCTAACTTTTTCTGGACTCCCATTGTCTGAGTAACAAACAAAATCAATTGTCTGCAGTTTTCTGAATCACGGCGTTTCGGCTATTATCATCTATATCCGTTATCAAGTGTATAAATGCGACAGCCCGACAATCCCTCAAGGGTACTTGTGATATGGCTTATTTTTGTTATCAGCGTGCAACTACTTTGCCTTCTATTTGTTCAATATGCTTTTTTCTTCACCTAGGCCTTCCACGTACACAAATCTTAATTGGCTTATTTATAATCTAATTAACCTATCATAGGTTTCCACACGTTACGAATTTCTATGCATGAATGACTGAACAAGTTGTTAGTCAGACTGTATGCCGAGCCTTGAAATTTCCTTCCATACCACTGCTCTTTTAGGATGACTTCGGCTTCAGTCCATTCAATATTGTGCTGATTGAGATGATCTGCTGATGATTTCTCCTGGGTCTTTCAGTGTCCCCAACATAAGCCTCACAACATTCACAAGGAACGCGCAATATGCAGTTTTTGGATCATTTGTTGCGTTGGGAGGTCTTGTATTCATGAGTTGGTGTTACCAAACCTGGATATTTTTTCCGATAAACATGTCACTTGAGGAAGGCACAGGGTAGGCTGTAACTGGTTCATCTGGTGTTTTGGTGGTGTCTCTTCTAATGGACAGGACCTCTCCTGTATGTTTTTCGGGAACCCATTTTGTTGTAGATCTTTCATGATGTTGTCCAATTCGATTGTAAGATCCTCGTAAGTGTATCAGTTGCTGTAGGCACGGTCCACCAGCGATCGAAGAGTTCCTCTCTTGGTCACCTTATGATGGTATGGTTCGAAGTTCAAGTATTGTTCGTTGTGAGTCGGGTTTCGCCACTAACCATCTATCTTTTTCGGTACTGAGCTTCTTTTTTCATTGTGAAGTTTGGGGACGTTCTGACGTTGTTCAAATGTTGCTTGATGCTATCCAGCAACACATGAATCAAACAACGTCAGACCGTCTACAAAGCTCGCAGTGGAAAAGGAGACCCAGAAAGAGTTACCCCTTCACTGAGAAGTCTTTGGGATAGAAAGGGTTGCGTATCAAGAGAGGTGCGTGTTGTGAAATTAAAACTGACCACGTCATTGTTATTTCCGTTAACCGGCTGCACCCTTACGAGCAATCTTAAGGAGTTTTCGAGAGACTTTTGCGAGCTAGGAAAGACGAAGCCCTTATATTTTAACGTGTGATGCCATGCATGGGACCGGCAACCGCGCTGGAATTCGAACTTACCGCACTTACCGACGATTGGGTTGAAAAGCAAACACTTTACCTACGCGGCAATTCTGCCCATAAATCCACCACAAGAATCAATTTCTGTAAATATGCCGGAGAGAATCAAATAAATGAAATAGAGAAATCGACAATGTCGAATTACCCTTCTCTCCAAATATTTCCACAGATATTTGTGCAACATTCTTCCATGAAGACCCAGTTGCAACTGCTTATTGTAGTTAAACAGCAGATTATCCTTCATTTTGCTCTGGAAGACTACCATCTGTCAGATGTCAATCAATGTCCTTCGTGGTATAAACCAAGGAAGTAGTTGTTTTCTGCCAGATGTTTGCCTCATATTTTCCACATGGTGGAAATATTTTGAGAGAAGGACACTTCGACATTGCCGATTTCATGTATTGAAAAGGGAAAAAACAATAAATACGAACACTACCGCTATCAAGCTAGTTTTTGTAAACTCTTACCAAATGATTAAATTTTCTGTTATCATCAAAGTATTTCAACAACTTCAAATTTTGATTTTTTTCCTTAATAACTTATTGAGGCAATAATTGTACAACAACTTTTTTAACCATCAAGTTATTATATTCATTTGAATACTGAATTCAAAATAGGCAGAAAGTCTTTCTGTTTCGCAGATTGACAACACATTATATCATCAACATTCCTAAATTAAAATTCTTGAGAAATAATTCCTAATTGGGTTCAGACCTACTCATTAACAGTTATTAAAGGTGGTAAACAGGTACCCATAATTGTGTTTTTCTATTCCGACATTTGAAAATTCAATATTTTTTTTTATTTTTCGAGTTCCTTTCTAAGTTTTTGAAATGTGAAAACATGACTGAAAACAATTCCGTTCCAATTTTTCAGTA
The DNA here is from genome assembly GCA_958298965.1 of Chrysolina haemoptera. Classification (NCBI taxonomy): domain Eukaryota; kingdom Metazoa; phylum Arthropoda; class Insecta; order Coleoptera; family Chrysomelidae; genus Chrysolina; species Chrysolina haemoptera. The sequence continues at coordinate 6,145,983 of OY282594.1, forward strand.
CTATATTGATAAATTCTTATGATTTTTCAACAGTGAGAATAAGAGCTTTTTTTTCATCCGATAAATTTCATTTCAAATTAGTAATTTAACGAAAAAAACAGACATGAAAAAATTGTGAGACCGTAATTTTGCCTAATGTCAGTTTTTCGAATAAAATTACCGAAGGAAAAATTTTGAGTTGAAAGAAATTTATCCTATGAAAGAAAAGTTCGAGTGTGTTCTGGTAAAATAAATTAACGGAAATATATAAATTCACCACACTAATAACCACTTTCATTAAAATAGTTATTTCAGAGGAACACTCATTGACAATTGTTATAATGTTATAATGGTTTTTATGATTTTTCCAGAAAAAACTTTCTCAAAACGATTCAATTGTGTAAACAATACTGAATAATCATTTCTGTCATGACAGAAATTGAAAAGACGGCCGCTTACTAGATGAGGTCTGGTTTTGAGAAACGGGTATTTTCATCATTTTTTATATGAAAAAAAGATGCACCTTTTACATTTGTGCAGAAGTACAGAAGTAGATACCGGTACCGAAATTTCTTGAAATGTAATTTCTCTCGGTACATTTTATGGTAGGTTTTTCTCATTTTTGTATTATCCACCCCTCATATCTTCTTCACCCGGGACCATATATGATATTTATGATATAAGGATCATAATGACGATCAGCCGAGTCTGATAATCTTCACAGCTAGTACCGTAATGATTGTTTGTGATCCCTATGACCCATCGTTTTTAATACGTAGGTCCACACCTTGATATTTTGGATAGGCCATTTTGTATTTTCAGTGTGGAAAAAAAAACATCATGAGGACCGTAGGAAAAATTAAATACACCAATATGATATAAATTTATTCACATATTTCCCCATCATTATAATATTACTTCAGATGTTTACAAGGAATTCAAGTATGGTCATCTGTTTTTCTTCTCATTATAAGCCTCCAAAGCAATGTCCTTGAGTTGCAACGACATCACTTGACCTGGAAAAACAATATCGTAATAGTTTTTTTTAGAAAATATAAAGAATGTTGACTTCTAACCTGTTTCGAGAACCATTTTATGGAAGTAACCCTCTGGATTTTCCAATAGCTTGTGAGGATGGTCAAACTCCACCATATTTCCGGAACTCATAACTAACACCTTGTCAGAATCCATGATAGTATTCAGTCTGTGGGCGATTGTGAGGACAGTGCAGTCTTTGAATTTTTTCCTGATGGTTGTTTGAATTAAGGAGTCCGTTCTGTGGAGAAGTAACAACATTTTTTAATTACTATTGAACACATTTATCATTTTGAATAAGGACACACCACCTTTCTCAGTCGGCCAGAAAAAAAGTTCAAGTATCAATATCAATTTTTTCATTTCCATGTGCATCACTGGTTCAATGTTTTTGTTGAATATTCTGATTTTAACGGAATATATTATTATTTATTAACCTGAGATCAACATTGGCTGTAGCTTCGTCCATGATAAAAATTCTGTTGTTCCTCAAAATAGCTCTAGCCAAGCAAACAAGTTGTCTCTGTCCTAAACTGAAGTTACCTCCTCCCTCAGACACCATGCAGTTCAACGAGTCCACAGCATCTTTCAGCTCCACCTGGAATGATTTTCATTTATTTATTATTGTTAATAAATAATGGAATAGTTTTATATATTCGACATACTTCTTCTAGCGCCTTCCAAAGTTTGAAATCATCATACTGATTGAAAGGATCCAAATTATATCTCATCGTTGCAGCAAATAGAACTGGTTCTTGAGGAATTATGGAAATAGCTCTTCTCAAATCTAGTAGCTTAACATTCTTGGTGTCTATGCCATCAATGAAAATAGATCCTTCTATAGGAGCTAGGCGGAACATAGCTGATATTAAAGACGATTTTCCTGCACCTGTTCTGCCAACGATTCCAACCTAGTAAGCAAAATATGAATAACCAACAGTGTTAGAAGATACTGAGAAGTGATGATTTTTAAATATTCTTTTAAGAAATGTATGTATTAATAAACTTGTAAGTATAATATAATTTAATGTCTCGAATAATTTTCAAACATATCGAACTATCGATAAAAAGATAATATATATTTTATCCAACACATGATAGTTATGACTGTCATTATTAATGTCATTCAATAACTCACGTAAACTATCAAATAACACACTAGGAAGGAAAATTCGAAAATTGTAAAACTTTTGCTCCTGATGAAATATTCTTGCAACAAAGGTATTTCGAATAATTTTTTTCTGAATATTCTGCACAATCTCGGTTTTTGGTCGAACAGAGTTTGTTCAGTCTTATGTCATGCACAAATTTTGTAAGTACCTCTGTGGCCCAGTGGTACGGACCCGCGGAAAAGTTAAAGGTTGTTATGAGAGCGTAAGTTCGAATCCTACTGGTGGAAGTTTTTTTTATTTTTCTCCTCAAGCATTTAGTTATTTACGTATAATTGTTATCCTTATTATATATGGGTGTATACGGTTCAGATCCAGATCTTTGTTTCAGGACTATAATGTTCCGTTCCTTCTAATATGGGTTGAAATTAGAAAGAAAGTTTTAGAATCACAGAACGTGAATTGTTAAAGAAGTTAACAGTGTGCAGAATTCCTCAACTTAACTTAGTGGATGAGTTTTTTACTTCATAGATACCTTTTCTCCTGGTCGGACAGTGAAATTGAGATTCTTGAGGATTGAAGTTTCATCTGCTACGTATTTTAAGGAGAGATTGCAAAACTCAATTTGTCCCATACAAGGCCAAGATGGGGGTGCTGATCTTTCTGGAAGAAAAAAAGAAACCGATCAAAGAGTAGAACCACAGTTTTTTCCGGTGGTAGAAGTCTACCTGAACCGACATTATCGTGAACTTTTTCTAGGTAAACCAATATTTTGGCGAATATTACAAGATATTATAAAGAATAACAAAACATGGTGTCAGGTGTTCCGAACTTAGAGAAGAGAAATCGAAAGTTGAAAGATGGAGTTCATCACACCACCAGCTCCAATGACGGAAAAGTGGAAAACTGGAAAAAAAATTCAAGATATACCTTAAAGCCGCGGACAAAGAAAAATCAAACGAAGATATAAAAATAAAGATCAAGAACTTGCTGTGTACAATACATTCAAAGAAGATGAAAACGACACCCTAGAGAAGTTATTGAAATCATATGACTCGTATTTCCCATCAAAAAAAGTTATTCTAATGGAATCATTTAAATTCAATAATCTCAGTCAAACTGAAGATCAATCCATCAAAAAGTATTTAACAGTTTCACGCAAGCAAGCAAAATTAAGTGACTTTACATGCAAAGCTTAAAACTGTCATAAAAGTTATGAAAAAAGAATGATTAGGGACAGATTAATAGTAGGAATCAATGATAATCAGATTCAAGCAAGATCAATAACAGAGGAAAATATGGATGTAGACAAGATTATGGACTAGTGCAAAGCGGGAACATTGAGTAAAGAGCATTTCAAAACCTTAAACCCAGACTGTGAATGTGATGCGCTGCGACCTGATTAGATCTATTGTGCCCCATCTTCTTCTGCTATCACAAGGTGTTCTTGTTTACAGCAGCCCTTCAAGCCTCAATTCCTTCAGGAATTTTAGGATTTTGAGGGGACCTACTTGTGGTATTTCTCCCAGAGTCAGCTGGTGTGATCCCGGTATATTCAATATTTTACTATGTACAGCGTAACACTCCATCAAAATATGGTGGGGTGTTTCTGTTCCCCACAGAATCTGCAGGTGCTGTCCTCCTAGCTTCCTCAGGTGTTCTTTGAGTCTGCAATGCCCTGTTAGAAATCCCGTGATTGTCTTTTGACTAGTTTTGCTGAGGTCAATCAGTGTCTTCGATCTTGCTCGGTTGAAATTGCCACCGAAGAGATTTTTGGCCTGCCTTAGCCCTGGAAGTCTTAGCCCTCATGTTGCTCTCATTGCTTCTGCAGCTTCATTGAGTTCTTCTCGGAAGTAATATTTTCCAAGTCCGCAGAATGGTTCTGGCCTGATCAGTGGCGTTGCTATGTCTTTTCGTGCCAGGGTGTCTGCTTGTTCATTGCCCTCCACTCCGACCTGCCCCGGCACCCACAGGAGGGTTACAGATACAATACAAATACATTACATTTGTAAATCGAAAGTTGATGTCATTTCCCGAAATAACTGAATGACAAAGTTAAAAAATATCAATGAGTATATTCAATGTTTTAAATTTCAGAATTATGCTAAAGAAACAACAGAGGAAACGGAAGTGTACCATGAGTCTGTATCACCCTTTTTATTTTACCTTCAAGTGGATTTGCAGGATGTTCCGATTCGATAGTAGTATACTGAAGAACCCTTTCAACGCTTGTGAGCTCGTTGATAGCGTCGGTGGTTCGTCGAATACCATGCTGTAACAAGCCGCTGAGATCCAGGGACTGCGAAATTGCTAGACCAACAAAACTCCCTGCAACGGCAGAATCTACAAAGTGAATAACATGTTGAAGAATTTTGCGAAGAAGCCTCATTTAATAACTTAGAAATTTCAGTTTTCATTTTGATCAATTCGTTTATACCTTTTCACCTTTCATTCCACAATAGAAGTCATTATTGATTGATAGTTTCACTTTGTAGAAGAACAGTTATTTTCCTGACGAGTACGGAAATAGTATCTTTCCGTACGGATCAAGATTTTTTCTACAAGTGCAATTTAAAATCTTATGTAGCGGTCTTCAGACATATTTCGCGTTAGGAAAAGTTTTTTTCCTACGAGCATGCGGAAAATTAACTTTTCCGCACGATTTTTCGTTTTGAAAGTTGTACTTTTCCGTACGATTTAAAATCATGCGGAAAAGTTACTTTTCCGCACGATTTTTACTTTTCCATACGATTTTTACTTTTCCGCATGATTTTTGTATTTTTTAAAATGATGATATTTAGGACTAACTGAATGATCTATGTAACTATTCTGTCTTATTAGTCATTTTGTAGCATTATTATAAAACCTTGTTTTTTCATAAATAAGATGGACGAAAACACTCGTAGGAAAAATATTGTACCTAACTCTTACGAAAAATGTCTTTTCCGCCCTTAACGGCTTGCCCGAACTCCGCTCCGCACTTGTTAGGTAAATAACTATTCTGCACTGATGTGGAAAAAACTCACTAGAATAGTTATTTTTGTATCTAGTGCGTGAAATGCTACTTTGGTGATCAAGAACTATATTTTTTTAACGAGACGCAGCCGAATGCTAGTATCCTTCAGTACAATCGATTGATATTTTGACTGTATGGCTATAATTTGGGTTACTTACAACTGTGCAATATAACGAAACTATACGTTACAGATGCTATGAAAATCAAACAAATAATGTCTAACCATATCCCGAAAAATGTCACGCATGCTATTGTTAGGAACCATGCTGATGTATGAATATCCTGAAAAAAAAAAGAGTGATTATTCAAATATAAAAATTTTTAGCTTTTAACCGTTAGTCATCATGCTACCGACAAATTTTCCATTTTGAATGAATTATTTTCAAGGAGTAATTTTATGAAATCGAACTTCACTTTTGGCGCAGTCGTTGTAGGATTTTGTCTAACTGTTCGACGAAAGTTTTCATCTGGGGTATGGTGGTTTTATGAGAGCGTAAAAAAACCTTGCTATATGTTGAGAGAGCATTACAATTTCTCGTCTACTCGCTCGAGGAAGGGATATCGACGTGAGTTGTAAATTCGTCGGACGAGACAACAGGAGAGGCGCGCAGTTGTGCGTCTCTCTCATTTATCTGGTATTATCATATCATTGCGTTCCTTGTTGCTCGCGTAGATTTCTGTCTATACCACAGATGGAAAGTTTTCAATACTGTATGCGGGATGGTCTAACAAGAATATAAACTACGCCCCCTCTCCCCGCATTAGGTCTGCCTCTCAGGATAGTGGTATAGCCTCTGATTTCCAGTTTATGGTCCTGTTGGAGCTTCGTCTCGGACAGAAGCATAACGTCGATCTTATGTTCATGGATGAAACTGACAAGAAGCAGAAACTTGTTGATAATTCCATCCATATTCAGCATGCATGCCCTCATATACATTTAACGGCCGTGTTCTTTGATGATTTCTATGACCCTCCAAAAGGCCATAAATTTCTTTCCATCATCTCGAACCTGCCCGAGCTGAGACCATTGATGGTATCATCCATGACTTTTATGATGACATTCGTATCTACCTGACCTTTCATTCGCTTTCATTTCACCTAATAAGTGACAATTTACTAGCGAGTGAACAATTTACTGACAAATGTTGTATAATAATAAACGGTACCTGATGCTCATCAAACTGATTGATTAAAAGTTTCTCTGCTTGAGCAGCTCTAATTGTTGGTATTCCATTCAGAGTCGATGTTATATGGGAGAAAACAGGTGATTTCGCTAAAATGAAAAAAATTATTCAAATCATCAGAGTATACGCAAGCTTGTCACTTACTTGCTCCTTCTATATGTTTGATAACTTTTGCTGTCGAAATGTACCAACACCGAATCTTCCAGAAAACGGACCCGATAAGAACCATTGCTATTATCATATAAGGATTGGACACACCAACGTTCACCAGAATACCAAACATGATTAATGTTATCTGAAAAGTGAATATATATGAGACGGACCTCTCTTTTCTCTGTTTCGTGAAATTTTTTCAACATCCCCATTCTCGAATTTTTGTCTGTTTTTATTACGTTCATGATTCTTTTCTGTTAATTTCTGATTTCACGGCTGATGATATCGGACCTTTGGAAGGGAAAGCGGAAAAGCTATGCACTGGAAATGAGAAAGCTCCCAAGAAATGATATAAGGAAGAAATACTGTTGGTGCTAGAATAGATCCCTGCGGAATACCAGCATGATACTTCACAATACAAAACGAAATGAAAGAAAGAATACATTTTTGTCGGAAAAAAAATTATTTTGGGAGATATTGAATTATGAAGTTTTCAAGACACTTTTGGTAATCACTTACAGCCTACGCAAACTAAGCTGAAACACACTACCAGCGGGCAGTCACGCTGTGGTCTAGAGAATCACACCAGTGCCACCCAAACAAAGGAAACTAAAAGCGACAATATTTTAAAAATTTGTCATTGCTTCAAAAACAAAAATTATTGGCATTTATTGTTACCTTATGTCCCATTTCCCCTGTATATATACCCAATAAGTTCAACACTTCCATTTGGTATATGAATCAACAGAACGAATGAAGACAACCCACTGTGACTCACCTGTATTGCATCCATGAGAACCTTTGATAAAATTTCGTCAATGGCTCCCATGTCTTTGGAGAATCTGTTGAGAATCCTTCCGCTCGGATTTGTATCGAAAAAATGCATTGGTGCCTGAAGAAGAACATGGAACATCTTCGAATGCAAATTCTTCGAAGCCCGCATGCACAGTTTGAAGAATAGAAGAGATCTTGTGAGAGTTAGTAGAATTGCTGCTATCACCAAAGCTCCATAAATATACATGGAAACGTTTGTTTTGAGTATTGTGTGTACTGTATTCTCAAGTTCAACTGTGTCGAATAGATCATCGAATGAAAAACCTCTTTTTGTTGTTGAGTTTTCTACGTCACCTGAGTAAGTGTATGTGTAAGGCGAAATTATATCTCCATGCATAGAGTAAACCTCAACTTTTTTGACGTCTGTTTTGTGGTGAGAACCAAGTATCACAGATTCATTTGAATTCCGCACATATTCTTGTTCCGTCCTGAAAAAACAAAATATTGATTTGAATTATTTGCTTTTCATATCTTGTATGCTACTGTCATGAATAGTCAAGGGTCGAGGTCAAAATTCCTCTTATTATATGGGATGCCAGATACCAGAATGCCCCGTATAATCTATAAAATTTGAATATGAAAGTCATTCAGAGAAGCATTTTCTGAAATATACAGTGTGTCAACCCAAAAAGGTTTGTTGGGAATATCTCGGAAATGGAAAACAATATCAAGAAATTCCAAACCAAAATATCGTGCGGACGATACTCGATTGTCTCATCCTTTCGACCTCATCGGCCCTTACTTCAAAAATTCAAAACGGCAACCATACATGTTTTACACACTATTGGGAATCTTTCTAAAAACAATTTTCAGTGGTACCCAATTGTGGTGAATGGAAAGTTTCGCATACATTGAATTCTTCCCAAGTAGCACTCTCATATTGGGACAATATTGTGAAAATATTGGCAAAATATTCAAATAATAATATTGGCGGGGAAAAAAATGTGAAGATTCGTTGATAAGGTCCAATATTTCAAAAATTAAAGTGGAGTAATATTTCATTTTTCAATTTTCATGGAGAATGCTCCCTTTTTCGACATGAATACCTCCCAAGAGGTTATCTTGAACTATGGAAAACAGCGACTAAAGTTTGTCTTTCAACCGCAGATGATTCTACAACAGATTTTATGAATATTTCATTCATATTTTCGAATTTGAATCAAAATGGAATCAATATCCAGCCAATACAAGGTTCTACATGGGTTACTTCAACTGAGGAAATAAACTATTGCCGTTAATCAAAAATTTCAGTAACCGATCGTGAAATGATATACAGGGTGTTCTATTCAAAAAAATTAACTTTTGAGCTGCGTCTTTTTGAGACAGTCTGTGTAAATAAATCTCAAACCATTGAAGAGATCAAATGAATCCCTACAACTTATATATTTAACATTTTTTTATTATAATATGTAGAATGAAGAAGTTACAGAGGTAGCGACGGACTTTCGATCCTCACTGTATAGATTTTGGCATTAGGATAACATATATTGATATTGGGATATTTTAATTAATTTTTGAATATGACTGAATGAGGTTCAAATGGATTTCTTTTTTGTTGTTTCTCGAGTTTGATGGTTTTATTTCCGCATATCATGCATTATTGGTTCTCATAAATATTTCATTCATTATTTTCGACGATGTCAAAATGTTTTACTATTCTGAAAAACTTCTTACCAAAATGCCACCCAGTAATCGGCTCCAGCGGATGCCGACTGTGCCAAAATCAGTAGTGCGACGACTAGAGTAACCAAAATCCAGTTCCTCATGGCTTTAACGTACTCCAAGAGTGGCGAAACTCCGGCATCACCTTTGGTTTCTTCTTCTGGATTATGGTGAACGAAGTCGACACTATCGGTGAAGAAAGTCTGAAAGTAAAGAATATAGCATTTTTAACGGGGGCATAAACAAGGTATAAGAGTTGCATATAGAACAAATAATACGTTGGGAAGGTTTATCAAAAATAATAAAGACAGAACTTCCAAATTCAAGGGTATATAAATTGAATTGTGGCACTTGTTCTAAGGTATATGTTGATCAAACTGGTAGAACATTTAGAAATGGCACCCATGAACATCATATGAGTTATCTGAATAAGAAAACAAATTCAACATATTCAAATCATCTTTTAGAAGAAAATCACACTTTTGATGACGAATTTGAAATTTTACACATAGAAAATGAAGGATTAAAGCTAAATTATTTGGAATCATTGAAAATGAATGAACTTCAAAATTCAAACCTACTACTCAACGACCAACTTGATTTGAATAATTCAGCATTGTTGAATTTATTTTCTTAGAAAGAACTAATGTCCATGTATTGGTTTCTATATGTTTCTCATAGTTTTGTTTGACGATTGATGATAATAGTCAACGAAACGTCGTGAAATAAACCGTGAAATTGAGAATGACATGTTAATGTTACAAAAGGTTTCTGAAACAGTTCCAGTTCATCCATATTTCCTATTCACTTTATTATCATCTGTACTTACATTGGATTTTGAAAGATTCGATTCCTTTTTCGATATACTGGCGTTATCAATATCATCGATCTTTTCAGTTTCGGTTGCTTCATCGGATTCGTTAGCAGCTACCAAGATTTTGGTGAAGTCCAAATTACTGTTGGATAACGCCTCGAATGTTCCTTGTGCTTCTATTCGTCCCTGTGAATGAATGAAAATATGAGTGGAGTAACACATAATTGGAATTATAACGGTGGAAATATATTCCATTTTGTACACCCAATGGAATATTGATTCCGCTAACCTCAAACTTAGAGACAATTCTATCACGAAAATATCCAACGAATGTTTGAGGAAGAACCCCGCACAAACCTTATGCGAATTGGCCTATGTCTAATTAGCTGTAACTTTGGGAAAATGAAGTTTTTGGCATCCGGAACAAAAGTCTCAATGGGCACAAAAAGGTCCTACAAGTGGAAAATTCGCTTAACTTGGTTAATACTCATTTTAGGGTAAATATTCATTGGAACTTTCAGCCTTAAAATGAAGTGAGGATTCTACCCTTGGAGTTTGTCCGCTTTATTCTGGGACACCCTGTATATATATATATATATATATATATATATATGGAACTAGTATATATATATATATATATATATATATATATATATATATATATATATATATATATAGAAGGTATGAAAAAATGCACCAGGTGAAATACTGTAGGTGAAGAATGCCAAAGTTTTCAATACGGCATTTATAACTACACCTTCCTGCAAATGCCTCTGATAAACATAACTGATTCTTGTGGACATATCTTAATAAAGGACCCCGCACGGTTCTTATGGAAAATGGGTCCCAGTCGAATTGGCTAAAAATGGAGTATAATGTAGTGTAAGGTGTCCTGATCAAATGTCCCCACAGGCACAACGAGATCTAATGGACAGTTTTTAAGATACAGGGTGTCAAACATGCAGAGAGAGGCTTGTTTCTTACCTTTATAAAATTACTAATGTGGGGATTATTTTGTAACAAAAAGTTAGGGAGAATAATTGCAATCTTAATATTGTCGACTCGAGTTGTAATGGAATATTCTAGGACTCCGTATACAATGCTAGTCACAATTCTTTTTTTCCAAGCCTTTTAGCTGATTCAACAGTTTCAATACTAGCATCTATTATTATTCTAATTTTACACTTCAAGTCTTTGTTTTTGATAATTGCCAAAATTCCATATCCAAGTGTACAGGGTTTGTAGTATAATAAATAAATTGAAATGAATACAACTGAAAATTTTGAGTGATCCTGTATAATAGTAACCTGAAATCACTCAATAACAAAATTAATTAATGATATTTACCTATTTTGCAGGTCTACGAGCTTTTGCGTTTGACTGATTTTGTTCAGAGAATTACATGAAAATTTTGTAATTATTAATAACCCTGTATACGGAGTCTTAGAACGTTTCATTACAATTCGAGTCGACAATATTAAGATTGCAATTATTCTCCCTAACTTTTTGTAAAAAAATAATAGCCACATTAACGATTTCCTAAAGGTAAGTAACAACCCCCTCTCTGCATATTTGACACCCTGTATCTCAAAAACTGTCCAATAGATCTCGTTGTGCCCGTGGAGACATTTGACCAGTACACCATAAACTACATTATACCGAATTTTCAGCCAATTCGACTGGGACCCATTTTCCATAAGAACCGTGCGGGGTCCTTTTTAATGATATTTGTAACTACTAAAACGTTGTGAATAATTCAAAGCAAATGATGATACTGCGTACGTTCCCACTATTTTTATACGTTTCCATATCTGCATACTTTGTATTTCGTTGAAACTTTTATTTCATACTAACTTGTAACCATATCAATAATATTATCGAACCAGATTCCATAAATAATTCACGGAACACTGTACCATTTCGTGGTTTATTATAATTCGTCAATGTCTCATAGCAATTGCTAATTAATGCAATTCAAAAACTACTCATTCTTCAGACACATTCCTTCGTAATGTGAAATCCATAATAACTTTAAAACGTTATTCTTATGTGAATAACTAGTTTTGTAGCCAAGAAATTGATTCGATACCAAACCAGAACTATTGACATTACACACTTGGTTTTTCCAAAATGAAAAATAGTAACCTAATATTTCTTGGACTCTCCAGACAATCCATATTAAACCTCTTTCAAATCATATCATAATCAAATACCTGTCAGAAAAGAACTACTCCCCTGGCTAATACCACGACGGGTAATGAATTATATCCAACAGATACTTGTGCAATGTACCTCATTGCAGAGAAAACAATTGCAAGTGCTCCCTGTAACCAAATAGCAGAATTCTGTTTTGATTCGGACAGGGGGACCACCTGCAGACCACTTTCGAGGTTCTTGTCCCTTCATCAGTACAGGGTAGGTCAGTACAGGGTAGGTCAGTACAGACAGCTTTGAAGCCATCTGTTCCCCGTCCGAATCATCTCACAATGTTGTCTATTTGGTCAATCTGGTCTCGCGCTGATGAAACGGGTGTAAGCCGCTCCACCTAGTGGCGAGTAGATCAAGAAGCACTCCGATTCTTCGGGTTGATAGATTCAGTCAAATATCTGAACACAAAGCTCAGAGTTCTTTTGGGAGATCGTTTGATAACGATAGTCGTCGCCGACCGATGTAGTTACCCTTTTCACTCCCATATACACCTACAATGTAGGCTGAGTGTGGCAAATACCTGTCAGAAAACAACTACTCTCTTGGTTAGCTAGTTGTTTCTCATTGTTCGAATTGACAGTTGTCTGTCAGACTTGAATGCGAATTGGGTTGAGCCCGTATTGTACGGTGATAGATTCAATGAAGCACTCGTGCAGTGTTGAACAAAAAAAAAAGGTGAAATTTTCACTCGAAATTATTCATAGATGAAATCTTCTAGGTATTCGTATTGATACTCACATCATTAATAACGACTATCAAATCTGCCTTTTTCAAATACTGCAGCTGGTGGGTTACAAGAATCCTCGTTTTTCCGCATAAATGTTTGATAACACACTCATCGAAGAGATATCTTCCCACGCGAGTATCGACAGCTGAAAAAGGGTCATCCATTAGATAAACATCAGCTTGCCGATAGATAGCTCTAGCTAGATTGATTCTTGCCCTCTGTCCTCCACTCAAGGAGACTCCTCTTTCACCAACGACAGTCTTATCTTTCTGCGGAAACAGTTGGAAATCTTTCTGTAAAGCACATACTTTGACAACTTTTCTGTACCAGGACTTGTTATAGGGCTGTCCAAAAAGAATATTACTGCGTACTGTGGAATGAAATAACCATGGTTCTTGAGAGGAGTAGGAAATTTGTCCTCCCATGGCCAATGTACCTGATTTCACAGGCAGTTCTCCCAGTAAGACCTGAAATTAAAAATAATTTTGGTGGGAGAATTATTGAGGGACACATTCCTGAGCCTTCATATAAATGACTATTTTTTTTTAATCTCCTCTCATTTCATGGTAGCGACAGACAATCTCAACCTGATACAAACTCGTTAGATGTTGTATGTTTTGGTGTGCTACTTGGGTCAATATGACTTTGAGAAATAAAATATTTATGTATCATCAGTATTATTTGTCACGCTTGAAATGGAAAGGCCAGTTGTAATAAATTGTTGATGCCGAGTCAACTCCTGGTACATATCAATTATATTATTAGTTGGCCGAGATGGTGATATACCGTGATTTTGTTTCGTTTTAAAACATACCTACCTGCAACAACGAACTTTTTCCTGCACCAACGGGCCCAACAACAGCACACAAAGTTCCTGGTGGAATATGAAGTGATATTTCTTTCAGGGTTTCTTCCGTATCTGTCCAGCTTGCTGAAACACAGCTGAATTTCACTCCATATTCCTGAAACTTTTCTATGTTTGCTGATTGCCTCTCTTCCAGTACCATGAACTCTTGAAGTCGCTTAACTGATATCCAAGCTTCGGCACCCAAGCTGATGGCCATCGGATATAGGATTGCGAGGGACAGTTGGAGAATACTGTAGAACTGGGCGACTGCAAATACTACATCTGCAGTGAGATTGTTTCCTAAGTAAAAAACGGAAAATGTGTTATCAAACTAATCGTGTGTATGTTGTATGTATTGAATGTTCAGTAATTGAATAAAATAAAAGAATATTCAATGAAAAAGAATCAAAATGTGAAACAAGTACTGGAAAAAACAATTTCATCCATATTCAGTTCGACAAATATACATGAGTGGAATCCTTGATGAGTTGTACCATTCAGAAAATTAATAATATTGAGAGACGCCACTGATCGCGTGAAAAAATCGATTCAACTAGATTAACAACCATACATGTGGCTCAAAAATCTTCAAACATCGGGGAAAAAAGGAATAAGTTCTAAAGAAATTATCAAGTCTAGTTACCAGAATCGAATTCCAAATTTATTAGGGACGTGCCACAAACGATGTAGATTTCAGAGAATCATTAAAAATATGGACAGTTTTAAGTTCTTGTAACGTTTGGGAATTGCAGGTTGAATAAAAAAGGTCGGATGCTTACGATCGTGTACCGCTTGTAAGGAGACCAGGGTAGTTCCTAGAATGAAACCAACTCGATCTTTCAATTAGTTCATGAATAATTCTTATATGGAAATAAGTCGTTCGTTTTGAGATGTATACAAATTTTGTGAAAAGGCAACTAAGGACATCGGACTAGCAAGATAATGTTTTGGCCTTTTTCTGATCGTTTTCTGCCAATAAAAACGAATTAACTTCAGTACGAGTCCTATTTGTACATCAACAAAATGATGTCACTTAATAGGAAAAGAAAATAAAAATAGGGTTCAGAATACCAACATCGGTCAAGTAACGACATCTATTTTACAAGTTGAAATCCTGAAGGGTGAGACTATCCCCTCTCTTTGGGAGAGCGAAGGACATACCTGGCATGCCTTGAACTCTGAAATAAGAAATCAGTTGAAATGTTCTATTTGAAGCAGTAAGTCGGGTTGAAAATTCTATTATAGCTTTTAGAACTGTTGATGTGTATTACCCACTCGCAGTCAACTCTACCACCCTTCGCAAAATCAATATAGGGATTCGCTGAGAGGGGGCTGAGATATTATATCAGTTGACAGATCTTCAGTTCGTTGTTAGTAGGTACAGATGAATCTCACATACCTCGTTTTTAATATTTTTATATGTAGTTTTTGCCAACTTGATTAGAAGTTGATGGAGAGTACATATGGAGGTCACTCATGAAAATCTAAAAAAAAAAACAGTACCTAACCAAGATCTACATGACCCTATATGCAATCTCTTACATCTATTACCAATGTTATCTCGTCATCTCAAGGTGAAACAGAAATCCTAGATAAAAACACATAACTCGCATCAGGATCAAACAACAAAAAATGTCATAACACCTAAAATCATCTCATAGTCATAATCACACGATATGGCACCTATGCATCAGTCAGACTTCTTTAATTCCCACAAAACTGCACCCTTCGTCTCAAAGTTTTTTTTTTGTTTATTCCAAGGTTGATATAAGAATCTCAGGATTTTTTAAGGTTTTCAAAGGGAAACATATCTAGATTTATTATTGCATTTCAGATTCATTATCATTATCGAATTCATGCAAACGTACCCAGTAACACAAAGCATATTATCGTCAAAAATAATGTTGATCTTTGGATGAAGATGTGGCAACTGCAAAATAAACCTCTTACGTAGGACGTTGTAGTGAGATCTTTGATTTCAGTGGCTCTAGCAATTTCTACAATTTTTTCAAATGGTTTCTCCCAGCCATACATCTTTATCACTTGTATGCCAGATATAATTTCACTCATAAGTTTCACCCTTTTGTCCGTCTTGTAAGCTATTTTGGATCTTAGTTGACCTGTTAGTTTCCCTAGATAGCCTGTAAGGAATAGAAGCAAAAATTAAAATTTTCCAAGAATATTATTGGTGAAACATTTGTATATCAGATATTTATAGGTTATTAGTTGCCAAAGAAAATGAGAACTGGCTTTATGACAGGATTTCGTCATTATTCTGCCACTGTCACTGTTTTTGCATTAAACTGTCGGTTGCCTATCAACAGCCGTTAAAAAAGTGCACTTTTTTTACGCTTTTCCGTTTAATAATGAAATCGTATGCTGATAGTGAAATATTGTAATACTTTACGCACACAAACCACAAAAAAGGGGACTTTTTTGACAGTTGTACAAAAAATATAGATTGCAATTCTATTGTCTCACCCTGAAATGGTAAGCTGATAACCAACATTGTCATTAAACCAGCTAGGCACGAAATTCCAACCTGCTGCCATAAAAAGTAGCTAATCAGAACCACTTGAATTGGCATAACCCACAAGGAATGGAGGGCTAGAATAACCAAATCGAATCGGTTCACGTCATTGGAAAGTAGGTTGACTACTTGTCCAGCAGCTGTTTTTCCAAGAGATTTTTGGTTCAATCTAGTTATCTGAAAAAGCCAACGTGAAAAAAATTAAGACAGATTCAAGTGACTTTCACTTTCTATTGAAAGTATTTTTTTCGAGGGTTCCACCGATACCACTTTCTGAAATAAAAAATATGGTAGTTGCTTGACAGGGGGCGCGGGGGGCACATCAACTCAAACATATTAAGTGGCAAACATTTTCAAAATTTGTTGATAACTTTTTTCCCAATTTCGATATTTATGCCTTTCGAAATTTCAAAATACATGTGCCCCTAGCGCCATCTGTCGAGTCATTGCAATGTTTCTTCTCATAAAAAGTAGTATCGGTTATATTTTTCAAAAAATTTTTGGTGTTTGTAAAGAGAATGGAATTCCCGTTTTTTTTTTGTTACGTAGATTACTCTACTAGGACAATGAATGTCATGAATAAATCTCCATTTCCAGGGACGACCAATCTTATTTTCCGAAGAAAAAATTTAAGAAAAATATTAGCGATAATTTTTAGTGGCGTTGTCAAAGTTCTGCTAAAAGTTTTGAAATTGAAGTAATGGGTTGATTGATACATTCCAACGCAATTAACATTTGAACCATTTGAAAATGTCATGAATCCAGTGGTGTAGTCAGATTTTTACCAAAAAAATCGGTAGTTTTTTTTTAGATTGTTGACCTTGAAAAATAAGATTAGTTGGCCCTGGAAATGGAGATTTAGTTGATGTTCTAGTGAACTTTTAGAATGTCCACATAATGAATGAAAAATCATTCCAATTGTTTGAAAAATAAAACTTTCATAAGGGTGGTTCCACCTTAAATGGGTCACACTTTATATACAAGATTTGCTCGTTTAATGATATGTGGATTGAAATGTTTATCAGTAACTCCTGCATTTGAGAAACAAATTACTCACCTTTCTGTATAGAACCGATGACAAAGCAATTCTCATTCTCATGCCAACGGAGGCGAATCCAAAATTGGTATGATGTAATAAAAAAATCGTGCACGTGTTCACGCCCACTACAAGGGTGCTACAGATGTACATTTCAGATATCTTATTTTCAGAATCAGGTTCGATGAATAGTGATATAAGGTAGGATAGTACTATAGGCTGGATGGATCTAAAAAAAAGGAATATACTTATATCAAATAATACCCTGTAAATTGTGGCAGAATTTTTGTTCGTTTGATAATTTCCATATGGGTAACGAAAATATAAAATGCATGGGTTCGCACACTAAAAAGTAAGGCTCATCTCACTTACAGCTCGCACAAGTCTTCTGAAGACCCCTGAAAGTTGCTCGTAGGGGTGCATACTGACGACTGTCAGAACAAAGTTTGGAACAGAGAAAATAAAGTGATACATAAACATAGGAAATGGCATGTCTCATGTCTTGATGATGATCTGCTACCACGTAGTAACGCTACTAGGTATTTCATTCATTACCCATTGCCAGAAAGTGTAATTTGGCGAAAAAAAAAGTTGTGGGAGAGATCACCAAAATTCTTACCTGAAAACAACCATCTGCAGGAAAAACAGTAGACCCCACATCATGTAACCAAACAAAAATGTTTTCGATAAAGCTCTCATTAGACTAGGTTTGTCATTATTCACTTTGGCTTTGAGTATTTCTTTGTTCCAATTTTCTTCCAGTTCGTCCCCAAGTTTTTTTGATTTATCACTATCCAGAGCTTTATACAGATCGATCACTTCAATACCCTCCGTGGTTCCTTTGTACAATAAGCGCATGACCCATCTATGTAAAACAAAATTATTTAGTTATTAACAGTTTGTTCAAGTCTTTGGAGAGAGCGAGGAATATGTGGAGAATAAATATTTAAAACTAGGCCAAACTTCAATGTAGTTAAATTTAAAACTGATAATGAATACAAAAAAATCATGAAATCAGAATTCGAATATACTTATTCGCAGGAAAGACTGTACGCTAGGGCAGTGGACACAAAGGGGTACATGAAACGAAAAATTTCGACAAAGAGGTACAATGGATACACGAATATAGGAAGGTAGGAGTCTCCAGAAACGATATAAACTTTTCTTTTTCCTTCTCCGATCATTTTTAGTAGAGTTATGATCAATCAAATATTCGGCTCCGCCAGAACTTTCAGCGGAGGGTATGGTTGAATATTTTGTTGATCTTTTTCGTTCAAATTCTCAGTGTATATTAATTTGACTATTTTGCATCGATTGGCGTTCGCAGAATTGTCTATCTCTAACCGTTCTTGGGTTGGACAGCTTTAAATCCATTTTGGATTTTTGCTTTTCCGCCAAAAATATTTCTGATGGGTTTTCGACATTTTTGTTCAAAGATTCGAAATCAGCACGTCAAAATACGTTGGAGGACAAAACTTTGAAATTCAAAAAATGAAAAAGAAAAAAGTTCAAAAAATTATATATGGTGATATATTCGACTTTTTTGTCCGTTGATCTTTTCCGTTCAAATGCTCAGTTTATACTAATTCGACTAAGTATTTTGAATCGATTGGCGTTCGAAGAATTCGTCTATCTCTAACCGTTCTCGAGTTGGACAGCTTTAAATCCATTTTAAATGTTTTTTTTTTTTCGTTGAAAATATTTCTGATAGGATTTCGATAATTCCGTTAAAAGATTTGGAATCAGCACGTCAAAATACGTTAGATGACAGAAATTTGAAATTCGAAAATTGAAAATAAAAAATCTCAGAAAATTGGATTTTCTACTTTAAACACCCTTTTCCGGGTAAATCTTATATCTGAGCACATAAAAATCATACATTTTCGGAATGAGCATGAAATTTTAAGTATACAGGGCAAATTTCGAGTCGATGTGACGACTTGTTGTTTTTCATGATTTTTAGGGGTACACCCCTTACAACTTTTTTCGAGTAATTTTGAATTCCTTTTGATAGACTCGAAATTCTTTATATACACTAATTCGACCATTCTGAATCGATTGGCGTTCGCAGAATTCGTCTATCTCTAACCGTTCCCGAGTTGGACAGCTTTAAATCCATTTTGGATGTTTCTTTTCCCGCCAAAAATATTTCTGATGTGTTTTCGACATTTTTGTTCAATGATTCGGAATCAGTACGTCAAAATACGTTGGATGACAAAAATTTGAAATTTTAAAATTGAAAATGTTTGAGGGAGATTTGATCTCCGATACGTCAAGATAGTTTGAAAAGAAGAAGTAATATTTAATTATTTTGAACTTATTTTTGAAAAGTAAGTGACAAAATTGTACTATTTTTTCAAGACAGTAATCTTCTAAACGCAGTACTTATCGTAGAAAATTGATTTTTTGTAGGGGGTGCCGCCGGGTGCCATCTGCCGCGACTTCATGTTTCGACAAGATTCATTTATATAAAAAGGCTTAGTGCTTAGTAATCCCGAAAAGTGCGTATTAATCATGGTTTCAACTACTGGCATACTAAGTTGGGTGGTGCTACAATCGATTTGTGTCTCAAAACCCCATCGTACTGGATTATTAATAATTGTCCTTTTGTTTGTTCCAGGTTTTCATTAAAAAACTTGTGTAAGGATTTTAGATTCTTTTGGAATTGAAACTTTCTTGAACTGGGACATTGTTGAAAGGCCACAAATGCTTCAAAAATGGTTTAGAAATCCCGATATGAAATTCGTTCTTTATCACCAAATAAAAACTGTAACTCACCCAAAAACCAATTTCGATAAGATGTTCGCCTTTTTCTTCGGATTTTCCAATTTTAGTTGGTATCCCACATCCATTTCAGTAAAAAAACTATTTTTTATTGCACTACTATAAACAACAATGCTTTAAACACACGCACTCTCACCAAAACAAGAAAGTATTTTCGTTCAATAAATAAAACCGATTGCTCTTTGTTTATTGAACAAACTTTTAATCTAACCTCACTCGTCATGTATTTAAATATTGATCGAAGAAGAAATAATATCGATAAGTACTAGTACGTTCAACTCTTGGAAGCCCAAAAGTTAAGGGAAGTGTTTTTATCACTATCTTATTCTTTATATGATTAATGTACTAGTCGGCATTATACAGTATGTTCCATTCGGACAAACGTTGAAACATAAAAAACTAGTAGCAACTGAAAGGGATTAAGGAATCAACTACTTATGTAGGTGGTACAGGGTGAGCTGCTAAGTGTTGTTAACCCCTTCTGAACGTACTTACAAAGTAATAATATTTATTTATTTCGAAATGAGTTTTTGGCATAGTACAACTGAATTAAAAATAATGTGGAACAACCGGGATTCGAAACCGGGTCCTACGGTCTCCGGCCATATGTGCTAACCACTGCACCATCGATCTTGTTTCGAAAACCGGCGATTCACATTTCAAATTCAGTTCTGTGTTAGTATGAGACAATGATGAGAGTTAAATAAAAAGATTTGCACATTATTGCACACACACAGAATCAGTGACGATTCAATAGAATTATTGAGATTTCATCGTATTGGTGACACCAAATATACATCGAATGTCCAACTATTCTCGGTGAGCTTAGATCATTTTATATCATCGTGGGGAAGCTCCAGTTTCCCGATCACTTAGGCTTAGAGCTTAGACTTATATTTGAATATTAGGTGCAGTTCAAAAAAATCTTCCATCGCCTATTTGGAAAAAATGAATTCAGAAGTGGAAACCACTGAGTGAATCAGCCGAGTTAAAATGTCTTTTAATCAGGTATCATTAAAAACAACATGTAATTTTACTCCTTTTCAAATAATTTTTATTGTAATGAGTCTGGAGCTGGATTTGTATTATCCGAAACAGTGGATTATGACACCGCTGCATTTCAATAAACCAAGAGTTCTGAATGATTGGAAATTGCTCCATCCAGACTCGAGGAGACCAATGAATCCTAGAGTCTATTCTTTAGAAGAATCCCAAATTTTCGAAAAGAATTCTATGGAGCTATATAGGGTTGAGCAGAGCAAGCGAGAAAGAGTACTAGGCAAATCACCTTTGAAATACATGAAAACAGACAATCACTCAGCTGGAAACACACAGTTGACTTTGTTATTTGGAGAAACATGAACGTCAGTGATATAAAAACAGTTTGTGGATTCAAATCAGTGATTTTATTAGTAAAAATAAATTAGTTCAAGGCGAAAAGAGCATTCTCATTACAATCTGGTCAGTTTTTTTTTTATGAAACATAATGTAGAACTAGTCATTTTTCTTGTTGTAGCAATCTAATGCAATATCTTTGAGTTGAGCATGCATCACTGGACCCGTTTCGAGAACCATTTTGTGAAAATGGCCCTCAGGTATTTCCAGTAACTTGTGTGGATGGTCAAATTCCAGTATTTCTCCGAAACTCATGGTAATCACTCTATCGGAATCCATAATAGTATTCAATCTGTGAGCTATTGTGAGGACAGTGCAGTCCTTGAATTTCCTTCGGATGGTAGCTTGAATGAAGGAATCGGTTCTGCAAAAGAAAATAATATTGGTGATGTAGATGTTAATCGTTTTCCGAAGGTACTTGAAAAGATAGTAGGACCGCAGAAAACGAATGCCAAAATGTAATCCCCAACGATGATCATCAACCAAACATTTTCCGTTGCAAGTATGGATATTCCGAAGTAACCATATTGGATAATATAAAAATGGATGACTTTCTTGGGGAATTACAAGGGGATTAGCACATCAGCAGATATTATTGGAAGATTCCTACGACCAATTGAAAAGTTAAAATTCAGAAAAATATACGAGGCGTTTTTTATCGCAAAAATAATACCAGATTCCTTCTCAGAACACCCTAAAACCACCAAATATCAGTGCCAAGTCATCAAAATATACCACGGCCTTAGCAGCAGTAATGGTAAAGATGCAATTCCGAGCAAACTTGAATTGAATCGTCAATTACTTCGATAAATTCAGTGATGGTGTATTCACACCCATTTATCACTCTCTCCCAAGTCTTGAATTTTAATTTTATCTAAATCTTTTCTAGGATCATTACTATGCTGGAATAAATTACTATCATTATTGAAAATAATTACCTTGGATCAACGTTTGCTGTTGCCTCGTCCATAATCAATATCTTATTATTTCTTAATGTAGCTCTAGCCAAACATATTAGCTGCCTCTGTCCCAAACTGAAGTTATTTCCTCCTTCGGACACTAAGAAATCCAGTGAATCGATCGCATCTTTCAGTTCAACCTGAATGAATGAAAAAATTATAGTAATACTGTGGCTGATTAACTCCTATACAGTAAGTATTTCACTAAACAAGAATCTTACATAAAACAGTACAAGTAATTTCTAACTAGCATAAATTCGGCAAAGCTTAGCAATAACGCGAAACCAGTCCAATTCAAACGGAAAACCACCCACACACCGGCTCAATTTTTTCTTGAAAATGAGTCTGACAAAATCAGAATGCGGTGCAAAATGCTTCCAAAAGTATTACTGAAGACATGGTATTAATAACAGTGGCAAAAATAAAGAGAAATTGAGAGAATCTCTCTCCGACATATCCAGAGGAAAGTAGGTCTTCTTCTCTATCCATTCCAACACTGCTTGAATTTTCACGGTAGCACATTGGACAGATCTCTAAACGCACTAACGAAGTGCATCAACAACGCATAATGGGTAGGATGCGATGAATTGATGGAACACATTGTCATTTGCAAGTACCCGGCCAAACTCGTGACAGAAAAATAAATAAAGATCTGCATTGGGATATTCATCCCCATTAGTGTGCCCGCTTAACAACTTCTCCTTTGCATCAATTCTTGTACTGTTCTAGTCAGTAGCGTCAATACTTACTTCTTCCAGAACTTTCCAGAGCTTGGCATCATCAAACTCAGCGAAGGGATCCAAATTGTATCTCATCGTTGCTGCAAATAGAACTGGTTCCTGAGGTATGATGGAAATAGATCTCCTCAAATCGGTGAATCCGAGGTCCTTTGTGTCTACATCATCGATAAGGACAGAGCCTTCTATGGGTGCCAAGCGGAAAAGGGCTGATATCAGAGAGGATTTTCCGGCACCTGTTCGTCCAACGATTCCAATCTGAACAGGGAGAATTTTCATAAGGACAAAAATCAACTTCGATTCTTATAGTCACCAGGCTCTTGCCCCTTTCATTTGATATTTTACACTCCGTGAGGCGCCTGTCTTCGACTAGCCCGACAATTTTTTTCTCTGCCATTTTATCGAGAAATCAATTACCACAAAGCTAATTTTTACAGGATTGATTGATTTTTGGCGGCGTTTCATGTTGGACATGTGGTAATGGGACATGATGAAAAACCATTTTTTTATAATGAAAAATCAAGTTTTCCGCCAAAAATATATCCGCGTACCACCGGTCCAACAATTAAATTTCACTAATTTTCGTTGAACAATCTTGTAAAAATTAGCATGGTGATTGATTTTCGCTTACCCGATATTCTGGCATGATTGAGTTGTCGGACTCGACAATAGCAGACAAATTTTTGTAGGACAAGATCACCCTCGTTTTTTAATACAAATTTCCACCCCCTCCAATAAAAATTAAAAATGAGGTATTAAATTCACAATACCCCGGTAAATCGCCATGTTTCGGAGTTTTCCGAGCGAAAAAGCGGTCGAATCAAGAAAAATGGCAAAGGAAAAAGTTGTCGGACTCATCAAAGACTCAGTATAAAATATGTGGTGATCATCAAATGACAGGGGCTAGGTCCTAGTGGCTATCATTATATGAAAATAGTTACAGTTGAAACATGCAATCATGACATTAACATAAACAATTCAATGATTTTGAAATTTCGTCAATGAAGTAGCACTTCTGGTCAAGCCGCAATGGGTCATCAAACGTTCTTATTTCGAACAGAACACTTTGTATTAGTATTAAATTTTGAAATCAAAGCATTTTTCTGAAATATCATGTTTAAAATTCCTCAAAAGTTATTCTCAACCTTCTCCACGTTTTTACGATTTTTTTTTAAACATTTTTTATTTGCGTTAGTATTTTTGAGATTTTTTCAAGTGAAAATAAACAAGTACTTGCCACTGAAGTGAAATGAAAAGTAACAAATGTCTCTGACTGAACACAATTCAAAATTTTTCGATTATAATTTTACTATCAAACTTTCCAATGCATATTCATCATTCAACAACAACAACAATACCGAAATGAACAATACCTTCTCTCCTGATTGCACAGTGAAGCTGAGATTCTTCAACACTGGAGGATCATCATCTATGTACTTCAGAGAAAGATTGCAGAACTCAATTTTTCCCTTATCTGGCCATGGTTGTGGAGGCAGTTTTTCTGAAAATGTAAAGAATTTATACTAGAAAGAAGGTGATGAATATAAAATAAATGATACGAGTGGTAAAAAAAGAGCTGGGTGTTCCAACATTTAGACGGAATTTGGCAGCAAACCCAAAAATACTTCACATCCTCTGGTATCTACTCGAAAGAATAAAAGTTGACCTACTCGTTCGAAGACCTGAATCTTGGATTTTTATTGGATCAATATAAATAGTTTTAATGTGAAAATGATATATTTTCAACATTTGTGAGTGTTGAGAAAACAATGCTATATTGATAATATTGGTGGAATCTGGGCTCAACCTGTTCTGAATGTGAATTGTCACATAATATTGGGTCAGTTTTGGTTGAATAATTTCATAAAGTATAGATATTTTTCCCACCATCAATATTATAATATTGCGATTCCATTGTTCCTCTAATATCGATTTTACAGATACGAACAGATTGGAATTATGCATCGTAATTTCAAACCTTTCTTAATAAATTATTTCAGTATCAACCCTGTGTGATACTTCAATATTTCCATTCATAGTTCTGGTTGACATGACTATTTTAACATTTTTATGTACAACTATGTATCAAGTATTTCGAAACTGAGATAGGGTTACCTGGGGTGATCTTTTTTTTATTTAATCCTGGAACTCTACCTATACAGTAAAAAAAGGTAAGTACCAAAAGAAATAGGTGAAGTATACAAGGTCCTACACTGAACATACCTGTACGAAAGAGAAGGACCTAGCAGACTTCCTGCTGTACGTAGAGCTATGAGAGGGTAGGATATCCATCTCTGATGTTCAACACCACCCTTAAGGTAAAACAGCATGGAATTGGGAACAAAAATAGCAGGAGTTGACTGCTCGGTGTACTGTTGATACAATGTCTCAACTTCACAGAGACATAGGGCAACTCTGATCAGTTTAGCATACAAATCACTACTCTGGGTTTGTGGTAGATACTCTTCCTCACAAACTGACACTAAAATCAATCACTCTGGCGACATATACCAAAGCTTCACCTGTCAACAACCTGTACTTGTCCAACTTTAGAGGGGCTTGGTGAGTAAATGGGACCCAACTGGTGTGAACGGGCTGTCCATAATGGAAGACTAGTTGTCTTAGCACCCTTCTACGTAAGTTTCAGATTCCTGGTTCGTGTGGATTTCAAGTAATATTGGATTTTCTGGCCAAAAACATAAAATTCTACAAGACACTTGGGTATCTATGGAAACATCATTTTCCCTATAAATACCAAGCTGAAATTCGGGAGAAACCAGAAGATCTGGGATCTTCCACCTGGCAACAACTCTAGTTGGACCCGAATACTTCCTCGGTACCGGACCCGACCAAAAGATGGAGTCACCTACAAGATCGGATCCCAAAATGGAGGTGATTCCTCCCTCACTATTGAAAATCAAAAAGAGATATAAAAATAGACCCATATTTTGCTGTGCACAAATTCAAACAGATGGGGAGGACGGTATCGGGTTGGTTCCTAGGTGGCGTGCACCCAAAAAGAAGAAATCTTCGAAATACGATTTTTTAAATTGTGCCCAGGGTATAAAATTATATACATTAATTTTTCAAAATCAGGCGGAACTCGTTGAAAACAAAAACACTCACTTCTTCTGCACAAACTAAAATTTCTATTATTACCTTTTGGAGTTTTGAAGGGCTTCTCACTTTCAACTTTGGTATACTCAAGAACTCTCTCAACACTGGTGAGCTGGTTGACGACTTCTGCGGTTTGGCGCATGCCATATTGTAACATACCACAGAGTGTCAAGGACTGAGTAATTGCCAGACCAACAAAGCTTCCACTGACAGCAGAATCTGTGAAAGAAGATAACAAAATCAAAATAGTATTCTTGAATTGAAATAAGTAGATTGCTCAGAAAATACTACTATACCTAACGAAAATAAACTTATGCTCAATAAATTTCAATAATATAACAACCGTTTCAACCTTTCGCTGGTAACAAAAACAAACTGAAAAAATTGATAACTCTGGTCTACCAAACTCTTGGTTCCCACGAAAAGAAAAATCATGTATTTTCCAGAGAACATCGTGAGAGCCGAGGGAAAGTAGGTAGGAATTGGTGATTTTCTTGAATTTCTGAATGCTGTACGCCTCAGGGCACACGTCCCGATGCAGCACTGGGAAACAGATGTTTGACATGTTTCCAAAGTGATGGAATATGCATGCGAGGATTCAGCTCGATGGGACCGCTTTCGGTGAAACAATTGATGATATTTCGGAAGAGCATCGTCCATCAAAATATTTATAAAACAGAGACAGATCGCCAACCTTTCTGTGATGTCCCAGAGAAGTTAGTGAGCTTGTGGGTGAAGTATCACTGACAAGACGAATAGCTCTCTTTTGAACAAAATCTAAAAGTTTCAATGTCCAGCTTTCGAAGAAATACACAGGTTAACTCGCCCTTGACCACTGGCTCAGGACAACCAACCTTTGTTGAGAAGATGTCTGTCGTATCGAATTACCCCAGCCTCCTGGCATGGTAACAATCGGCTGGCTGTTGGAAATGGGGTTGTAGCATTTATGAACCCACAAGGAACATGGTTATCTTCAATTCCACTGGCAGCTTTACTCCGTATAATTTCGAAAGTACATCCGGAAAAAACTTTCTGATGAGTTTTTACCATGAAGAAAATTCCAAAGTCTGGCTACGGATGAAGTTTATCAACTGTTCTCCACTAAGAACAACGTATAAGAGTTTGTTCCACTAGTCCCTGCTCGGGCGCCATGTCAACAGATGCGGGTCAATTAGGTATTCCGTTGAAAAGATGACAGAATGATGGTATGATTCGGACGGTGAACAGATGGCTTCAAAGCGGTCTGTAGTGACCCACCCTCTACTGAAAACGAGGCAAGAACCTCGAAACTAGTCTGCAGGTGGTTCTCCTGTCCGAATTAAAATAAAATTCTTCTATTGGGTTACAGGGTGCACTTGCAATTGTTATTACACATTTTTATTACACAAGTATCTGTTGGATATATTCAATACCCGTCGTGGTATTGCCAGGGGAGTAGTTGTTTGACAGGTATATACGTTGTAGGTGTATATACGGGAGTAAAAAGAGTGGTAAAACCATCGGTCGGCGACGACTTTAAGCAATAAATCTTTCAAAATTAAACCAAAATTCAATAAAATACACTGAAATAGTTGAAGATGAAAAAATACTCACAACTTTGCATTATAACGAAGCTGAAGGTGACGCATATAATGAAGAATAAGCAGATGATATCCAACCATAACCCAAAGAACGTCATACATGTCACCGTCAAAAACCATGCTGAAGTATGCACATCCTGAAATTGTGTTAAGAGTGTTTGTGTGGGAATATTACTATCAATATCTTGGATATAAGTCGGACCAACTTTGGTTTATATTCTACCAAATCGCCCGTAGCCATCCATTCCAGCAAATCTAAGCAAATCTAATTCATGACTTCATTCATGATTCAGACTTTCTAATCAGATATTACAGATTAAAAGGCATGCGAAACAAATACTTGAAAATATGAGGAGATCGATATTGTTTCCAATTATAATGGGGCATCAAATAATGCTCTGATGTGCAAATAGGTAACGATCAGGAAGGTAGAGACACCCTAAGAAATCAAGAAAACTTGTTCAAGATGGTTACTGCAAATCGATTTTGAAAGTGTGCTACAGTATAAATAAAAAATATATTCATAGCTTAATGATATTATGAGTTACATTAGTGGTACACGTTTCAGATTTTAATTCAACATACCTGATGCTCATCAAACTGGTCAATTAGAATTTGTTCCGCTTTCGAGGCTCTTATGGTCGGTATGCCGTTCAAAGTTGAAGTGATGTGAGAAAACACTGGGGACTTGGCTGGAATCAAAAAATATTCCATAGTTGAATACCATAAATATCCTTGGGTTATGAATGGATTAGGCAGTTTATGTATGAACAGGAGGTTCTTATTGTAATAAGGAGGAGGAGAAGGAGGAGGAGGAGGAGGAGGAGGAGAAGGAGAAGGAGGAGGAGGAGGAGGAGGAGGAGAAGGAGGAGGAGGAGGAGGAGGAGGAGGAGGAAGAGGAGGAGGAGGAGGAGGAGGAGGAGGAGGAGGAGGGGAGGAGGAGGAGGAGGAGGAGGAGGAGGAGGAGGAGGAGGAGGAGGAGATTTGATAGGTTACAGAATTGGTCGTACAAAAGAATTAGGAACTTTTCTGTCGTAAATGCCACAAGATCCAAATATTTTATACTGAAAACAAATAAATTGTTCAATTTGTTTTCACATACGTGTATCATACTCACTTGCTCCTTCGATAAGTTTAATCAGTCTAGAAGAAGAAATATACCAACCACGAATCACCCAGAATAATACTCCAACCATAAGCATTACTATAATCATATAAGGATTGGATAATCCAACGTTTACTAGAATACCGGATATAATCATCGTTATCTGAAAAAAATATTAGGATGTGAAGTTTCCATCAATACGAGTTGATTTTCATGAATGTAATCAAACTGTATAACAAAAAAAAACATCGAAATGCGGCCCAACGGTTACTCAATAAGAGTTCTGATTTCATGTGCCGCCATTTCGTTATGGATGAATATTTTTGTTTGAAATTTTGCTCTCATATAGAGAATTGAAAGACGATTCGAATGATGTGTCACTCGACCCACCATGCCATTTAAAAATATAGATGAAAATTTTTGGTGTCGAAAAGTAGCTCATTAACAACCATATCACCAAAAAAAGTTTCAAAGAAAAACTCCCATCCATTCTAAAGTTATCAGGGGGGTTACTCTATGGACAGGCTGTATTACACAAGTTGTAGCTCTGAAGCGGGCTTATAACATTGATAGTTGCCATAGGTTAGAAATGTCAGATTATTCATGGAATAGTTCAGACTTTTTTAATTGATAATAATAATATTCAATTCAATTGTCCACACTATTCAATTTTCCCAATAATAAGACAGAAAAAAACAAAACTTGGAAGTTACTGTAAGAACTGCACGAAGAAGCATGTGGGTCAAACTACAAAGGCCATGATTGTACAATTCAAAGAGCACATTGCTTTTGTCGATTTCCTAAACAAGAAAAATCGAATGTGATCCGAAAGATTTTGGATCACGACCTTCAACTTGATGGAACATGTTTGAAAATCATTGAACGGGTTCATGATCGAAGACTTTTCAATGCAATCGATAGTAATGAAATTATACTATTAAGAGAAGATGCAATTATTCGTCAACCGTGCTCAATTCCCTTTCAGCTACATTCCGATATCTCACCTGTATTGCATCCATCAAAACTCTGGGTAGAACTTCGTCAATTGCTCCCATATCCTTGGAAAACCTATTCAAAATCCTTCCACTGGGGTTTGTATCAAAGAACCTCATTGGCGCTTCCACCAGAACATGAAACATCGTCGAGTGTAAATTCGTGGATGATATCATGCACACTTTGTAAAACAGCAACGATCTAGCGATGACAAATATTATAGA
Organism: Chrysolina haemoptera; assembly: GCA_958298965.1. NCBI lineage: Eukaryota > Metazoa > Arthropoda > Insecta > Coleoptera > Chrysomelidae > Chrysolina > Chrysolina haemoptera. The sequence goes on from OY282594.1 coordinate 6,176,011, forward strand.
AGCCACAACGAGAGCTCCATACATGTACAGGGCGTAAGTTGTCTTCAGAAGATCGTAAATGGTGTCGTTCTGCTGTACTTTGTCGAATAAATCTTCGTATGTTAAACTTCGACGCACTGCAGATGTATTCTCAGAATCTGAGTGGATGTAGGCATATGGTGAAGGGTCTCGAATAGTCAATTGATACATTTCAATTTTTGTAATGCCAGATTCGACTTGAGAATCTAGTACAACTGAAATATTCGAATTTCTGATGGTTTCTTGTTCTGTCCTGAAAATATTTTTTGTCAAAAATATGGAGAAATCGAAACCAGTACAGTTGAAGGCTAATATGACACGATAATTGATCAAAGATATGACAGTCTAATTAGAAATTGATTTTGACTATTGATTGTCATTTGAATAACTATTTTCCACTGCTGAAATAATTCTATTGGTCAAAATCTGCTTTGGTAGATTTTTTTCACATTTGTTACATTTTATATGTTTTGTGAAAATCCCCCTAGGTGCCCCACTCTCTTTAAAGCATGTCATTCGTTCTTTGCGAAAAATGGTCTCTTTCATTTTGTAGAAAGTTTAATTTACTGGGGTTTTTATACAAATGAAATAATAACACAACATGTTCCCGTATATTGTGTTTTTTTACTAGTTTCCTCTCCTCACTTTAAATTTGTCACAACACGTTGTTAACTTTTAACTAATATCAGGCTACTCTTATCGTTATACTTTAAACTGAAGATGGACATATATATGTTCGAAACGTGCCTGGAGGTAGGATTTCTATCCTGATATTTTATCAAACTTGGAGGAGACGACTTTGTATTCTTTCTCAAAAAAAAAAATTGTTATATTCTTCACCTAAAAATATATTGACTATAATACAAAAAACGAATACTCACCAATAGGCTACCCAGAAATCTGTTGCAGTTGACGCAGCTTGGGCCAAAATCAGTAGAAACAGTAGTGTAGACACCAGAAACCATTTTTTTGTGGCTTTGAAGTACTGGAAGAAAGGATTAACATTTGGATCCATGACTGTGTCCTCGTCGTTCACAGGTATCTCATACGGAATTTCCATATTATTGGAGTAGATACTCTGAAAGAATATGAACATTATTCAGTTCCAATCCAAGAAGTGTGAATATTGCAACAGACGCACTGCAGTGCCAGTTCCATTTTAATGAGTCAAAATCAATTCTATAGGCAGTTTGATTGTCTTGCCTATGCGACCAAATTATATTTGGTGAAGAGAAAACACTAGACAAGAATATTCTGCTGTCATCACAGGTGTTCAACGAATATGGCCGAATAGTCTTAATGTATCTTGTGCAATGGAGTTCTATCTGACCGAGTGGACGTGGTCAAATGTGTTGGTCACATTCACAATAAACACTCAGTTTTCTTCAACACTACAGACACATTTTATTGAAGACGCAGGGATTTCATGAACTATTCCAACGAGGTAATTTTTATTTGAAACCGACATTTTCAGTCAAGACTATAAAGGTGCGTATGCGATTGGCGATTGCGACCGAGTAGCTGCGACTCGCAAGCCAGCACCAGCCAAATAGTACATGTTTTTCTCCAGTGCGAGTAATATAATAGTGGTTGGGAGTCGTAGCCGATGTGAAGGTCCAAAATAAATGATTCTAAGGAAACAATGTGTGCAAGCAAAACATCAACCAACAAACAAGCAAACAATCTGTAGTAGCGACTCAGTTGCAGAGAGGAAAACAGGCAGATGAACAAAGCATTGCCGATATCCTCGTGAATCAGTCGAAGCTACCCGATCGCGGACGACAGTCACATGCGACCGTAGAGCTAAACGTACCTCAACATGTCCTATTCAGTACTTACATTGTTTAGTGAGAGTACGGATACTTTCCTAGGAATGAATGCGTTAGCTACAATTTCATCAATTTCTTCAGCATTTTCGATTTTATTGGGAGAGTGGGATTCATCAGCAGCTACTAGTAATTTTGTGAAGTCTAGATCACTGCGCGAGAGTTCTTCAAAACTTCCTTGTGCTTCGATCTGACCCTATGAAAATAAAACACGAAGTAGTAATTGAAATGAATAATATATAATTCAGTATATGCAATCGCTTGGTGATAGGAATTCAATGATGATAATGTTGGTTTGAGTGCTCTTAGTTTTCTCCACTTGTTGAACTGATGGGAAATTCAGATTTCAAGATATAGATAACGTAATGAAAGACAAAAATACTGAAAAATCCAACAATAGTATTACAACTAATACTCACATTGTTAATAACAACTATCAAGTTGGCCTTCTTCAAATACTGTAGTTGATGCGTCACAATAATCCTAGTCTTTCCCTTCAAGTGAGTGTGAATACACTCATCGAAAAGATGCCTTCCGACGTGAGTATCAACAGCTGAAAGGGGGTCATCCAAAAGATATATATCAGCGTGTCGATAGATAGCTCTAGCAAGATTGATCCTTGCTCTTTGTCCTCCACTCAAGGACACACCTCTTTCTCCAACAATAGTTTTATCCCCTTGTGGAAATTGCTCGAAGTCTTTTCTTAAGGCGCAAACATCTACCACTTTTTCGTACCAGAACCTATTATAGGGTTGCCCAAATAGTATATTGCTTCGAACACTTGATTGAAATAACCATGGCGTCTGAGAAGAATAGGATATTTCTCCACCAAGAGATATTTTTCCTGATTTGACGGGAAGTTCACCGAGTAAAACCTGAAATCAGTGAAATAATTAGCATTTTCACTAAAACTGGGGTAATCAATAATTCCTAGTATCAGATAGGAGATCAGTGATACTATGACAACGAAACTTTGATTGATTTTTAGAGATATGATTATCGGGCGTTCTGAGTTTGGCCAGGTGTCAGTTATTTCTTTTGCTCCAAAAAGTGACTGAAAATTGAATATCTTAAATGGAACACTATGGCCAATCTACTAACCTATAAACAATTTTCTGATAGCCTGTACTTATTATTTTCAATATTTTTGTCTACTGAAAAGTTGCGAATACCTTCAGAAATTGAGAAACAAAATCACAGTATTCCTTTCGTAAGATCAAAAATGCTACTACTGTCCAATAGTTTTGGTAGAGAATGCAAGCTATATTCTCAGCCTTCTCAGAGAGATTCAATGCCTGGTTAATCAGAAACGTCAAATATAATTTAAAAAAAACGGAAATATCAAAGAAACTGAAGGGCAGTAAGGTTTTTAAATAACATGAGTATAATTTTTTCACTATGATGAAAATAAAATGAAGTGAATTATTCTACATGACATGTACCTGCAGTAACGAGCTCTTTCCAGCTCCAACTGGTCCCACAACCGCACACAGTGTTCCTGGTGGTATTTGGAGTGTGATGTTCTTCAAAGTATGGTCGGTATCTGTCCAAGAAGCAGACATGTTCTTCAGTTGGATCCCGTTTTCCTTGAGCTCTTCAATTTCGGTCGAAGGTCTTTCCTCTAAAACCAAAAACTCCCGGAGACGATCTATTGAAATCAAAGCTTCGGCACCCACGCTAATGGCCATAGGATACAAAATAGCCATGGCTAATTGGAGGATGTTGAAGAATTGGGCAACAGAATAAACGACGTCTGCAGTTAGAGCATTTCCTACAAATGCAAAGAGATAATATGAAGATTACAATGTTCGGAATATTTTTCCGATGTGTCCGTCAAGTTCATAGAACTATTGGAATTTTCTCTTACGGTATATCAAAGAAAAACATAGGTCGGTAAGAAAATGTTCCATACACTTGAATTTGTTGCAAACTGGATTCGTGATATGTAATAATATATTCATTACTACTCCAAGTTTGCAGAACTTCTGGAATTTTCTCAACGAGTCTACAGCAAAATTCAAGTTAATTGCAATTTTGACAATGTTGCATACTTCGGAATAGGTTGAAAACTGAGATTTTTTCATGTCTTTCTCTACTGGCCATTTCTCTGTTGACTCTGGTATCCGAAATGACAACTTAAGATGCTCCCTCCAGATTTCGAATAGAATTATAACACATCAAAAATCAGTTTGAAGTGAAACAAATCACGCAAATGCAAACAGGGATTATTCTATGCACTGCCTTGAACGACAAGGTCAGACCCAATAATGACTGATAAGGTGAAATGATATTTCAAGACAAAGAAGATAATTTTTTATGCATACTTATGCAATATTTAAATATACTTACCCAATAATACGTAACATGTTACTGTCAGAAATAGTGTGGACTTTTCCATGAATATGTGACAACTGGAAAAGAAACCTCTAATGAAGGAAGTGTAGGTGATGTCTTTGATTTCGTTCACTCTGGCTACTCGGATCAGTTTTTCGAATGGCTTTTCCCATGCATACATTTTTATCACTTGGATACTTGATATTATTTCGCTCATCAATTTCACCCGTCTATCTGTTTTTTTGGCTATTCTCAATCTCAAGTTTCCAGTTAGTTTTCCTAGAGAACCTGCAGGACAAAATATGGTATTCAACAAGAAATAAATGTTGCTTTGTTATGCAGGGTGTATCTTAAATGATGTCATTGATATCAGAAGTTGATTCCTTGTCACATTTTGGGAATATAAGTTCGTATAAACGTATGTCCTACAGCGCCGGATTGGGACAGCCGAGCTACCGAGGAAATCTGCGTGGCCGGTTTGGGCCGAAGGCCCAACTCTTACTGAGCATGAGTGAAATTGAAGAATTAGCGTGGATTTCTAGTATTATTATAGTAATAACCAATAATTTAAAAAAAACGGCAATGCCTCAACGCTATTAGCATAAATTAAGGCCGAAGATGGCGAAGACCGGAGATTCGCGATTCGGGAAACCACCCAGACAACCTCCAAAGAGTCGATGCCGTCACTTTTTCAGTGGTTGGATATTGCCGATATTGGATCAACTATTACATGTGTGCTGTTTCTGGTGTCGCTCCAGAAGCTCCATTCTCAACCGACAAACGTAATATTCTTCCATAACAGCACATTCCCTAATGTCACAAAATCTACTCATCATCACCAGAGACCAGAATACCGAACAGGTAATAGTCAAATGTACTGTTAAATCTGTGCCATAACAACAGACATCCATAAAATAACAAGTATAGTTGAAGCATCTGCAAATCTGATCATAACTCTGAAGCTCTTCAGTTCTCACTCAGCAACCCAAATATGTATCAAACTATCTCAACAAATCAAGCTAGAAGAACACCCCAATCTAGCTGACTGCAATTACGAGCTTTACGCAGTCATTGTTCACTGTGGTTCTGGAGCTGATTTTGGCCATCATTACGCCAAAGATAGAATGGACTGGTATAAATTTGATGACAATTGCGTAAATAGAATACTTTCTTTGGAACTGGACCTTTTGGAGTCTTCGAATACACCATACATCCTATTTTACCATAGAGCAGATTGTCACAATTCGTTGGAACTCTTTAGAAGTTCTCTACCAATGAATACCAACTCTTCAGATGATGTGGTGTTGCAGGTTTTTCTGGGTTTCCCTGCAGCTCTGAAAGCAAATGCGCCCCATTTAAGCCGCCCCGGAGCGCCGATCAATCACTTTGATGTTTTTACTTTGTTCTTGTTAGTTACAATATGTTAAATAAAAAATAACTAGTAGTAATATAATGAAATGCCTTCTTACTCACTAAAAATGTAAAGGGTAGTTCTTTTTCTTTTTCTGTTTTATTGTTTTATATTTATTTGAACATTTTTTCATAAAATGTGACAAGGAATCACCACCTGGAATTAATGACATCATTTAAGATACATCCTGTATTTAATATTATAATAATTAAATTAATTCGTCGGAAGTATTCCAGGCTCAAAGTGGAGAAAAAGGGATGTTTGGTGTGAAGGGCCCCATACATTTACAATTTTAGTTGTCAATTTCAGTCGCCCAACTAAAATTGTGCAGTCAAGATTGAAGGGTACGGACTAAAATTGGCAATTTTACCAGGCAAAATTGACAACTAAGATTGTGAATGTAAGGAAAACACAAAGTCTTTCCCACAAAAATATGGTTATTTTTGAATTTAGTTGAGTTAGGGTTGTTGATGGATGTGCCTTAATAAACATATTATTATATTCACATCTGCAATTTCATTAAAATAGAATCAAGATAAATTATTTTCCTTTTCTTTTTGACAATGCGGATTTAAAAATAGATACCTACGTCATGTTTGAAGCAACAATTCACACAATGGGATTCCAAAATGATAGTAAACTATATTTAATATATTATAACAAATTTTTCTCACCTTGAATGGGTAGACTGATAATGAGCATAGCCGTAATTCCAGCCAAACACGAAATGCCAACCTGCTGCCACAAAAAATAACTGATAATCGCTACCTGGATTGGTGTCACCCAAAGAGTGTGTAGTCCCAAAATCACCATATCAAATCGATTAACGTCATTGGAAAGCAAATTTATAACTTGACCAGCTGCAGTTTCGCCAAGAGATTTTTGATTCAATCTAGTTATCTGGAAAGTGATGAAGTTTGAAGGAGAAAACGAAAAGTGCTCGGATAAATTCATTGATGGAATTTGCACTAACTACTGCGAGTACTAACGGAAAACTCTCAAAATGCAATGTATTCACGACATTATCTCGAAATAAAAAAACATATTTTTCAAAAGTAGGTATGGAATTCAACTTTGACTTTGTGGAGAACCTCTGTTTCTATATATGTTTTTGTGGGTGTTTAGAATAAAAATGTAAAATCAAGGGAATCCGTACAAGTGTAAGAGGATAAATTAGTAAATTTTCAATAAGTTACTAATACTCAACAAGACTGTTAACTTTCGTGAATAAATTATTAACTATCAACAACCCATGTTGATGAGACCTATTTGAAGGTAGTTGTGCTTCAATAACTTGATACACAAGTGTCAACGTTTGATGACAACTTATCAGTGTACACATGTTCGGCTCCTATGCCATATACCAGAACCTCAAAATAAGTAACATATTTTGTATATCTTTACTGATATTTTGTGTTTTGTAGAAATCATTCATCCATCTCGGAGGTACTCTTGTTCTCATAGACTTCCATTTATAATGCAGATTTTGTTTTTTAAGATTTCCATTTCATCCCTCATCAAATTTTCAAACTTCATCGGGATCATCTGATCATTCATCATTTTTTTCATTTTCTTCTTCCTCTATAAAACCTCTATTGGTCACATCCCCTCTCAATTTCCGCAAATCTATCGATTCTTTCTTGTTACTTGACCCCCATCATCCTCTTCCACAATATATGACCTAGGAGTTCCGTCAATGTCCATTACCCTCCCCTAGATCTATATATTTTTTCCTTATCCAAATTCGATCTTCTATTTCGTTAGATGAACACGTTCCTTTAGTATAATAATTCTTTTGAGGTTCTTGATTCATTATTTATTTACTCATTACAATACAATACTTCATTTCATCATTCCTAACAGCATTTTGAAATATTTTTTCTAATTGTCTGTCTTGAGCTGTTTTTTTATCTTCATTTTACAATGAAACAAAGTTATTGCGCAGTGAAATTATAATAGTAAAATACACAGAGAACCAAAACGATCATTTTCTAAATTGAAATCTCCGCGTGAAATCAAATCAATACCTGGCTATAAAAGGTTCCTGGAAGATTATTCAAATGAAGTCTCACCTTTCTATATATCAACGACGACAACGCTATTCTTATTCTCATTCCAATCATGGAGAAACCAAAATTGGCATGATGAACCAGAAAGATCGTGCAAGTGGATAATGCTACCAAGAGGGTGCTCCACAAGTACATATCAGCAGTTTTCTCGCGTGCATCAGTCGAGATAAACAATGAAATCAAGTAGGAGAGTACAATAGGCTGCATAGCTCTGAAATAGACAAACAAACACTCACACACATCATGCCGAACGACAAACTGAACAACGAACCGAACGGCGAACAGAACACTAATTTGTGCGGGGCCCCGAACGCGGTTGCAGTTCGGCGAACGGTTCGCGGCGTTCACATCACTTGTCGGTTTTCTCTCCGACATCGCGACATCGCTCGCGATTGCGTTCGCAGGTTTGGACGGGTCAAAACAACACGGCGAATAGACCATTGGAATTGAACACTACTGAAACAATTCTGGAAATTCCGTTTGTTGTTCGGCTCGTTGAAATCGAATACGTCCATTCGCCGTTGTATTCGCCGTTCGGTTCGTTGCTCTGTTTGTTGTTTGGCGAAATGTTCAGGTCTGTACGAAGCTTAATGTTCAGGTCTGTACGAAGCTTCTCAGAATGATCATGAATATTCGTTGTGTTTATGGATATTTCTGATATCATTCCTTCTCATTTATTCTGGTTCACAAGAAGTATTTTGTCAAGACGCTGACCCAGGTAGTCGGTAGCTAAGCTTCTAAGGCATAGGTTGTTCGACACATCAGTATAGCGATAGCCGGTTCGAGCCCGGTGTACGACAGTTTTTTTCTGGAGTACTCATTATCGGAATCAATAGGCGACCACATGCCTTGTAGAAAAGCAAGTGTATTGTGAGTTGCCTGAATGCCAATCCCGTCTAGTGCTAGCTTGGAGATAATATTACTAGCACAGACTATGCCTTTGGATAAACTCTACGAGTGTTTTTGAGAGAGTATTATCATTATTATTATTAGACTACCGAAAATTATGATTTTGGTATTATTCAATTCGAAATGGCATCTAGATAAAACGTTAAACAGAGAAAATGGATCTGGAAAAAATTGCAAAAATTACTTATAATTGAGTGAGAAAAATGGTTTGGTGTTCTTCAGATATTTCAAATTTTTTTTGAGATATAAAAAATTTGATAAAAAAAATTAAAAAAAAATTAATATTATACTTATATTTTCATTTTTTACTTTTTAAACAATCTAAACCATTGAAAAATGAAAGTCATAGTTTTTGGTGGTGTAGGTCAGTTTTTTCACAAAATAGCACTTGCGAACCATACTTATTTGTGACTAATTATATCACGGTGATGATAAGTATTCAGGTTCATCTCAATAACAGACATTCAAAGAAGTCTGATATCTGGGCGATATTCATTGATTCATTTTGTTACAAAAATTCTCATTCAATCAACATTATGATATTATTTGGATTCAATCTCTATCTTGAGCGTAAATCACTTTTCCTCCTACCACTATAGAATGTTCACACTTTCCTCCCTAGGGAGGAAAAAACGATTGATAATTCATTCAAATTAGGAACATAATATTGCCTGTGAGAAAATTAACACTTAATATCAATCCCAAATGGATAAGCTATCTAAATATCCAATAATTTATATCTATAACAATAAAAAAAGGAGAATAACTTGCTTACAAAAAAAAATATATTACCGATTTCCGAGATCGAACCCAACCCTTTAGTTTACTAGTCAGTGTCGCTTACCACTACGCCAACAGAGTAATTTAGATTGGTATGACCATGATGCAAGTATAGGTCCGTTTTAAACAAAAGCAGTTGAGGTGCGTTTTAAATTTCCAAAAAAGGTTTATTAAGTGGGTAGGAGGAAAAATCATATGTATTACATGGGAGTGAAGTGTTTTTTCCTCCCTTGGATGTTTACTGCCCCCCGCTTCGCGTCGGGCCCTAAACTACATCCTGCGTGACGAAAAGTGGCACCTTCCTCCGTTGTAATACAAATAGCTATGAAATAACAATGAATCACTATATTCTCATACAAAATAAAGTGCATTCAAATATGATAAAATTTACAGTCTAATAATTACATCCTTACCTGAAAAATATCAAATCGAAGAAAAACAATAATCCCCACATCATATAGCTATATAAAAAAGTTTTTGTCAAAGGTCTGAGAAGACTAGGATTGGTACCTTTCAATTTGGCTCTTTGTACCTCATAGTCCCAATACTTCTCGAGCTTATCTCCCAGTTTACGTGACTTGTCATTGTCTAAAGCTTTGAACAAGTCGAGAATCACCAACCCTTTCCTCTTACCCTTGTAGAGAAAACTCAGAACCCATCTGCAAAATAGAAATGATATTACTGGTGTGCACTTTGCTTGGTGGATATAGATTTGTATGGAATGAATTCATATCTTCAGTTTTCTGATTAATTTAAAGATATGACCTGATATTCTGGAGAGTTTGCTTTGTTCACAATTCACTGTTATGTCATGATCTAGCATCAGAACTAATATCTGAATATCATTTTTCATACTACATACAGGGTGTTTCCGAAATTTGGGCACTAAATGAAATGGGAAGTAGAAGATGACAAAGCAAAACGAAATGAAAGTATACTTTTTGTCGAAAAAAAATTATTTTGGGAGATATTGAATTTTAAAGTTTTAAGACCTTTTTTGGTTATCACTGATAAGAGGTCTGCATCCTGCGCAAACCGCGCTGATACACTGCCAACGGTCCCAACAAAGGTAACTGAAAGCGGTTTTATAAAATTTCATAAAACTTTTCAACTGCTTCAATAACCAAAATTCTAGCCATTCACTGATACATTGTGTCCTATTGAACAACCCATTTTTTTAATTGCTCCAATTTCGAAAACACCTTGCAAAATAGGATAGTTCGTCTTAACACGTTGCATGCTGATACGTATCGTGTAGTTTTGCGAGATGCTAACGACGCCGCAATTGGTGTCATCCTAATATTTGGGAATGAGAGAATTCTGAATGAATAATATCTTCTCAGAATTGATTAATGAGCTTATTCTCGAAAACTTCGTGGTATATTTTCCCACTTCGTATCCATCGATTTATTTTCCAACTAGCTTTCTTGTTTGTCTGTACATTTCACAAGTGCATTTTGAACCACCTCTAGTCATCCGAATAACTTCAATTTTGGCAAGTGTTTATAATTTGGTGACAATGCAGTACAAAATTTTCAATGAAAGAAAAAACACAAAACAAAATGGCGGCTCCAAGATGGTGGATAAGATTTGTGAATGTCACATGTAGGTATGCAACCAATGTTGCATTCATACATAAGCGTACGATGCGCGCGGCCCACTCTATCAGCTGACAGCAGCGCTGGACATGCAATAAATCAGATAAAAAACAATTTCTCAAAATTCATTAATTCAAGATGCTCCCGAGCACTTTCCTTATTCAGTGCTTGGTGCTTAGTGCTCCGAAGCTTTTAACAAAAAGGCTTAGTGCTTAGTAATCCCTAAAAGTGCTCGCGAGCACCCCAGTGCACCCGTCATTCTTGGAAACTTACCCAAAGAATAATTTCGATAGAAAGTTGGCTTTCTTTTTAGGATTTTCCAGTTTCAGTGTGTATCCACTATCCATCACTATTTCCGATTGTATCACAACTTCAGGCTATAAATTTTGTGCGAGGAAACATACAGTAAATTTCCTAAAATGAAAACTAACTTTTATTTGATATCAAGAGAACCTACAGACAATACCGACGAATATAAAATTGAATACCTGCTTTATGTTTGACTCTTGTTCAAACAGAATATGAGGTTCGAGAATTTGATAACAATTAATACCTGCAGATTATGTTAGGTACACAGCACTTTTGTGAGGAAGATGTGAGGAGAAGTGGGGTAAGAGTTTTGTAAAATAATGAAAGTTTAGATATAATTGGTGTTGGGAAATTAGGTAGGTGTATGTAAATGAAAAAAAATCTTTGGATGAATTCTGGGGCTGTATCTTTCACATATGTAAATAAAGAATACGAAAAGGGGGGGGGGCGACGGACTTCTGGTGCTCACTGTATGTGAAACTCAACTGGGATTCATTTCATCCAGAATTTGTATATTTGATAAAATGAAGTGAACATTTCAGTTGATTAGATAATCTACTGACAACTTCTAATGAGAAAACAATAACTTTATGGAAATTCTGTACGTTTCATAATTGTTTGTGACGGTTTGAGAAGAGATAATACTTCATCACCTGTGGCCACAAAAGTATTTCACGGGTACATTTGAGAAGACTAGATGCAAAACTATGTGATTGCTCTAGCAGCGAGTTCAAGAAAATCGCAAATCATTCTCATTTTCCTATAAAACTTGTAGAATTTTGAGTGAAATCACAATTGATGTATTCATCGACTGACTTGAAGTAGATTTATTGTTAAAATGTACCCGATTCAAAAAGTAACTAATTAAAAAACTGAGTTTAAAACTGTTTCTAAAAAATACAAGTATGAAGTTCTGTTATTTTTTCATTTATAAATTTTCCGATACAATAACTTCTTGTACTCACCTCCGAAAAATGTGAATAATCCCCAAATTTGCAGTAATTTCAGAAATTGCATCATATTGTTCATGACACAAATAACTTTTTTCTTATGCCAAATAAGATCGACAATAACAACAATTAAAATATATATTAGGAGCCAAAAACTTTGTCATTACAAAGTACTTTATTTGATAGTAGGTAGCACCACTTTATGTTTGAACTTTAGTTTGATAGTAGCAATTAAACAATGCCTGGGATTTTTTTAGTAGCAATTGAAGTGAGACCATGTCCCAAATACTGGTGCTTTTTTTTATTGCCAATACTTAAGTTTTGATAATGGTTATTAAAGTTTTTTCTGGGTGTATAATAAAGAACGCGAATATAATGATTCCATTTATTGATGCTAATTATGGTTTCACTCATATAGAATCTCAAGTAAAGCCATTCTGGATCTGAAGAACCTTGTGATGGTTTTCAGCAATTTTACAAAGATGCTCTGACATTCCAGACTCTTCAACCATCTTGTAAAACAGTCCACACGTGTCCTGAAGGAGAAGATGGGGATTGTCAAATTCAGCAACGGCACCATCATCCATTACCAAAATTTTGTCGGAATCCATAATACTTGTGAGTCTAGAGCTACAGTGAGAACAGTCGACAAATTTCTTTCTGATGATTTCCTGGATCATAGCATCAGTTCTAGAACGAACAAACAAAATATCAACAATTCGAAAAGTAATCCTTTATGATTTTGTAAATAGATACAAAGATTCAGAGACGTAACAGAACATTCTGATGAATTGGTGGAAAAAGAAAAAATATCAATCTTCACCCAAAATGTGAACTCGGGGCATTTTGGAAGTGAAAAATGGTTGGCATGCGATAGATCCACGTTTTGATAATTTGAATGATCCAGCAAATAAGAAAACCGATCACAGTACAAAATTAATGCTTTATTTGACGATCAATAATGTCAGTCTTGATGATGTGATGGAATGCAAAACAGCAAAAGACGTTTGGGAGGTTCTGGAGAAGATTCATACGAAGTATAATACGTGGCACGGGCTTTTACTTCTGAAAGATTTTGTAAACACTTGTAAGAAGCCAGACGAGTCCATAAATGAATATTTGACGAGACGACACAGTTTACATCATAAAGTTAAGAATGCTGGATATGTTTTTTCTGAGAAGGTGCATGCTAGTTTTGCAGTTTTAGGAATACCTAGCATTTACGAATTTTGAGCACAGAATTTAAAAGCAGATGATGTTTTAAACATATGCAATTGGAAATCAGAGTTATTAGAACAAGAAAGGAGAATAGCAAATGAAATAAAAGAAGACGAAAATGTAAAAAAGCATTGATGTTGAAGAAGAAATACGGAAAGTATTTCAAATCGGATAGTAGGTTTCAAGATAAGTCATATCAAACCAGACATCGTAAGACAATTACAATCAATTATATCAACATTTCATGCATTTCAATACAACGCTTATTATCAGAAAAAAGTTCATAATAGCATTCAAGTAACATACACAACAACTAGTAAATATTTATTGTTAAAAATCGCAAAAATAAAAGCGAAGTTATTAGTAAAATTATACGATTTCTCATCCGAAACAAGAGTATTTCAAAATATAATGAAATAATAGGATCACTAAATTCTGTAAAGTTCAAAAAACTCACCATTAACCACTAACACTGCAAAAAACATTTTTTTAACTCAAATTCTTTGTTTTGTCCTCTCATCAGCTGATCACTGCCATGTTGTGACGTCAGCTGACAGTGCTTTTTTATATCAGTTCAATAGAAAGCCGATCGGTCTCAACAATGATAAATCTACGTGGTAGAGATTCATATTACGGATAATAGGCTGTAACGGAAATGGCAGTTTTGTTAAGTTCATTCAGTCTTTGACTGTGTATTTTGTGTCTAAATCAAAATCGAGCAAATCCTGATGAATGTGTACAAAGAGGGTTCAATTGAAGAACTAGATCACTGTCAGCTGACGTCACAACATGGCAGTCATGGGGACACAAGCAAAGCATTTGACATTTGATGAATCAACTATCACAATGATGCAAAGAACTTTTTCCTAGGAAATCACTATTCGCAGAAAATTTACCAGAGAGATTCACATAGCCTTGTAGAGGATGGGTTCAATGGGTTTGTTTTTTTCAGTTCGGTTTGTTTGTCCCCATATGATTTTGTTCCGCAACTGTCATATTACGTCACTGACAGTGCTCTATTTGATACACGTCATTTACTGCTCTAAACAATATTAAGTATTTTTCATCCAAAAACTCACATTTGGCGACCGTGCAGGACATAACGAGGCGATGGATAAGTATAAGAAAGAAAGAGAGCAGCTACGAAGATAATTCAATAAAAGCAAAGATGAGTTGGAACTAGCACTTACAGCAAAGGCAGTAAACAGAGAACACGTGATAGCTTCCTCAAGGAAATCAGAAGACAAGAGTGATAATTGATGAACTCATAAGAGAGAACCTGAGTCTTTCTTAAGACACTATAAAGCACTCGTTCCAGTAAGATTCATACCAAAAATTTCCAATAAGTTTCAGATCAAAACTAGATTTTGCGGCCAGATGGAAACTAGAGCTACCCGGTTTATTTTCAAATATCGCATATCTTATCATGGCGCCCGAGCAGGGACTTTTGGAAGCTGTTCTGAACCGGTCTCAGTGGAGACGGGGTTCCTTTATGAAGAAATAAAGATCTGGAAATTTTTCGGATATTTTGATGGGGGAAAATGACAGAAGTTTTTCTGGATATACTTCCAACAGGAAGTGAAGCACGACGTGCAATCGAGGACATTTATTGCTTGTGGATTTGTAAATGGTACAACATTTCCATCAGCTAGCTTGTTGTTCCCATGCAGGAGGCTGGGGTAATTTCACTCAGCGGATGCTGCTTTACCAAACGTTGGTTGTCCTTAGCCAGTGGGCAAGGGCAAGTTAACTTGTGTAACTCTCTGGAAGCTGAGTGCTAAACCGAAGCCTTGATTGAGAAGATGATCCCGAAAACACGATGTTCATCGGAAACCAGAAAACATTCCGAACCTTGTAGATTTTAACCATATTTTATTTTATAGCATTGTATATATTAATCATAGTTCTTCTTTTGAGGTATTGTAAATAATTAAGGCGAAAGCTTATGTACAACAGATCCTTTTCAGGACATCCCAACGAAGCTCCCCAGAAACACTAATTATGGATTGGTTGTTTTGTTTTGTAAATATTCGAAAAATAATATCATTTTTGGTACTCAAGAGAGTATATCCAGTCCGCGAAATCCAATAGGCCCCGCCCACCAGTTGCGCGGCTTCCCATTGTCCGGCCACAATGTGCCGATTCCCTATAAGCTTCATTTTTATTACTCTCACGCAGAGCTCAGCTCGGGTAGAGCCTTTTGGGCTCGGATATTATCCAGTTGCCCTCTTTTGACTTTCAATACAAAAATAAGTATTTCCGTGAGTAAGTTTTGGCAATCTAAAGCCTGGCATTGCGTCTTCAGTGAGACTTCGTGAGAAAAAAAATCTCATTCTAAAAGAATTCGTGCAAACCAAATTGCATCTTCGGCTTTGAGTCTTTTTTAAGACAATATAAAGCACTCGTTCCAGTTAGTTTCATACAAAAAATTTCCGATAAGTTACGGATATGTGACTATCCCGAAGGAAACTAGAGCTACCTGGTTTATTTCCAAATATCACATGAATAACGGCATGAATACAGCATTTGAATGTTTGTTATTGAATACTCCGGAAATGAAAATTGTTTTAATTCTTTCGAATATCAATGGATTTATATTGATTTTCAATATACTTTATGTCACATTGATAATGAAAAATACATATTATTATTTTTTAGTTGAACACTCTGAATGAAACTCGTATATGGTACCCTGTTATGGATGAATCAGCGTAATATTTATTTATTCAGATTCTCATCTACAGCCATTCTTGCTTCAAGAAGCCTGTCTTGTAATGGTCTGCAGCAATTTTCCGAAGCTGCTGCGATATTCCAGTATCCTCCACCATTTTGTAAAATAGCCCGTCTGTGTTCTGCAGCAGAAGATGAGGATGGTCAAATTCGGCAACAGAACCATCATCCATTACTAGTATTTTGTCGGAATCCATAACACTGGTGAGTCGATGAGCTATAGTGAGAACCGAGCAGTCCACAAATTTTTTTCGGATGGTCTCCTGGATCATAGTATCAGTCCTAGAAGACATGAATAATTTGTAGCAAAATATTTGTTGAGTAAATATTGTGTTTTTCATACTTACTGAGGATCTATATTTGCAGTCGCTTCATCCAACAGGAGAATTTTATTATTTTTTAGAATTGCTCGGGCTAAACATATCAGTTGTCTCTGTCCAACGCTATAGTTCGAACCTTTATCCATAACTCTATTTTCTAATCTGTTAAAAATATTGGAAGGGTCTTTTAGTTTGACATCTTCGATGGCTTTGTAAAGGTCTTCGTCAGTGTGCTCTTCTAAAGGATCCAAGTTGTACCTCAACGTCCCAGAAAACAAAACTGGATCTTGAGGAATAATAGATATTTTCGAGCGGAGAACATCCAAGTTTATTAGTTTTGTATCTTGCTGGTCAATTTTCATGATTCCTTCGATGGGAGACAAACGAAAAAGAGCTGAAATCAGTGACGATTTTCCTGCACCAGTTCTGCCAACAATACCTATCTGAAATGAAAAATATATAAGATCAACAATATCAATCGCTTGTCAAAAATTTGAAGAAAATTAGCTGAAAATACACTTTTGCCTCTACTAGGGAGGAAAGTGCCACTTTTCTTCCCGCAAGATGTAGTTTACTGCCCGACGCGAAGCGGAGGACATCCAAGGGAGGAAAAGGCACTTTACTCTTATGTAATACATATGATTTTTCCTCCTACCCACTTAATGTACCTTTTTTTGTAAATTTAAAACGCATCTCAACTGCTTTTGTCTGAAACGGACCTATACTTGCATGATGGAAAGTATAGACAATACAGTCATGTCCATCTGAGAATCTGCGGTGGTGCAATGGCTAGCGTCTTGGGCTTGTAATCCGAAGGTCCCGTGTTCAGCTCCTGTCAATTGCAACTTTTTTTTAAGAACGTTATTTCACATTTTTCTTGTTAGTGATTTGAATTTTTGGACATCTAGATAGCTCATACATTTCAGATTGCTATTGAGTGATTTTCTCATAAGTAATGTTATGTGCCTATTTATAATGAAGTGTCGATCATTTTTTTTCTAAGAGCTGCGCTTGTAGAAAAAATAATGTGTGTATTTCGATCACAAAGTGTCATTGTCGTTCTCCAAAGATTAATCTTTTTGTCGAGCGACAATCAATCACTTTGCGCTCTAAATACACAAATAGCTATTAAAGAACTAAAGTAGAAGTAACATTCATGTTTGATTTTTACCAGAATACAAGATATATGAGTTGTTCTAGAAATTACGGAAACAATTTATCATGATAGATTCATCGTTTACAACTTACTTGAAACAACGGGAGGAAAAGTATTTTCCTTCCTAGGGAGGAAAACTATGAGTTTCGTCCCTTGTTTGAGGGAGGAAAGTATATACTTTCTATAGGGGTAAGAGGAAATACCATATTACACGCAAATAATATAACAGCCCTGTCTTAGCATGGGTGAGTGGGTTGATCTGTGAAATGCTGCTTATTGAACAGATGAAGAAATGTAGTACAAATACATCACCTTCTCTTTTGGTTGAATAACTAAATTGATATGCTTCAAAACCAGTGGTCCCCCGTCATAATACCGCAATCCCATTTTTTCGAAAACGATTTCACCTCCTCTTGGCCAATACGGAGAAACAGACTTAGGTATCTTGGGCTGAATTTCTTTTGGTAAACCCTCGTACTCCAACACCCTTTCGACAGACATAAGTTCATTCGAAACTTCTGCGGTTATAGTCATAGTCCACTGGACCATTGAAGTTATGGTTGTGGCTTGTGAGATGACAAGACCGACCTCAGCTGCAGTCATTCCAAAGCCTGAAATATAAAATCACTGGTATAATAATAGGGCCGCTCAACATGATAATGTGGACACACAGGACAAAAGAACCAATTTTTTTCCATGAGCTACTCAGGTGCTTGGCTCCAAACCACTTTAGATCCGTAACGGAGGTGGGGATGGAACCCGAGCGTCCTTAGTAGAAGCAAACACTTTCAACACTACGACCACTTCTCTTGTTGTTATTGTTTTTTTTTCCGTCAACGGGCTGCCCTCTTACAAGCAGCCCTCAGGAGTATTTCAGCGAGCTAGGGAAGACTCAGCCCTTACCTTTCAACGTGTGATGCCATGCACGAGGTCGGTGGGTGCGGCCGGCGATTCAAACCCGCGTACCTTGATATAGCAAGCGAGAACACAACCTGTTCGCCACCAAGACCCATATTTTTACATTTACCATTAATTTATATTGGCCCAATAATATTCAGCAATTATGAGGGGCTACCTGGGTTGCACAGTAGAACCCATTTTCTTTCAAACTTACGTAAGAATCAATAGTTGCTATTGAGTTATAAGCATTAGTACGATAGGAATATAATAGTTATTTGAGTAACAAGGAATGCAAAGACGTGTTAACATTCGAGGCGAGCGACGAAAAGCCGATGCTTGTCGCTTGCCGAGGATGTTAACAGTTGATACGTTCTCAGTTACTTATTAAGATTTTCCCGCTGCTTGTTGACATTTCTCAAAATTTGCCTTGGTTGAAGTTTGCTTTCTTAACTTCCTTCATGATTATTCGTTCCGCTATTTCATTCTTAGGTGCTTGTGCGCATAACTAAGTTACCGAATTAACATACAACAATAATATTCAGAAACTCTCATAACCTGAAAATTTATATAAATGAAGCTGAAGGTATTGCTTTTCAAAGTCAAAGTCATTATTGCCCTAGGCATATAAATGATACTATTTACATTCCGTTGCCAAGACGAATTAGTAAACAAATGATATAGGCCATTTACCTGTTTTGTTGCTAAGCATGTATGGACTATTTATAGTGTTGGCAGCGGAAAAAAGTATTTAAAATCAAACAAATGAAAGATTTGGTTTAAATTTCTACTGTCAGCTTAGAGGAGATATAAAATACACTTACTTCTTTCGAGTAGCAAAAAGCTGAAGGTGAGCACTGCCAGAAAAATTGAAGAGACGATATCTAGATAGAATCCAAAAGCACCGTTAGCGGAGCAGAACATATACCAAGAAGCAGTGTGAAGATCTTGATGTCTGTCAAATTCATCTATCAAAATGGCTTCAGCTCCGGAGGCTCTTATTGTTGTGAGACCCTCGACGGAAGCTCTCAAATGTGTAAAAACTGGGCTCTTTGCTGAAAAAAAAAAATATTATTTAAAGGCATATGATTCATGTCCAGGCTTAGTCGGTAAGAGCCGATAACAGGTTTTTCTTTCTTCAGGAACGGGAAAATTTGTTTTCAAAGAAAAAGTTGATAATAGTGGAAAAGACAAGCAGTTGAAAAAACAGGATTTTGCTCGTTCACTGAAAAAATTCAATCCAGAACTTAGTTTAGTAATGAAGATATTACTATCGCAAAAAGTATTGATACCGATACGTTCAACAGCACTTCAAGTTTCTAAATTCATGGAATAATTAGTGAAATTATTTACAAAAACCACTGCATTCATCAAAATACTGCCACAAATGCGCATTTCGCCATACTTTCTCATCAATAGGAGAAAAGAAATAGTCAAATATTCACTGTCAGACTGTAAACATACAATAACACAAACATGTAATGTCTTGCAATTAATAATCCACAGCTTTGCCAAGTTGGGCGTTGTAATAGCGATATCTGGGTGGAAGAGCGCAGCGCAGCAACTATCATTGACATCGTGCTGTGAGCTGACTGCAACCGTTGGCAACAGTCTCTTCGTTCCTTTATCCTATCTGGAACCTAATCTGTGCTAATTAATATGTAGGAAAAATATCAAAATGAGATATGAGTATGAATGATTGTCAATTTCGGAGATTGTAAAAATAGTAAGCTTGTATATAACCCTTACCCATTCCTTCTAGTCTTCTGAGATCCTTCGATGAACTTGAATAAACGTATCGTAGCCCTCCAAATACTATACCAAGGAACCCAATCACGATCAATATATATGGATCAACAATAACAATGAGAATGACGCCACTCACCATATGGAATACCAGCTGAAACCGTATATTCAATGAAATATAATATTTGAATCTGCGAGCATGTTCACTTTCTCACAACAATCATTTCTAGGCTTTGAAGGGTCCACGAAATCATACAAAATGAATCTATTGGTTTTCGGTAAAGTGGCAAAAAACGTCATTTGATGAGATCATAATAGTTATTTATGTATCAAGGGCGTGAAGTAGGCGTTTATGGCCTGCGGCTTGGATGATGGCCCGAAGGCTTTATAGCGCGAGTCACATATACTGACTTGAATTACAATGGTCTACACGTTTCATTTGTGACGTATAAAATAATCAAAAGTAACATTGTATGAGGAATATGAAACTATATTAGCTGAGAGCTATATAGAAGAATCTATTTCAAATAAATTGATCATCACTGAAAAAATTATTTTTTGAACCAACTATCCACTTCTAAAATGAATTCTTGCTCTCGTATCGATTCAGATGAGCTAAAGAAGCTTTAAATATGAAATAAGTAAAGTTACGAGAATATCCTATCTTCAACATCAGTAACTAAATCAACTGCATCTCCAATATTCAGCCTCATGACCTAATAACAAGCTGAAAAACTGTCGATTATGAAGAATTGTTTGGATTATTTCTCTATTGAACTGAAATAATTCTGATTCGTTTTAGGTCTTGCATGAAATTATATGTAAATATAGACAATATGAGACTTCTATATATTTTACGGCCCGCGGGCCATAATGCCCCTATAGGCGGTAAAGTTCCACTTCACGCTCGCTGAGCCGGGCGGTAAAGTTTACTTTACCGCTCGCTAATGAATAAAATGAAATCAACCATCAGAAATGAAAACAATGAAGCTATCGTTTTATATTTCCACCAAAGGCCGCTAGTTCAAACACAGAAGTATCAAAATCATCTTTCGAAAATCCTGGTTGTTCAAGCATTGAAACAGGAAGTTGGCCGACAAAGGAGGGCGAAATTTTGTAAGGAAATTATGTTATTAATATGCAAGAACGTCAAAAATTTTTGCAATATGTCATGTGGAGTGAGGCGAATGGACTGTACATAGAAGAATTATGCACAGAGTTCGAAAAGTGTACCTCTGAGATTTTCAAATCCAATTTCAGAGGAGGTATTGTATTTGAGCATAATTGAGTATTGGGAATTTGAGGTCCGAAAAGTATCATTTTCACTCGGGAGATGAGAGGCAATAAATAGGTGTCAGTTGTAATTCAATGTTCGTTAGGAAAAGTAGTTGTTGACTGACATACATTTGTCTCGGTTTTTAATTTTGTAGCAATCACTAGAATTCGGATCGTCATGATTTGGTAATCGTAGAGACCTAGTTTTCTCTCCTTTATACGTTTATTTTTCAGGCAATGAAAAGTCCATAACAAACTTTATTCGCATTGGAGATATCTAATTTACCGTAATTTTCAACAGAATGCTGCCAAATATGTGAAACATAAACAAGCATCTTACCAAATGATCTCTACCGGAAACCATATTGTCTATCATTGATAATTCTTGATAATTCAAGATATTTCATAAGCTTTATGTTGATGGCTCTTTCCGTGACATTAGAGCTAACAGATGGCAGAGACGTTAAATAACTTTCAAATTACTGGTGTTAGATCGGGAGCACATTCCTCGAGGATGATTGCCAGAATTCCGTAAGATCCACTTGCTTTGTGTGTGTTAAGACCTAGCAAAATGCGTCTGGTGGATCATTCGAGAAAGATAATCTAAGGCATATCACTGTCAATGAAAATGATGACGAAAAAGATGAAACACGAGTTGGCACCAAAACGTGCTGGCGAAACATTGGCGAAACGTTGAGCACTATAAACGTCGCCCTAAGAACCCTTAAAACCATCATCCAAGCAACGACGCGCGACGGCCGCAAAAGGCTTTCACAATTCATAAGAACCATATTCAAAGCTCATATCCATTCTGAGAGATAGTTTAACAAGATTTTTTATGTAAAGATTAGATCAGATTTGTTATTATGATGATGATGATGACGATGAAATAGAAGAAACATTGCATTCAATTTCGGCTTTAAATATAGATACTCACCGTCAAAGCGTCCATGATATTTTTTGGTAGCAATTCATCAACCAATCCCAAATCTTTGGAGAATCTGTTCAAAATTCGTCCACCTGGATTACTGTCGAAAAACCTCATTGGAGCATGAACAACACCATTTAACATTTTTTTGTGAAACTTTTTCGATGTTTTTAAAGTAAGTTTGAAAAACAAGAACGTTTTCAAGATGAATATAGTTGAAACAGTTAGGACGAATACTCCATAAATACACAGCATGGTTGCGGTTGACCAGTCATCTGGTTTTCTGAATTCTTCTATGTTCAACCAGTAAGTCGTGAAATAATTTAATCCAATATCTGAAACGAAGATCATCACCATTATTGTCGAATTCAGATTTATGTTTGTAATCCAGTACGATTGGGTTTTGAGACAAGAATAGATTGTAGCACCACCAAACTTGGTATGCTATGTTTTTTTTTTTTTCGTTCAAAAATATATAAATAGATTTTTGCTGTAATCATGGAAAGTATATGATTTATCGGAAAAACAACTCAACGAGGTGAAACACAATTATATTCTCCACAAAAATTATTCTCAGTAATTTCTTACGAAATGCGCTCGTTTTCTCAGAAAACGTGATTGAACGCCGACAACAAATTTCAAGTTCACCCTTACCCGCCGCTGAAAGTTCTGGCCGAGCCGAATATTGGATTGGTCACAACTCTGCTAAAAATGATCGGAGACGGAAAAGGAAAAGTTCATATCGTTTCTGAAGACTCCTACCTTCTCATGCAAATATAATATGCGAGTATTTGAGTAACTGAAACGTGTTTTGTCGCACTTCACAGAGATGTTTGCGGATGATCCGAAAATCATCATATATATATATATATATATATATATATATGTATATATATGTATAGAAAATATATATATAGAAAAAAGGGTAGTCTTGTTTGCTAACTAGTTAGGAAATGAGTTTTTAATATTTGGGATATGCAGCAGGCCAATAAGAGTACTTTAATACACAGATTCCAAGCTTTCAACAAATTTTTTATTGTCATCTTCAGGGAAGAGTGTTGTGAGGTTATGTGGCGTATATGTTAAAATTATTCATAATATATGGACAGAACTGGGAATAAAACTTCATTGGTAACACATAGGGTTAATTTGGGAGCGAACACATTACTGATGATACATTTTAAAATGGATTTAAAAAAAAATTTTTGTTTGTTTGTTAGTACTAAAAGCACATGCTGTACCTTGAGGAGGCAAACAACCGCGCAAGAGAATAATTTCAAATAAACTCTTTAAAATGTGTACCCAAAGGCATGGCTTGTGCGAGTAGAGGACGGCTATTATTATTATTTGCCGTGGAGTAGAAGCATTAACAACATAAATACTCGTGGAATTGAACTGAATAATTTCAAAGAATATACCTACATATCATGTGCAAGAAAATTGACAGGAACAATAATAAACCGATGAAGCAAAAATTTCCTCCGGAATTTATATACTTGAAGAACAATGATCCTTTGACTTTTCCTTCTGAACTTTCCTCGAAATTTTTCGTCAACAGGACCTCTTTGGATCCTTCTTTGTTTTTTGTTTTATTATTCATTGGGTAAAATATTTTTGTGGAGCTTTCCAAACATTTGGCTTTTTCATTCATCATCGAGGGTGCTTCTTCCTACAATTTTATGTCTCATACAGATCCTTCAAATTCAATTACAATATCTGCAAAACCAAAAAAGTTATAGGGGCGAGCGACTTTCCGTGGACACCCGGTATACTATACTATAATAATAATATTGATTTTGAATAATACTTCCAAGTAACACTTATAATTGTTTAAATGTTTGACGCATTAGGAACGTCACCTAGAAAAGTTTTTGAATATTATTGCTAGCTAGCTCACATCAGTAAACAACTATCCCATATGGATCCAACCTCCAGGTTACCACTATACATATGATGAATACCAAAAGTTTGATTCGGTCCAAATTGGTTGATCACCTGATGCTTTCTCCAGTGAAGACTATGTAGTTACTTTTAGGTAGAAGTTTCTTAGGAATGGAAACTGTTTACTCTGTCATTATTACCTTTATAGAATTCCGACTAACGATATTGTTGTTTTGGTTTGTTTCGATGGACATAAGCAACGTACGATTCGTTTCATTATTCGTACATCCATTCTCAATGCAGCCCTGGAAAATAAAAGCCTATTACAATTTGCAGAAGTTTCCAATGATAGTTTTTGAAGGATCTACTTCGGTCAGCTGCTCTCTGTATTAGTACGAAAGCGATACAGGTTTGTAACAAACCTATTTTGAAAACGAAATACTCAAACTAACACTCAGTCGATATTGCATTTGAAAATTGGTGAAGATTTTAATGAATAACTAATTGCAATTTGTTTCATCTCTATTTGGTACACAGCATTCGAAAAGATAATATCACAAGAAATATTATCCATTACAAGTTGGAAAGTTGCTGGGGCGTTCGCCAAGCTGAATAGCATTCTTAGATACTCGCCGTACTTTTTTTTTGGAATCTATAGTTGCTTTAGTATAACCCTCTGAGTGATTTCAGAGTAATGAAATACTCCCATTTTCCCAATGTGTCCAGCAAATTGGTTTTTGTTGACTTTGCGATTATCTACGACTGCTGTGATTGGCTAACCATGAAACTGATTTAAGGATGTTTCCACATTTCAAATCGAAAGATTACTTTGAGATTTATAAATCACCGTAAAATATATCTCGTAGAAGCTCTGCCAAAAATTTTACGAATTTAAATCAACAGTGGAATTGGAAAGTACTTGTAATCTGTTATAGACTCGCCGATGAGATTACCGGATTTTTTGTTATATATTCGACAATATTTGATGATGATCTTCCGTCGAGCAACGTCAAACCCCTTTCAAATGAAATTTCAATTTGAGTTGGTATGATATTCGATAATGAAACTTATTTTTACCTTGGCTTGACTTTAATACTTACATCATTCATGATAATTATTTGGTCAGCGTCTTTTAGGTAATGAACTTGGTTGGTTATCAAAATTCTGATTTTTTTATCGAGAAAGGTATTGATACATTCATGATACAGATGTTTCGAAACATGGATATCCACTGCCGATAATGGATCGTCTAGAAGATAAATGTCAGCATCTCTATACACCGCTCTAGCCAAATTGATTCTAGCTTTCTGACCGCCACTAAGCGATGCTCCTCTGTCTCCAACCATCGTTAAATCTCCATTATCGAACTGTTTGAAGTCTTTTTTCAGAGCGCAAGCTTCAATAACTTGGTCATATCTAATCCTATCATATTCTTGACAAAAGATAATGTTTTGCCGGATTGTAGCACAAAAAATCCATGGATCCTGCGAGGCGTAAGATATAGTACCTTTTACTTTCATGAAACCGCTAACAATCTTCAGTTCACCTGTATAAAAAATTAGCTCATGTATAAAGGATATTGCACGAGTTTTATTTGTAAGTTTAGTTTTTAGGATATTTAAGGAAAGTTGAAGGTTACAGTTATGGTAATTTCAACATCATTCAAATATGCAATAGTATTTTTTTCAGTTTTTTCTAAGATATCTCTCCGAAGTTATTAGAAGATATCATGGAAGAATTTCATAACAATAACCAGGGTATATAGGCATCATTATGGATATTCTGGCAACTTTTTCATGATTCACTTTTTTGTGTAATTATCGATGAACGAAGCTGCAAACGGAGTCACCATTGCTACGAATTATACACTCTGCTCTATACCAAATATTATTTTGGAGTTTTTTACCTAGTATTGTGTGCAGAAGTGTACTCTTTCCACTTCCAACAGGTCCTACGATTCCCAAGAGAGACCCTTCAGGAACATTTAAATTGATTTTTTCCAAAGCCGTGTCCTCAAGATCAGAGTTCCATTTTACTGTGAGATTTTCTAATATGACTTTGCTTTCGAAATCATATAGGATTTTTTCTGGACTCTTCATTTTCTCATCATCAGTGACATTTTTCTTGTGTTCCTCGGTCATCAAAAAATCTTGAATTTTCTCCATTCCAACACAGAATTCGTAGAATTCAGAGAATCCTCTGCTGAAAACACCACCCATATTCTTTATCATCATATTGTAGTAGCTCATGATCACGTAAACCTGAAAGAGCATGGAAATTCAGATAAAGTTTTTTTTGTCAAATACACTGATTGTGTGATTCTGTTGAATTCGAATATCATCAAGAAATCATTATTCAGATACATTAATAATAATAATGATAATAATAATAATGGAGGGGTCCTTGGTGGTATGACGGACACACTGCTCTCGAACTTAAAATCATATGGCAGAAATCTTAGCCGGACGAATGCAGAAGGCGTCATCCTTGGTTCACTGCGTCTGCTCAGAGCACATGATTCTCGGACCCAGTAAGCACTTACCCCACGGACGTATCGGGGTTTCGGAGACAGGGCCTGACTGGAACATCCTTTTAGGAAAAAAATATATGATAATAAAATTATAATAAAGAAGTAAACACAGTTAAAAACTCTCTCCGTGGCAAGTATCAGCACAAACTCCGACAGATCTGGTCATCAGAACTATCGGGGAAGAACAAAGTTGCTGCGACCATAATGCTTGACGTTTCGATTCTATACTCTACTCCTTCAGAGTGGTAAAGTGGACTCAGGAAGAGCTGCGGCAACATTGAAACTGGAAAAATGATGCATCTGCATAGGAGCTTGCATCCTAAATCGTCCGTTCCACGGTTATACTTCCCCAGACAACTGGGAAGCCGGGGACTTTTGAGTTTGGAGTGTCTACATAACAGAATGGTGCTGAATGAAGCCTGTGAAGTCACCAGGAGTTCAGATCCCCTTCTTTACATGATCCGCTACCATGAAAAAGCAGGGATTGGAGCATACATTCCTTACTTATTTAGTTTTCAATATTTGAGTACGATCACCTGTATGAATTGAGAAATTGTTAAACTAACCTTCACTGCAGTTATAGATGTACCAGTTAATGCCATGGTGATGAAGGTTATATATAAGATGAGTTGTGGACTGCCCGTATTGAATATAAGAAAAGCAACTCTGACATATGTAGCTTTCTTTATGAAAGTCATTTCTTTTATTCTTGCCAAATCTATGATTTTTTCCAAAGGTTTTTCCCAAGTGTACATTTTTATTACTCGAATTCCTGATATAAACTCGTCCATGAGCCTGATCCTTTCATCGGTTTTCAGAGATGTTTCCTTTCTGTATTTCGCTGACAAATGACCCAAGAATTCTGGAACATAACGACTGAGAAATTACCTGTTGTGTGATTTGTGATGTTCTTATATTCCGTTTTTTTATAATTTTGTTGATGACTTTGGCTATACACGATATAATGTAATTGATAATTGAATGTTGTTGTTAGGTATAGAAAAGAATTTGCTGACAGAAAAAGTATAATGTATTGTGAAAAATGATTAATCAGCACAGGAAGAGTTGCTTCTATTTTCAATTCCATTGACAAAGTTATTTTCTGGTCATCGATATTTCAAAGAGGTGCTGAAGTTGTCGGGATCAAACGACCATAAATCTGGGATATTATAAAAACAGTACCTTCCGTTATGGTTTATGCAATAAAATGTTTTCTTACTCAGTGAAGGGAGAAAAAGGAGATATGTTATAACTCCCATCATCCCAGCCAGTCCTGCTTCTCTATACAACAATATCGATATAACTATAACAGATACTGCTACCGACCACACTTGATGAAGAAACATAGGAACTGTATCGACTCTGCTGACATCATTAGAGAGAAGGTTTATCATTTTTCCTGTTCTTGTACATCCTAACGAGCCGTGGCTCAGTTTCAGTGCCTGGATAGGAAAAAGTTATGTTAAATTCTCGCATCTATACTCATTACAAAAATTACTGAATAATGATTAAATACTTTCCGATGATATTGTCTTGTAAGTAATACCATATTCATAACCAACAACATCCTATGACTTGTTCAACATCAACATCAGCGACTTTTAATTGTCAACTGCTATTGAGCGATTGGAAAACTGATATCGCAGTTTTGAATGTTGTTGATTTCACAGTTTGATTAATAATTTGTTGGTATGAAAACAGAAAATGTATGGCTATATCCCAACAATCTTTGTGCTACCAGCCCAAAATTGCGTGTATTTGAAAGATCAATATTTTATATGTATTGTCCTTTCATTATAGCCATTAATAATACTCATGTGAACTAATGACATCATAGTCAACCATTAACAATTGAAATTTTTCACAATTAAATAATTTTCTATTCGATGTCTTGCAAAATATATTCATCCGCAGTTCTCACCGAAATCATCACATGTTTGTTACCTAAAATCAGAGCTGTCCCAAAGCACAGTGCTTAGTGCTCGAAGCACATTTGTGCTCAGAAGCACTGTGCTCCCGAGCACTTTCCTAATTCAGTGCTTAGTGCTTCGAAGCATTTAACGAAAAGGCTCAGCACTAAGCACTTTTCAGGATTACTGAGCACTACGCCTTTCCATATAAATGAATCTTGTCGAAACATAAAGTCGCGGCAGATGGCACCCGGCGGCCCCCCGTACAAAAAATCAATTTTCTACGATAAGTACTGCGTTTAGAAGATTACTGTCTTGAAAAAATAGTACAATTTTGTCAGTTACTTTTCAAAAATAAGTTCAAAATAACTAAATATTACTTCTTCTTTTCAAACTACATTGACGTATCGGAGACCAAATCTGTCTCAAACATTTTCAATTTTAATATTTAAAATTTTTGTCATCCAATGTATTTTGACGTGCTGATTCCGAATCTTTGAACAAACATGTCGAAAACCCATCAGAAATATTTTTGGTGGGAAAAGAAACATCCAAAATGGATTTAAAGCTGTCCAACTCGGGAACGGTTAGAGATAGACTAATTCTGCGAGCGCCAATCGATTCAGAATGGTCGAATTAGTGTATATAAAGAATTTTGAGTCTGTCAAAAGGTATTGAAAATTACTCGAAAAAAGTTGTAAGGGATCCCTAAAAATCATGAAAAACAACAAGTCGTCACATCGACACGAAATTTGCCCTGTATATGTAAAATTTCATGCTCGTTCCAAAAATGTATGATTTTTATGTGCTCAGATATAAGATTTAGCCGGAAAAGAGTGTTTAAAGTAGAAAATCCAATTTTCTGAGATTTTTTATTTTTAATTTTTTGAATTTCAAATTTCTGTCATCCAACGTATTTTGACGTGCTGATTCCGAATCTTTGAACGAAAATATCGAAATCCCATCAGAAATATTTTTAACGGGAAAAAAACATTCAAAATGGATTTAAAGCTGTCCAACTCGAGAATGGTTAGAGATAGACGAATTCTCCGAACGCCAATCGATTCAGAATAGTCGAGTGAGTGAAAAGTGAGAATTTGAACGAAAAAGATCAACGGACAAAAAAGTCGAATATATCACCATACATAATATTTTAAATTTTTTTATTTTTCATTTTTTGAATTTCAAATTTTTGTCCTCCAACGTATTTTGACGTGCTGATTCCGAATCTTTCAACAAAAATGTCGAAAAACCCATCAGAAATAATTTTTGCGGGAAAGGAAACATCCAAAATGGATTTAAAGCTGTCCAACTCGGGAACGGTTAAAGATAGAGGAATTCTGCGAGCGCCAATCGATTCAGAATGGTCGAATTAGTGTATATAAAGAATTTTAAGTTTATCAAAAGGAATTCAAAATTACCCGAAAAAAGTTGTAAGGGGTTTACCCCTAAAAATCATGAAAAACAACAAGTCGTCACATCGACACGAAATTTGCCCTGTATACGTAAAATTTCATGCTCATTCCGAAAATGTATGATTTTTATGTGCCCAGATATTAGATTCAGCCGGAAACAAGCATTTGAGGTAGAAAATCCGATTTTTTGAGATTTTTTATTTTTGATTTTTCGAATTTAACATTTCTGTGCTCGAACGTATTTTGACTTGCTGATTCCTAATATTTGAACGAAAATATCGAAATCTCATCAAAAATATTTTTAACGGGAAAAAAAAACATTCAAAATGGATTTAAAGCTGTCCAACTCGAGAACGGTTAGAGATAGACGAATTCTCCGAACGCCAATCGATTTAGAATAGTCGAATTATTAAAAACTGAGAATTTGAACGAAAAAGATCAACGGACAAAAAAGTCGAATATATCACCAGACATAATTTTTTGAACTTTTTTATTTTTCATTTTTTGAATTTCAAAGTTTTGTCATCCAACGTATTTTGAAGTGCAGATTCCGAATCTTTGAACAAAAATGTCGAAAACCCATCAGAAATATTTTTGGCGGAAAAAGAAACATCCAAAATGGATTTAAACCTGTCCAACTCGGGAACGGTTAGAGATAGACGAATTCTGCGAGCGCCAATCGATTCAGAATGGTCGAATTAGTGTATATGAAGAATTTCGAGTCTATGAAAAGGAATTCAAAATTACTCGAAAAAAGTTGTAAGGGGTATACCCCTAAAAATCATGAAAAACAACAAGTGGTCACATCGACTCGAAATTTGCCCTGTATATGTAAAATTTCATGCTCATTCCGAAAATGTATGATTTTTATGTGCCCAGATATTAGATTCAGCCGAAAACAAGCATTTGAGGTAGAAAATTCGATTTTTTGAGATTTTTAATTTTTCATTTTTTGAATTTCAAAGTTTTGTCATCTATCGTATTTTGACGTGCTGGTTCCGAATCTTTGAACAAAAATGTCGAAAACCCATCAGAAATATTTTTGGCGGGAAAGAAAGTGATAGTGTAGCGAAACATGTCGCTTTGTATTATTATTTGTGAAAATCCTACGTGTTTGATTAAGTTTCAGTAACTTAAGTATCTAACAGTCTGAAAAGTGCTCAGTGCTTAGTGCTCCCTGCCGTAATTACTCAGTAATCGCGAGCATTTCGTAAATAAAAGTGCTTAGCGCTCGAGATTTCGGAGCACTTTTCAAGAGTGCTCAGAGCTTAGTGCTCGAAGCACTTTTTGTCAGTGCTCGGCACTAGAATAGTACAAAAGGTGGACATTACGGACAAATTGGCCACTGAGCAGTAGAAAGATATATTTGTACTTTCCAAAATATTATTGATGGAGCTGGAGTGAGTTCGTATTCAATATGGACAAAAAAGTTGTAAGACTGAAAAAAAAATTCGAGAATAAAATTATATTTTTTTTTTACTCGATTCAGGTCTCGCGATTATAAAACCGCACGTAGCCATAAGGAGGACAAATCTAGACGGTGAAGCTGAGGGAGCAAATTATCTTAAAGAGAAGGAACACAATATTTACTTTGAATTCTTCAACAATAAACTCATTATTGTCATAACCTGAAACACAAAATCCAGTCCATTATTTCGTTTCATATGAAAACGATTCAATTGATTATTGTTTTCACAGAACCCGTTGTCTTGATATTTCTACTCACCTTTCGATAAATCAAAGCACAAGTAGAGACTCTAACTTGCATGCCAACCCTATAGATTTCTAGAGAGTAATGATTGAAAACTACAAGGGCCATGAAATTCAGAAGAGATAGGAAACCAGCGTAGTACATGGCCTCGTTCCACGTAGACTGCGAATTTGGTGAGAAGTGATTCAGAAGGCCCTCCAGCATAAACACGTGGAAAACCTTTATTCCCAAATCGTGAACTGCAACCATGAGGCCCGCGATGAGAAATTTTAACCAGAAAGTTGCTGCGATGGCTTTGAGGATGCTTGGTTTGGCTTTAGCCAGCTGGTTTTCCCAGTTCCTGAAATACATTTTATAGTACGATTACTACGGTTCAGTTCTATTCGATTCTTTTCGTTAATTTTTCAGTGAGAGGATTAAAAGAATCAGTGTCCAGATCAAACATATCGTTGTTCATCGTCCCTCCAGTAGGTTCAGAATTCACTTTGTGATGTTTTTATTGATTGTAACGGGAAAACATGTCTATGGCATTCGGTTTGATCGAAAATGCATTCAACTTTTCACTATCACTATTTTTATTCGAGTTTTGAGGCTGTCTTTATTTTCAATATTTCACTAATGACTCATCGACGTCCTCAAAACAAAAAAAAATTATTTCACAATCAACTTTATTGTTTTTCAGTCTTCGTATAACATAGCGCCAAATATAATTTCTTCTGTACCTACTACTTGTTCAAGAAAACCAAAAGTGATTTTTTTGGTCAATCAATTACCTCTGTAATCTGTCTCCCAGAGCACTACTCCTGTCTTCTTCCAAAGGATCATAGAGGTCTTGAACTTGTATACCTTTTTTGCATCCGGCTTTGAACATTTCGAAAGTGTATCTGAAATATATGGAGCACTATCTGATATTTGGTTGTCATTGGACGATAAGAAAATTCCATGAAAGTAGACCACCATAATGTGTGAAAATTGATGATCTAGCGGTCATGAACAGATAAAACTCAGTATTATACTCGATTAACCAATCTACAACATACAATAATAATAAAATAATTATCTAAACAAAAAACGTGCGTATTAGCTTGACGCACATGATAACTCACAACGACTATTTTACTCAACTTGAAATTCTTACATAATCTGACCAATCGCAAACTGAAGACAACTTGTTTTATCGCAATAATACCAGCTGTCTTTCAATTCTGATTGGAGGATCAGCTTCGGTATTTTCGTCATACCGAAATGAATAAGTTTGACAGTTCGATCAATAATTAATATAGCTAAATTTGTCAAAATGAGTGGCTTCGGTGCAAATTCAAATGAAATTATGAAGCGAAAATTTATAATATTGATGATTTAAATAAATTGTTTATGATTGTAGTTTATCTCATAAGTCTGTCTTTCATTTCTGAACTCAGTTTCGTTCAGAAATTGATCGGTATAATCATTTCGAATGAATAAAACTAAATTTATCAAAAAAATACTAGTTGAACAAACACAAAAAACTCTTTTGTCAAATTGCAACACAAGAGCAGACACCCCGAATTTTATCACAATCTCACAATTATTTTTGAATCATTTCGATGAAATCTGTGAAAACTCAAATATAATGTTAGGATTCAGTATAAGATGCAACTCTTCTTATTCACATGTATCTACGATTGAATGTTTATATGTCACACTGGTTAGACCCAAACGAAATTTTGGTTCTTTCATTCGGAGGACTCAATAGCATCTGGATAGGATTGAATGAATACAAAATAAAATGCAAAGGTATAGATTCAACAAAACAAAACCATAAAGATGGTCGGACTACATGTCAGATCCGCAGACCTAAGATTTTTTTCTTCACTTTTTAGACGTAACA
This sequence comes from Chrysolina haemoptera, assembly GCA_958298965.1. Lineage (NCBI taxonomy): Eukaryota > Metazoa > Arthropoda > Insecta > Coleoptera > Chrysomelidae > Chrysolina > Chrysolina haemoptera. The sequence continues at coordinate 6,209,802 of OY282594.1, forward strand.
CGAATGATGTTCTCATTGTTTAAATTTTGAATATCTGGTGAAAAATAGCAATAGGTTTTCATCTGATTTATCATGCATGAAATTTTTCATTCTCACTGACAGTGTCTGAATTTCGAGTTTTTCGCAATTTAATCATCAAATTGACCACTTTACACGATCTTCTAGTGTAGTTCTTTAAAATTATTCTCTTCGAGAAAAAGAAAAGTTTGTATATTATTTCACTTCAAGGTACCCCGTTGTCTGTAGTGAGGATGTTATCAATGACAACCGACAATTATCAAATACTTTCACGGAGAACCAAGCTACGATCAAGAATTTACAGTTTCCAGTTGATCATTAGGATTTTTATTTCCGTTATGATGTCCATCAGCTAGATAGTCCTGGCGTTACCAAATTTAAGATAAGGTCTACTGAAGTTCCCCAATTTGAATATCTGAAAGACTGTTGGCCTAAAATCACTTCCCTCCAATTCGAAAACCCTTTTTTTTTCGTATACAAACACTAAATTAAATGTTTAAAAATATTCAACGTGTAAAATATTATTTCCGCCGCAAATCACATTTGTGTTTGTATGTTCGAGAATATCGAGAATATCCCATCTTCAACATCAGTAACTGAACCAACTGCATTTTCAATAATCAGTCTTATCATCTTATTACATGTTGAAAAAATATTGATTATGAGAAATGTTAGTGAAAGTATTTCTCTATAATGCGCCCGCGGGCAGTAAAGTGTCTCTTTACGCTCGCTAATGCATAAAATATTTTTTTTTCTCCAAATCCAAAAATGTGTTCTTTCTTGATAATTCATTTGTATAAAAATAAGAATTCGTATATTCTCTATCGTTTCAGTTCAAAATGTCCGCTTGAACTTATTTTTATCGGAATAATTATTATGTATTTCTTCATCCGAAGAGGAAATTTCATATTCAGAGGGTGACTGGTGAGGGAAAAATATCTTTTTAAAAAAATTCGTTTATTCGTATATTCAAATAAGCCTTCGGACTTTGAGTTTTATTGCTGGAGATATCAAAAAGTATGTAGAAATATTCGAAAAAAATGTTGAAAAGGGGAACATTCTCCATGAAAATTTAAAAATGAAAAATGTGATTTATTTGTAATATCTAACAGAAAACAACTACTTCCCCGGCACAAGCCATGCTGGACATTAGACTACATCTGATAGATATTGTGAAAAGACTCTAACTGAAAACACTTACCCAAAACATAGGACAGAGAGAAAACTGGCTGTACTCCTCGGATTTGGCCGATATTTCTCCTGTGCTGCATTCATTGCTAACAGTATGATAAAGATGAATTAGAAATCTGCTTATGAGTTCCAGATAGGACTCACTCTCACTCAACCAATCAAATCATATCATGTATCCTATTGGAGCATATTGCTGCAAAGAAAATAGTCAGTTTAAAACTTTACAATAAGAGATTGACTCTTATTCATGCTTATTGCTGACGAAAATTATTGGGTTGTTATAATTACTTCATAATATAAATTACCTGGAGGATTTGCAGTTAGGGAGTCAATTCGTCACACCAGGAAGAAAAGTTCATTCTCTTAAATTCTCGATTTTCGGTAAGGGCCGTAGATTAATTATTACCCATATAGGTAGAACTTTGGATTTTTCGATGATGGTCTGAACGTATTCGAATCTGAGAAGACTGGCGACTATCATAGAGATATGGATGCTGAAGTTTGTGAAAAGTTGTTTTCGTCGTATTGGCATGCATGAATGGAGCCCAGTTTGGAAATTGTTACAGACAATGCGCCATATCAAAGTCAACGTATAGAAAAATTACTCACGTCTGTTTGGCAAAAAGCCGACGTAGTGCTTGATATGATCCGTGTACAAAGATTGGTATATTAAATATTTCATCGATGAAATGCGCATAAATGGGAAGTAACTCTGTTGCGATTACCTCCATACCACCGTAAACTAAATCTGAAAGAACTTATATGGGCTCAGACAAAAGGTGAAGTTGTCAAAAAATAACACAACATCTAAATTGAATGACGTTAAGCGTGGCAGCAGGTTATTGGGAGAAATCGAAGTTATGGTTAAACATTTTATAATTGCGATTCTGGGACTACAGATGCCGATAAAATCTAATATATGCTAAATATGCAAAGTATATATTTGCTCAAGTCTGTTTATCACTATTCAATGATAGATGTAACAAAAATTTCCTTCCTTCTTCCCATTGCCTCTCTTGGGCACCCTAAATCTATGAATGTGTCACTGACTATTATTTCGGTATCATAGTATATGTATTTAACTCTATCTCCACTTGTAGGAATATTTCCTACTCATGAGGTAAGTGACACTTTCCTCAATTGATAACTATGGGCTGTAGGAGTTTTCACGTCGGTGGAACAATGGACTGGCCAGAGTTCTCAGTCCAAGTCGAATCAAGAAATCTGAAGCTGACTCATGCCTACGTTTATAGAGAGTATAGAGAGTAAGAGTATAGAGTAGAAAGCGCCAAAAAAGTTCGCATCAGAGTTTTGAATTTTGATATTTGGATGTACCAAGATGTCTTTTTTTAATTCAGAGGACAAACAAATACGAAAAATCAATTTACGTGTTGTACCAGGCTTCACGTCGGTGTAATAATGAATTGTTTAGAGTTGCCAGTCCAAGTCAAATCAAGAAATCTGAAGCTGATTCATGCCTACGTTTATAAAGAGTATAGAGAGTAAGAGTATAGAGTAGAAAGCGCCAAAAAACGTTCCCATCAGAGTTTTGAATTTTGATATTTGGATGTACCAAGATGTCTTTTTTCAATTCAGAGGACAAACAAATACGAAAAATCAATTTACGTGTTGTACCAGGCTTCACGTCGGTGGAATAATGAATTGTTTAGAGTTGCCAGTCAAAGTCAAATCAAGAAATCTGAAGCTGATTCATGCCTACGTTTATAGAGAGTATAGAGAGTAAAAGTATAGAGTAGAAAGCGCTAAAAAAGTTCGCATCAAAGTTTTGAATTTTGATATTTGGATGTAACAAGATGTCTTTTTTCAATTCAGAGGACAAACAAATACGAAAAATCAATTTACGTGTTGTACCAGGCTTCACGTCGGTGGAATAATGAATTGTTTAGAGTTGCCAGTCAAAGTCAAATCAAGAAATCTGAAGCTGATTCATGCCTACGTTTATAGAGAGTATAGAGAGTAAAAGTATAGAGTAGAAAGCGCTAAAAAAGTTCGCATCAAAGTTTTGAATTTTGATATTTGGATGTAACAAGATGTCTTTTTTCAATTCAGAGGACAAACAAATACGAAAAATCAATTTACGTGTTGTACCAGGCTTCACGTCGGTGGAATAATGAATTGTTTAGAGTTGCCAGTCAAAGTCAAATCAAGAAATCTAAAGCTGATTTATGCCTACGTGTATAGAAAGTAGGAAGCGTGGAAAAACGGTCGCATCAGGAGTTTGAAGTATTCGGATGTACCAAGATGTCTTTTTTCAATTCAGATAACATGTGATCGCAATACTTCCTCAGGAAAAATATTGCGATATTCTCTGGAACAATATTATTTTATTAACTGTGAACTAGAAAAGGAAAAATTAATGAGTCTTTCCCTAAATTTGAGAATTGAAAAAATCATCAGGGATGACATTACCTGAGTAACTTTCTGGCTGATCCAAGAAGTACCGTTTTTTTTTTAATACAATTCGCACTCACAGCTCTTTTTCGTATTGTGGACTCATTACCATATTCCAAAAAAAACAACTGAACCGAATTATCAGTCGGACAAAATATGAACAAGACAGTGGGAATGTTAATGAGTGAATACTTGGCAGTTTTTAACATATATAACGTTGATGAGAGATATCGCTGTTCGTACTATTTTTATATACCAGGGTGTGGTTTTGATTGAACTGTATAGAAATTCAGTATGTATGAGTTTTCAGATCATTATGGAGCTCAGTCTCGTGTGGAAATCACATCACCGTTTTCTCCGCAATGTCGATCATAGTCACGTAATATTTTTTTTTTTTTTCATTTGGGTAAACTTGCTCGAATAAATTTTAAAACACTGAAGAAGACTCAAAATTCAAAAGAAAACTCGGTCGTTTGTTTGGTTTTCTTTATATTCTGCTGACTGTAGGTCCCAGTTATTCTCCTCCGTTTATGTATAGAGGAGAAAATAATATACACCGTATCATGAATTCAGATTATATTTTACAGATGAATCAGTGGTTGCTAGTTTGCTCAGCGGGCTTGGTATTGGCCAGCGCGGGCGGACTACAGCGCCCTCTCGTGGGGGTGTCTATGTTCGCTTAGTAAGGCGCTCTTCTGCTACCCTGATCGGAGCAGAAGAGATGCTAATATTGCGCCTATCTTCCCGTCCTTCCCCTAACCCCCTGGGTTATGTAGAGCGAGAATGATATATTAAATGACATGTCATTACACATGAAATGTTCATATGTGACAATTTAAAATAAAAACCTTTTTAGTTAGTTAGTTAGTTAGTTAGTTAGTCTTGGTATTTCGATGAATCTTCCGTTAGCATTAAACCAGGTTTGACCAGGTGTGTACAAAAATTGTTCCCAAGTATTCCCAAATTCCCAAATTTTTTGGGTAACTAGGCCGGTAAACGATAAATTTTTGAGTCTCTGATACCAAACCGTTTATCTATTGTCTAGACCAGTTTCATTATATTTCCAGGTAGACAGATGAGCAGACTGATAACGGAGGCCACTTTTAAAATTTCTGACTTTTACAAATATTTAATGAACACGAAAATTTACCAGATAATGAATTCTCATCAATATGAAAACAATTTTTCTCTTTCTGATAATGAATACTACTAACAACGACAGAATTAAAAGTTATATTGAACCGCAATTTTCAAGTACCAATTGGATGTTTATCAAGCGAAAAAACTGATAGTGACTTAAAATTATCGAGAATTCATAACTAGGGCTACATCTGACCGATATTTATATATACAGGTCGTATTTTTTATGTCGTACCACTATTGGCATCTCGAAAACGGTAAAGGATACGAAGTTGGTTAAATTAGACAAAAGTTGCCTATTTTAGTGAACAATGAAATGATGTTTCCAAATCGGAAGTATTACAAACCGTTTTCAAAATATACGGGGAAAACTGAAATTACCCATTTTCTTTTCTTTGCGATGGCATATAGGGGCAGAAATGTAGAAACAAATACCAGGTAAGATACATATCTGAAGTCGGTAAGATAAGGACTACTTAAATTCTTTAGAAAAAAATGCAGGTCCGTATTCGAAAAATAGAGTTGAGGGTGGCCCCGAGGAACAAAACGTCGTTTTGAAAATTGAAGTATAGCACGTGAAAGAAAATTCAAAACAGATAAGAAAGTTTCCCGAACACATTTCCCTATTCCTAAAAATAGGGGCGCCAACGCAAAGAAAATAAAACGAGTAATTTCGGTTTTCCCCGTATATTTTGAAAACGGTTCGTAATACTTCCGATTTGGAAACATCGTTTCATTGCTCACTAAAATAAGCAACTTTTGTCTAATTTAACCAACTTCGTATCATTTACCGTTTTCGAGATGCCAATAGTGGTACGACATAAAAAATACGACCTGTATATAATGTTCCCCAAGGAGAATACTGTTGCGATTATGGAATTTATTGATAAATAGAGAGAAAATAATAATTTTCGACTCACCCAAATATATATACAGGGTGAGTCAGAATAAGACCAACAAACAGATTCCTCGCCTCATTTCGAGGTGAAAAGTTCATACAAAGGTATTTTTTAAAATGGATCCCCTCTGAGATATAGGGTGTCAAAGTATGAAATGTCAATTTACTGCATTTTCGTAGTTCGGAATGAAAATGTTCTATATCCACTTATTCATTTTAATCCAGTAATCACAGACAAACTCGAGCAAAAAGTGAAGAATGAGTTGTAGCACTCTGAAACTCGTCACATGACTTCTAGACATCATGTATTATTGGAATTTTTTTTTTTTTAAATAACAATTTTTTTGTTGTTATTTCAGAAAAATAAGATTTCTCAAAAAACGATTTCGATAGATTCAGAGATAATTCAATTCTCCACAAGAATGATATTCAGTAATGTCTTATGAAACACGCTCGTTTTCTCAGAAAACGTGGTTTAACGCTTACGTCACATTTCATGCCCGCCCTAACCCCCCGCCACTGCAAGTTCAGGCAGGGCCGAAAATTAGATTTGTCATAACTTAGCTAAAAATTATAGTAGAAGGAGACTTCTACTTCCTCATGCAAATATGACATGTGAGTATCTGAGTATCAAAAATGTGTTTTGTCCACTTCACATAACCTTTATACGATATTTACGGAGGATCCGAAAGTCATGGATATTTTAGTTGATATGAAATCATTATACTGAAGTACTTTGGACCATATGTAACGATTTAAGACTAGTGAGACAAGTCTTACTCATACATGCCAAAGAAAAAACTAGGTTTTACTCCTGCCTCAATTTCCAACTCCCGGCAATTTCTTCAGTAAATGTTGAAAATAATCGCTCTTACACATCCTACATAAAAAATGAAGTATGTGATTTCAAGCTTGAGGTTTGCACTTCACAATAGTGTTATTAAATATATATGCAGGATATGAATAAGCGATTATTTTCAACATTAAGTGAAGAGAAGCCGATTTTGTGGGTAAGTTGAACATGACAACAACAATTAAAGTTTTTTTTTTGGCATGTATAAGTGGGACCTGTCATACTACTTTAAAATTGTTGCATATAGTCCAACGAGGGTATGGATTGCTGCTTCAGTATAATAATTCCACTAAATTATTTATGATTTTAGGATCATCCGCAAACATCTTCCTGAAGTGCGACAAAACACATTTTAGGTACTCAAATACTCGCATATTATATTCGCATGAGAAGGTAGAAGTCTTCAGAAACGATATGAACTTTTCCTTTTCCTTCTCCGATCATTTTTAGCAGAGTTATGACCAATCAAATATTCGGCTCGTCCAGAACTTTCAGCGGCGGGTAAGGGTGAACCTGAAATTTGATGTCAGCGTTCAATCACGTTTTCTGAGAAAACGAGCGCGTTTCATAAGAAATTACTAGGAATGATTTTTGTGGAAAATTGAATGGTTTTTCGCCCTGTTGAGTTGTTTTTCCGATAAACCATATACTTTCTGAGATTACAGCAAAAATCTATTAATATATTTTTAAACGAAAAGAAAAAATATGGTCCACATCTGGAATTTTTTTCCGTGTTTATCATGGTTCCAACTACTAGCATACCAAATTTGGTGGTGCTACAATCGATTCTTGCCTCAAAACCCAATCGTACTGGATTATTTAAATTATCCTCAATCTCATTCACCTGGTATTCACAAATCTCGTCCAATTATAAATATCTGGAACAATTTCTATTCAGACGTATAAAAAAATTTAAATATCTCGAAAAATCACTTACCAAAGTATTTCACAAGAATCACCGATTTGTTCACATGTAATAATCGTCACATACTCATATCTGTAAATGTGTCATTTTGATGTTTTGAGTATCTATGAATTTGAGGACGATGTGTGTTCATTACTAGATAGTCTACTAAGCACTTCTTGTTTCCAGTAACCAAATTACTAGTATTACGTAAGTTTCTTAACGTAAACTGATTGCATATCCGTGCGGTATTTGAATTTTCTTCCTCTACCCACAGGGTGTTGCTTGTTATATGGATGAATAATTGGAAATGTAATTACTCAAATGTAAAAAAACGGGGGTGAAAACACCACTCGTCCTGCGGACTCGTGGTGTTTTCACGAAGCAATTCAGTTTCGTTCAGAAATAAATCGACAGACTTATCACGAAAATTCAATCACTCGTGGTATTAATCCTGATAATTGGATGAGTAACCCGAATAAACAATTCAACATGGAAGGGACAATAAACTCTATAAAAATAACCGAATAGTTTCAGTTTGACAGTAAAAATTTAATGAATATTATAGGTACAAATCATATTCTATTGAACAAAAAATATAAACCAAGGGGTATACATCAAAATCTATTCTATACATTCAAAACAAAATATGACTTTTTCTACAACTGTCAAAAAAGTCCACTTTTTTGTGTGGTTTGTGTGCGTAGAGTATTACAATATTTCACCATCAACATACGATTTCTTTATTAAACGGAAAAGCGTAAAAAAGTGCATTTTCTTAACGGCTGTTACGACAGTTTCATGCAACAACAGTGACAGATCCGAATAATAACGAAATCCTGTCATAAAGCCAATTCTCTTTGGCAACTAATAACCTATAAATATCTGATATACAAATGTTTTACCAATAATATTCTTAGCATCCTTACTATTAAATAAGTATTATCAAAATTCCAAACTATCGCGGCGAATATATTCAAAATAATAGCATATACCTCTAAAGAACTATTGGACCAAATCTACACTAAGTAATACAAGGTAGCTATGGCTGTTTGGCCGTCAGAAACTAATTGACAACAATAATTAATGAAATTTGTGAGATTGGGCTATTCAGATAACGAATTCTTGATAATTATAAATTTAATTTAAGTAGAAATGAAAAGTGATGTAGATTGAACGGAGAAAATCGTGGATAGTGCAAATATGAGATTTCCTTGACATAGTTCAAAGAAAGAAAAAAGTATTCGTTGCTTCACGAGGATTGTTTATTTATTTTGAATACAAATCTAAGAAAATGAAAGTTACTGCGATGGACTAGTTATTCGAAAGTCAAGTCAACATTAATAATAATAATATTGACCTCGATGAATATGTTATTTTAATATTCGCTTCAAATTTTTCATTTTGCGGGATAGTGTGAAAAGAAAGTGATTTCGTTTCATTTGTTTGAAACTCAGCTCTCCGGCATACTCTTCGAACTTTGTTCGAATAATGAATCAATAAAAATGTGCCAAATTCATTTCATATTTCCAAAAAAATATGAATTGGTAATTTTTTTTTACAGTTGTAGAAAAAATACTGTGTGAAACTCTTGAGTAAAGTGTTTTTTTACTCGTGCCCTACATATATTACTATTTTTCATGATTTTTATAATTTTCTAGAGGTGGGATTTGAATTTTGATTTCTATATAATATTTGATGACATATTATGGAATTCAAAATATTCAATTTTTCAGTAGCATACACATTGCATTTATTTATATCTCCATCTACAGCCATCCTGGCTTCAAGTTATCTGTTTTATATGGTCTGCAGCAATTTTTCGAAGTTGCTCCGACATTCCGCTATCTTCCACCATCTTGTAAAATAATCCACTTGGGTTCTGAAGAAGCAGATGAGGATTATCAAATTCGGCAACAGACCCATCATCCATCACCAGAATTTTATCAGAATCCATAACACTTATAAGTCTATGTGCTACTTTGAGAACCGAACACCCTGTAAATTTTTTTCGGATAGTCTCCTGGATCATAGCATCAGTCCTAGAAGATATGATTGATGTAAAGGAAAATGTATACGAGAATATCAGTTGAGTATTGAATTGGTCCATGATATTGTTCATTAGACGATTGTAAAAAAAATGTTTTTATTATTGTTGAAATTGTTATTTCCTTCAACCAACAACCCTCTGAAGTCTTCGAAACTTGTGACAGCTAGTAGTCCAACCAATGTAACAAAAGTAAAGCCTGTTTTGCAAATTAATTCTAATAGTAAGCGACTTGCGCCATGACTTCGGGGATACTTCATAAATAACTAAAATCCAAATTGCAACTCAAAATTTTTTTTGTGCAATTGTTTAAACAATGATTATTAAAAAAAAGGGTCCTTTTTTTGTTTTTTTGTAAATATCTCAAAAGGTACTGAACGAATGGCTTCACTCATAGAAGACCGTTTGTAGAGAATGAAAAAACCTACAAAATGGTTTTTGGAAAATCCCGATACGACCATTTTTCGCTGAGAAAAGCTGGAAAAACTCTTGAAAAAAGGCCTTTTTTCAAAAATTCGTATCTCCCTCAATTTTCAATATTAAGAAATAATTTTTCGGGAAATGGTAGCTAATATCATGTACGTTGAGCTCCCGAAAGGTGGAAATTGTCGCTTCAATAGTTTTCCTACAATCGGGTTTTAAAAAAATGACAGCCATATTTTGCATGATGCGTCATATTACGGGAAATGATCCGATTTGAATTTTTAAAGCGGCATTTTGAAGTTGAGGTTAAAAACTACAATTTGTCTATCTCACATTTTCCCATAAGTTTGGAGAACATTGTTAAAAATGCTTCTGAACACAGCGCTTCGAGTGAAAATTCGTCGCCGAGTCGTGCTAAGGTAGTAGTGGAGGGGGAGCCGAGAAGCGACGTCTTCGCTGTATAGAAAAAAGCGCCTTGTGCGCGCAACCGGTCTCTCACTTCTCCTCCGCTTCTCGGCGCCCCCTCCACTACTACATTAGCACGACTCGGCGACGAATTTTCACTCGAAGCGCTGTGTTCAGAAGCATTATTAACAATGTTCTCCAAACTTATGGGAAAATGTGAGATAGACAAATTGTAGTTTTTAACTTCAACTTCAAAATGCCGCTTTAAAAATTCAAATCGGATCATTTCCCGTAATATGACGTATCATGCAAAATATGGCTGTAATTTTTTCAAAACCCGATTGTAGGAAAACTATTGAAGCGACAATTTGCACCTTTCGGGAGCTCAACGTACATGATATTAGCTACCATTTCCCGAAAAATTATTTCTTAATATTGAAAATTGAGGGATATACGAATTTTTGAAAAAAGGCCTTTTTTCAAGAGTTTTTCCGGCTTTTCTCAGCGAAAAATGGTCGTATCGGGATTTTCCAAAAACCATTTTGTAGGTTTTTTTATTCTCTACAAACGGTCTTCTATGAGTAAAGCCATTCATCCAGTACCTTTTGAGATATTTACAAAAAAACAAAAAAAGGACTATTTTTTTTTAATAATCATTGTTTAAACAATTGCACAAAAAAAAATTTGAGTTGCAATTTGGATTTTAGTTATTTATAAAGTATCCCCGAAGTCATGGCGCAAGTCGCTTACTATTAGAAATAATTTCTACAAAAAATTTATATTGGTTGGTCTATAGTGAAGACGTAGACCGGTGGCTGCGTTCGGTATCGAACCCACGTTCCTTGAATTGAATAAATAAATGAATAAATAAGGTCCTTATTATGAAATACACAAAATCAACATCTCAAGTATTTCCACACGAGATCTTCTCCCGGAATAGTTCGGAACGTGTGTATGAGGACTCGCAGCAGCTACTTTCCTGCCCTCGTCTCAGGAGAGCAAAGGAGCGCCTAGCCAATGGGTACCTCCAGTTCCCGCGAGAGGGCGCTGGTAATAAAATTCCTGTTTTTTTTATTTGCAGCTTTTCAGATATGTAATACTGGGTTCCGAATACTTACTGAGGATCCACATTTGCAGTCGCTTCATCCAACAGGAGAATTTTGTTATCATTAAGAATTACTCGTGCTAAACATATAAGTTGTCTCTGTCCAATGCTATAGTTCAAACCTTTATCCATAACTCTATTTTCTAGCCTATCGAATATATTCAAAGGGTCTTTCAAATTGACATCTTCAATGGCTCTGTAAAGATCTTCGTCAGTATATTTTTCTAACGGATCCAAGTTGTATCTCAACGTCCCAGAAAATAAAACTGGATCCTGAGGAATGATGGATATTTTTGAACGGAGAATATTCAAATTTATGAATTTGGTATCTTGATGGTCAATTGTTATGGTTCCATCCACAGGAGACAGATGAAAGAGAGCTGAAATCAGTGATGATTTTCCAGCACCAGTTCTACCAACGATACCTATCTAGAATGAAAACTATATTAGCTTAATGAATACCTAATTATTTACAGTTTTTTAAAAAGTATTATGTATCTCAGGAACACTAAAATCATTTTATATTCCAATTATATTCGAACAGGTTCATACAAATAAGACTAAGCATCAAACTAAATCTTTGTCGCTGTCGTAAATCATGTCTTTATCTTCAGCTGAATATAAAAATGAATAATTTAACATCAAAATCAAATCCAAAATTAACCTCCTTATAATAACTATCAACGTCAACGTCTGAAATATTTGAAAGATTGGTTGTCTAGGGGAGGCAGAAGCCATGACAGGTAACAATTCTATCTTAAAAAACGTCTCCCAAGAAACAAAATTTAACGTTTTCCAGCATTTTTTCATTTAATTATTTGTGCGAAAGTCATTCAGGTTGGATCGTTTTGAGTGTACCTCCCGATATACAGGGTGTCCCAAAATAAAGGGAACAAACTCCGATGGTAGAATTCTCACTCCATTTCACATTTCGAGTCAAATTATTTGTTTGTAACTCCAAACAGGTGCGTACGGCAGGTGGGTACCCCTAATTTCCCCTCCCCAACTTTCACGCCACTAGATCGATATCACTCACAGATACTTTTTAAATTACATTCTCCCTATCTAATTTATTTAATGAATTTTCAATGAAAACTAGAAATAATTTAAAAAATCAACTATCTGAATGAAAATGCGAATTTTCACATTCAGATTTTTTTTTCTTTGGAAAATAGGGACTTAAGTTTGTGTTTCAGTCGCAGATGATTCCACAAGAGATTCAATGAATATCCTATTGATATTGCAATGCTCATGACAGGTTTATGTCAAAAATAACTTTCAAAGTGGTACCGCATCTTTTCCATCCTTGGCAATGCGAAATAGATTTTCGTCGACCAAAATGTATTGGAGATTAAATGCGAGAGGAGCGAACCTAGCTTCAATGAAATTAACGATTTCTGTACGTGATATTTTTTAATAACATTCTCCCTATCTAATTTATTAAATGAATTTTCAGTGAAAACTGGAGAAAATTTAAAAAAATCAAAATCTGAATGAAAATGCGAATTTTCACTTTCAGATTTTTTCTTCTCAGTTAGAGTCTTTACACAATATCTATCAGATGTAGTTCAATGTCCAGCCGGGGAAGTAGTAGTTGTTAGATATTACAAAAAAATCACATTTTTCATTTTTCAATTTTCATGGGGAATGTTCCCATTTTCAACATGAATACCTTCCAAGAGGTTATCTTTAATGATGGATAATAGCGACTAAAGTTTGTCTTGCAGCCGCAGATGATTCCACAACAGATTTTATGAACATCCTATTCATATTTTCGAACAAAAATCAAAATCTGCAATGGTTATACCTTTGAGTGTACCGAGTCACCCGTATTTCTCAGTCAGCTCTCTGTCAGAATGTTTTCATTGAAAAAAAAAATTAAAAGAAAATTAAGCTGAGAAACCAAGCATTGAATTGTTTTTTAGTTTCATATGGTTGCCACATTGAATCATTATTCGTCACATTACATACCACCAAAAACTTGAGTGACATGTTTCACTGGCCTTTCTACGGCTTGATTTTGACATGGAAAGTATTTTCCATAAGTAATGTCGCAGCTTTGTAGATTAGGTACCTACCATTCCTTCTCCATGTTCATATTATAAATATCTCAGTCACCTTCTCTTTTGGCTTGATAACCAAACTGATGTGCTTCAAAACCAATGGTCCTCCTTCATAATATTTCAATCCCATTTTCTCGAAAACAATTTCACCTTCTTTTGGCCAATACAGTGAAACAGATTTAGGTATCTTGGGCTGAATTTCCTTCGGCAAACCTTCATACTCCAACACTCTTTCTACATTCATGAGTTCATTCGCAACTTCTGCGGTTAAACTCATCGTCCACTGGACCAGGGACGTTATCATGGTTGCTTGAGAGATAACAAGACCGACTTCAGCTCCAGTCACAAAGTCTGAAAAATATCACTGATAGAGTTAGGAGTCTTGATGATTGTAGTAATGCAGTCTTTCGCTTATATAATCATAATTTCATCCTGAAGATAGAGGAATAATTGTAAAGTAGGTCTTGCAAAAAACTTCGCAAATAATGTAACAAATATAATTCAACTGTAGTAGAGAGCAGCAGTTTGCTGTTGGAGACTTGCCCACGAATATACCTATTATCAAACAAATAAAACACTTATTGGAAAACATGATATACACTTACTTCTCTCGAATAGAAGAAAGCTGAAGGTGAGCACTCCCAAAAAAATTGAGGAAACGACATCAAGATAGAATCCAAATGCGCCATTAGCTGAGATGACCATATACCAAGCAGCTGAATGTAGATCTTGATGTTTGTCAAATTCATCTATCAAAATGTTTTCAGCTCCAGATGCTCTAATTGTGATAAGACCCTCTATGGTAGCTAGCAAATGGGTAAACACTGGACTTTTTGCTGAAATATGAGTTTTTACTCATTATACTTCTGGAGGAAGTTAAATTTTTAGTTTCAGTCACTTCGTGACTGATATCATCAAAATGAACACATTCCCCATTTCTCAGGAGTTTTGAAACTCATCGAGCTAGCTTCATAAAATAAGTAAAATATTTAACTGAATTAAATCAACTCACATCACAGAGATTGAAAATTCGGGATGACTTTGGGCCAACATGTGTTTAGGGAAAATATCCAAATGAGATAACTCCACGTATCATGTTGAAATGATATAAAATATTTCCAATTGTTCTTGGATATCCCTGTAAAGAAGATTTATCTTGCATATGAAAACTTACTCATTCCTTCTAGCCTCCTGAGGTCCTTTGATGAACTTGAATAAACGTATCGCAGTGCACCGAATACCATACAGAGGAATGCAACCATGAGCAAAACATATGGATCAACAATAACGATGAGGATGACACCACTGAACAGATGGAATACAAGCTGGAACCAAACATCTTGTAAGAACTAATTTTTCTTTTCTTGGTACTATGATTCCTTCATGAATTACTGCCATAGACACATACGTGATATGAACTATGGATTTTTATAAGAGTGGGATAATCGGTTGAAAGTGACATAGAAAAATGTATCGTTGTATCTGATCACCATTTCATTATGAATACATACTCACCGTCAAGGCATCTAATATATTTCTCGGTAGAAATTCATCTACTAATCCCAAATCTTTGGAGAATCTGTTCAAAATTCGTCCCCCTGGATTACTATCGAAAAACTCCATTGGAGCATGAACCACACCGTTGAACATCATTTTGTGGAAGTTACTCGAACTTTTCAAAGCGAGTTTGAAGAATAAGAAGGTTCTCGCGGAAAATGCAATGATGGAGATGAGGATTAATCCTCCATAAATACTCAGCATTGTTCCGGTAGACCAGTCGTCTGGTTTCCTCAATTCTTCTGTGTTCAACCAGTAAGTCGTGAAATAATTTCCTCCAATACCTGGAATAATGTTCATCTTCACCATTGTGGGGGTGTTCAGATTGTTGATTGCGAAATATTTGTGAACGTTTTTATGGAAAGCTTCTACAAATCCAGAGTATTATATGAATGAAAATTTGTTTTTGACATAATATACGTAATTTTCTATAGTTTTCTAAGGTTCTATGATGTAATAAACCGGGAAGACAAAAACATCTGGAAAATTCCTTGTTGGATTCGAAGAAACCGAGTGGAAATGAAACCGACCATCAATCAACTTAGATATTTCTAGTCAATTTGTGCACCAAATGAATTTTGGAATTGGGTAAACGATTCTAAGCGTAGAAACGAGTAGAATGAAATGAAATAATTTCGAAGAGTATACCTGAAACATGGAAGGCAACTGACAGGAATAATATTATACCGATTGAGCAAATATTTCCTCCAAAATTTATATACTTCCAGAACAAAGATCCTTTGACTTTTCCTTCGGAACTTTCTTCAAAAGTTTTCGGCAACAGGTCTTCTTTGGGCTCTTTTTTGTTTCTGGTTTTGATATTTAATGGGTAAAACATTTCAGGTAAATCTTTCAAACCATTGGCATTTTTCTCCGTCATCATGGTTGTCTTTACCTGCAATAACGGTATATGATATGAAACTAGTTAATTCAGTACCTACACAAAATACAAATTTTGCTTTCTCCAATTTTTTTACTATTTTATATGTAGGCGCATTTAATTTCCTGGTTTGTGGGAGGCAATATAATTTTAACACTGTTCAACACTGTCTGGAAAAAGTTTGATTCTATACAGATTGATTGACTATTTGATGCACACTCTATTGAAAATACGAAGGTACTTTCAGAAATAATATGAGTTTCTAAGAAATATATTGTACTATCATTATTACCTCTAACGAACTTTGACTAACAATATCTTCATTTCGGTTTGTTTCTGTGGACCCAAGCAATCCACGATGCGTTTCACTTATAGTACAGCCTTTTTCAATGCATCCCTGAAAAATAAATGTATTGAAGTTCAAAAAAGCTCTCATCGATAGTTTTGATAATACATACATCATTCAGAATATGAATCGTACAAATATTTATCATTCAATTTTTTCGTATCAACCACCCAATAAATAATATATTTCGGATATCTTTCATGAAAAAAAATAGGTCTCAACACGACAAAAACAAAAATAAAATTCATTTTTTCAAATATATTTCCTTATGGAGATAGTGGTGGTTGAATATGTGTTTCCTGGGATCGCAAGAACCAGGGGGTCTATTCTTGAACCATTCGGTTTCGAATCGTATACGAAAAAAAGAGAGAAACATACATGTTTCATGTGTATTAGTATGAAATAGTAAATCGAATTCGCATACGTAAAAACTCGAGAATAGCACCCCTGAACCTGTATACGTGGAAATTATGTTATCCCTCAAATTAGGCCAATATATAGACAATCAATTTACAATAATTCCAAAAGTTTTCAAAATTCAATACAAGGTCGGAAAAGGTTTGAATATTAACTATGAAATTTTGCAACCTGTTCCGAATTCCGGAACATCGTCAAAATTGCAAATAACTTTTTCCTCCAACTTTGATACTTACGTCTTTCAGGATGATTATTTGGTCTGCGTCTTTGAGATAATGAACTTGGTGGGTTACCAAAATCCTAATTTTTCCAGCGAGGAATGTATTAATACATTCGTGGTATAGATGTTTTGAAACATGGATATCCACTGCTGATAATGGATCGTCTAGGAGATAAATGTCAGCATCTCTGTACACCGCTCTGGCTAAATTGATTCTAGCTTTCTGTCCGCCACTTAGCGATGTTCCTCTATCTCCAACCATCGTTGAATCTCCATATTCGAACTGTTGAAAGTCTTTATCTAAAGCACATGCTTGAATAACTTCTTCGTATCTTTTGTCATCATAATCTTGACCGAAGATAATGTTCTGCCGGATTGTAGAACCAAAAATCCATGGATCCTGGGAAGCGTACGATATGGTTCCCTTAACTTCCATGAAACCACTTACAATCTTCAGTTCACCTGTAGAGAATAGAAATATTCAAATTATATGTTTCTCATATTTGATGATGCTAGCAATAGAATTTGGTCCATTTTCACCGCACTTTCCAAAACTATACTTCCTGGCTCATGTTAAAAATCACAACTCACAACGACAAGTAGGTACAGGGGTGGGATTCTGTGTACCATAGAATTGTATTGTCGACAGTTTTGTCTCTTTCTCTCCCATGAATTCAACCATAATGTCATCTCACTTTTTCTATCGACAATAGAATTCTATAGCACACAGAATCCCACCCCATATCATAGAAAGTCACTATATCTACGAATTGTTTCTCTGAATCTAAGATTATTTTGGGTTTGTTCACCTAGTATTGTATGGAGAAGTGCACTCTTTCCACTCCCAACAGGTCCTACGATTCCCAAGAGAGATGCTTCGGTGACATTCAGATTCATATTCATCAAAGCTGTTTTCTCTAGATTAGAGTTCCACTTCACAGTAAGATTTTTCAATATGATTACACTTTCAAAATTGTGCAGGGCATTCTCTGGACCGTTCATCATCTCATCTTCGGTATGATTTTTCTTGTGTTCTTCGGTCATTAGAAAATTTTGTATTCTCTTGATTCCTACCCAAAATTCAGCAAATTCAGATGAGCCCCTGCTGATGATAAGACTCATATTCCTCATCATCATACTGTAGTAGTTCATAATCATGTAAACCTGGAAGCGAATGAACAGAAAATTGAAAAGTTTCTTTCATATATACAGACTACAACTTCCCTAAAATTGGTATTGAAAGCACCTCGACAGCACCAATCTCTTTAAAAATGTAGTCGAAAATGGGATTCTTCTCATAGTACGTAAAAAATTTCTCTGATACTGATATTTTGATTTACATTCATATCATGGGGTGCGTAAACATGGTACAAAACTTCTTTTCTGTCCAAGCTATCTACTTGATTTTTTGTTTTGGAACAATAGATTCCAATAGCACATTCTGAGAATATTTTCAAAGTTATTTTTTTTTTTTATAGACAACCCCCAATTTTCCTTACATTTTTTTGATAGGTACGTCGAAATATTTATAACTTAATTACTACTCACTTTCACTGCAGTTATAGGTGCACCAGTCAAAGCCATAGCGATATAGGCAACATATAAGATGAGTTGTGGAATGCCAAAGTTGAATACCAAAAATGCAGCTCTGACATATGAAGCTTTTCTTATGAAATGCATTTCGGTTTTTCTTGCCAAACTAATCATCTTTCCAAAAGGCTTTTCCCAAGTGTACATTTTTATTACTCGAATTCCTGATATCAACTCATCCATGATCCTTACCCTCTCATCCGTTTTCAGAGATGTTTCCATTCTGTATTTCGCTGATAAATGACACAATAATCCTGAAACATCACAAATGCTCAAGTTGAGAAATAAGAACATCTTATGACAAATTCATTAAATAGTATTTTATGTATCAAGTGAGTAAAGTGATACCGACAGTTTCATGCAACAATAGTGACAGATCCGAATAATAACGAAATCCTGTCATATAGCCAGTTCTCATTTTCTTTGGCAATTAATAACCTTTAAATATCTGATATACAAATATTTCACCAATAATATTCTTAGCATTCTTACTATTAAATAAGTATTATCAAAATTCCAAACTATCGCGGCGAATCTATTCAAAATAATAGCATATACCTCTAAGAAACTATTGGACCTAATCTACACTAGGTAATCCAAGGTAGCTATGGCTGTTTGGCCGTCAAAAACTAGTTGACAAACATAATTATTGAAATTTGTGAAATTGGGGTCATCTATCCAGATAAAGAATTCTTGGTAACTATAAATTTAATTTAAGTAGAAATGAAAAGTGATGAGGATTGAACGGAGAAAATCGTGGATAGTACAAATATGAGATTTCCTTGACAAAGTTCAAAGAAAGAAAAGGGTATTCGTTGCTTCACGAGGATTATTTATTTTTTTATTTATTATTATTATATATTTTATTTTGAATACAAATCTAAGAAAATGAAAAGTTACTTCGATGGACTAGTTATTCGAAAGTCAAGTCAACATTAATAATAATAATATTGACTTCGATGAATACGTTATTTTAATATTCGCTTCAAATTTTTCATTTTGCGGGATACAGCCGTTAACAAAACTTTTTTTTACGTTTTTCCGTTTAATAATGAAATCGTATGTTGATAGTGAAATATTGTAATAATGTACGCACACAAACCACACAAAAAAAGAGGACTTTTTTGACAGTTGTAGAAAAGCTTCATATTATTGATGGAAATAAAACGGACATGGGAATAATGGATTCTGTTGCGGATTTAATACTTTTCAATTGATTCATTTATACTCCATTATACTCCATTGCGGATTGTAATTTTTTTTTTGCTCACTTTGTAAAGGAAGAGAAAAGAGCAGTGCTATCACTCCCATTATTCCAGCAAATCCTGCTGCTCTATATGACAATATGGTTAAGACCATAGAAGAGACTGCCACCGACCACAACTGATGGAGAAAATGGGGAGTATAATCAAATCTGCTGACATCATTAGAGAGAAGGTTCACCATTTTCCCAGGTCTTGTACATCCTAATGAACCATGGCTCAGTTTCAGTGCCTAGACAGAAAAAAATTGATGATGCATTTTCATTAATGTACTCGTTGGGTAAGTTGATGGATACTTTGAGATGATGTTGCCTTGGAGGCCACCTCATTTTCATATTCCAAACCATTCTATGTACTAGTCCAGCATGGAAGGTGAAAGTATATAATAAAGAATCATGATTTGAAGCATTTGATTTACCTCTATAGTCGCTCTACTTTGGTTGAGGTATTGGATACTGATATGGAACCTTTGGAATTTTCCTGGTAACAATTTCAACAACTCCAATTGTTGTGTTAGTTGAAGAAATTGTGCAATATATAGTTCCTGGAGTTGGGTACTCATGTATGTACATTTTATGATATAATAATATATTATCATCAAAGTCTAATTCAAAAGTTTCTCATGAAGTTCAAATAGATAGAAAACAATAAGCTTTTACGAGGAGCACTTGATAAATTGGATAGAATGAGAAATTGAATGAAATAGATCTGGCTACGCTATCAACTATCAATACCGCAGGTTTCACTAGTATCAAGAAAATTGAACTTCAATATTTGTTATTGCAATTGCAAGGATCTATTCTGGGCCCAATACTGTTTCTTATTTATATTAACGACTTGGAAGAGTTCATTGATGATGTTCACTTCACTTTTGATGCCGATGACACATCTGATGTCATTTCTGATAGATCAGACATTTCTCTTGAAAACAAAGCTAATAGAGCTCTCGATGAAATATCTTCATGGTTTTCTAGCAACCATCGTTGCTTGAATGATACCAAAACACATTTCATGAGATTCAGAACCAATCAAAAGACTGATACACCCTGTGTTAAATTTCTTGGTCTTCACATAGATAGCTCTTTGAATTGGAAAACACATTGTGAGTCCTTAGGGTCAAAACTCCACTCACTGAATTTTATGATGAAGAATCTGAGTAAAGTGCCACTTTACGCCCAGTGAACCGGGCGGTAAAGTGTACTTTAGAAGACGTTATTTCATTGATCACAAGCATTACTTCAGGTACGTTAAGATTATGAGATTTTCAATTGTAATTTTGCAGCTGGCAACTGCGCTTATGAATATAAATAATAAAACAATATGAAGCTGCGATCTTCATCTTCAAATTGACGAAAGAGGTGGAAAGAAAGCTTCCATCGAATTCTGCAACAATGCATTATCATCATCATTGTTATAGAACCCCGTAATCTTGACATTTCCACTTACCTTACGGTATATCAAAGCACAAGTGGATACTCTTACTTGCATGCCAACTCGGGCGATTTGTACATTGTAATGATTGACAAATATAAGTGCCATGAAATTCATAAAAGACAGAAAAACAGCATAGTACATGGCGTCATTCCAGGTAGACTCTGAATTGGGTTTGAAATGATTCAGGAGGCCCTCCAACATGAATACGTGGTAAACCTTTATTCCCAAATCGTGAATTCCAGTCATCAAGCCAGCCATGAGAAATTTGAACCAGAAGGTCGCTGCAATGGCTTTGAAGAGGCTGGGTCTGACTTTGGTCAGCTGTTTCTCCCAATTCCTAGAATACGTTTTAAAATCGATAAGATTTCAGTTCAAAATCACTGAGCAGATTCAACATAACGTTCGTTTGGAAACTATTCGAAAATTGATGTTTGGAGCCTTTGATGTGAATACAAATCAAGAAATATAAGCTACCCAAAAGACCAAAGCTACGTCACTTTCACTCAAGCATTCTCAAGAGCTATACTCTTACTACTATAAGTACACCACCTCGAGCTTAAATCTAATAATTTTTCGCTTGTATAATAAATAACTGTTTATCCCAGTTTAGTTGTGATTTATTTCTTCTTCATTATTCACCTCTGTAATCTGTCTCCAAGAACACTACTCCTATCTTCTTCCAAAGGATTATAGAGGTCTTGAACTCCTATACCTTTTTTGCATCCGGCTTTGAACATTTCGAAGGTGTATCTGCAATATAAGAAGAACTTATCAATGTTAAGTTATGCTTAGTGAGTTGTGGATGAACAATATGAAAATGCCGTGATAGTACAGATCAACAATTAGATTTTCTCTATATGAAGGGGGACCATCGACCATGAATGTGATGTTAGAAGAAACGAACATATATCTAGTTTGGCGAAGATATATAGCTCTCAGCAAATTGTTCTTTGAATTATTGGCACTTGGTATACAAACCACAAGCTAGGATAAAATTGTTCTAGGAGGAAAATACCCTGTTTGGTGGGAATATCTTCCCTGAATTGGTTTTAAAACTTCCTTTTTTCGGTTTGAAATTGTGTCCACAGAGTCTGAGGTTTGTGTTGATGAGTTCGAGAGCTCCATGTCATTCAAGACTTCGCTGCCTAAGTGAGCGTCAGTACGCACTCTTGAACCAATCAGAAAGCGAAAGGAAAGATAGTGATGAGATGGTTAATAGTGTAGCTATGTGGAGGAATGAAAAACACCTTCAAGATCAACATTGGCATAAGAAAGATCATACATAGTTGCCAAAAAAATCCCCAGCATGGTCTACAAAGTTCAACGCAGTCCCAATGTCAAAATGGAGATGGTTCGATAGATCGAAGAGTTATAGCGAGCACTAGAAGTGAAATTGTCGAGTAGAAGATAACTTGGATGGGCGATTGACGCACAGGTGGATATTATAGTTGAATTCCCGATCGTGCTTGGGATCACAGGTTGAGCGGTGAGGCCTTTGTCTTTCCTAGCTGGCACAAGTGTCTCGAAAACTTTTGGGGATTGGTCGTAAAATAAGACTTGAAAGGGGTACCTCAAAGTGATCTGGGTAAGCTGGAAATCATTATGGAATCTTAAGAAAGTCTTGAAAACAAACAATCTGAGTTTGTACCCCCCCAGGAGTAAAGCCTAACTTTTGATGCCCCAATAATGTTGAAATTTTTGGACTTCCTTCAGTTTGTCGCTTATAACTTCTAAACAACGCTTCTAGCGAAAACCTTGTGAATTGATCGATTAAAGAAAATTAAATTTTGCGTCGATGGATTTCCACAACTTTGTAATTGGACCAGTTTATAAAGTGGTAATCGACGGCTGAAAGACGACAATTTTTCCTATATTGGCTAAAATGTACCATTTGAGTGGTGGTTCTTTTGTTGACACAATGACCCCAATGTACATATAAGTGGTGATACTTTGGCGCTGGCAAATTGAGCTCAAGGTTTCATCAAACTGGCTTGAAGTGACAATTCGAAAGAAACCCAGAGTTTTCGAAGAAACTTACAGAAATTACATCGCTTCAAGGTAGTTTGATCAAAAAATTTGACCGCGAGCTACGGACTTCAGAAGGCGAATGAGTTGGATGAATTTGGATGGCTGCTTGTTTTTTCCCAATTCTTTACTATGATTAATACATCAGCAAGGTTTGAAATATTATTCTCTTTCCGAATTTTAAATTTCATGGAGAAATTGACTGAAGAAAATAATATGATCTATCCAAATATTCATCGACTGAGGAGCTGTTCCTCATATATTTTCTGAATAGGCTTTTGGAATGAGAGTTTAAATTTGGGAGAATTAACTGAAGTAGAGGGAACGTTTTCAATTCTAGAAATGGTTTTGAAAATATTCAAAAAATACTCACCCAAAACATAAAACAGAGAGGAAATTGGCTTTACTCCTCGGATTGGGCAAATAATTTTCCTGTGCAACATTCATGGCCTACAGTAAAATGGAGATAAGTTAGGCATCCGCTAATGAGCTCCACATAGAACTCACTCTTTTTTCTCAACTATCGAAATTATGAATCAAACCTTGCATCAGAAAATTCCTGAAAAGAAAAAAATTTGTTTATTGTCATAACTTTATGCATAAATCACAAATAATTTTCCACTCTTCACGGAAATTCATTGTATGTAATTCAACGTTCGTCGTAGTATTATCCAGGAAAGAAGTTGTTTTCTGATGGATTTTTGACCCAAATATTCGTATTGTGTAGGATTATTGAAGTAAGCATCCTGGTGTGGCAAAACATCTGGTTTCTCACTTGATAAACTCATTGTTAAATAATAGATTCCTTCTTTGCGAACAAGTGTAGGTATTGTTATTTGGACTGAGGTTGAAATGGCGCTCGTGGATTGCTTTGGCCCGCAGTGTATGAGAACTGATTTTTTCAAAAGACAAATCAAATGATACCAAAATTTCCAATGTCTTAAAATCAGTACATTATATGAGACCATTTGCCCGCATGTATTCTATACATCTCCTATAAGTGAAACTGACTTTCCAGACCAGCTAAATGATATATTATGAAAAAAAAAGGATGATACCCATGATTGCGGTAGGTCATTAGTAGAAGATATGCACCAAACAAACGGTCATGGTAACAATATCCAAATAATGAGAACACGAAAATTAACTATCTAACAACCAGAAAAAAACTGATAACACTATAAAATATGCAAGAGACAACAAATTTTTGCATAAGCAATAATGGTGCAAGGAACTGTGAAATACGGTTAATGAAATTCTGAAAATCGAGTATATATTATTATTACTGACGAATTGTTTTGAAGGGAGCTTGATTAGCACCAAACTATCTGTGTTGGACATAGACAGCAGGCACCAATATGAACTACGTCTCAGAGTTTTTTCAGATGTATTCCCAAAACGGGTAAAAAAAAATTGCTGACTTTTTCATCACTAAACTTTTGAATATAACTGAACTGCAGAATGAGTATGAATACGAGAAGGTGGAATTAAATTTAGAGGGTCTGTGTAGGTACGACCTAAAATTGCATCTTTCACCTCAGCTTCATGCTACTTTTGGTTTCCCCCCAAATGATATAAACTATCGATTTTCAAATGAAACATCAGCTCTATTTTCACTTTTTTTGTTTGCATATGATATTTTGATTACAATCATGTGTCACTTTTCACTTTTTCTAGCCAAACTTTTCTCAATTAGGAAATTTATTCATCAATCTAGAAGGCTATTATGATCATATCCTTAATTCCAGTCATAAAGTTTTTTGAAAATGATTTTCCTTGTCAAAATGTATGTCTCTGCTGTGTAAAATTTTATTTTCAATTATGTTTTTTTATATTATTTTTCCCCTTAAGCATTCAGTTTTTCATGTATAATTGTTATTCTTCCTTATATTGCTTTGTAATTTATACTACTTTTTGTTAATAAGTGCAATAATTTCGGTAAATACCTATAGGTACCACAGACTGTGGTACCTGTGGTATGAATATTCGTATAGTCGTAGAGAAAGTATAGTCTTTTACTCGCTTATAAAACGGATTTTCGTTATGTAACAAATTTTGACCAGTAAATACACGTATTTTTTATCATGAAACGAATTTCAGCCAATAGACGTATTTGGGGCTAATCAAGTGATATGTTTTGACAAACTTATTTGGCATTCAATTTCAATTCAACGATATAAACATGTATAAACAAAGTATATTGAAGAGTTAGACCAATAGAAATTTCTGGAATAGAAAAACTTCTTCGAAAATTTAATTCAAGTTTAGACAATTCATGAACCGCAGAATTACAAAAGTTATTTCATTTTTGGAAATTTTGTTATTGGTTTATGTTAAAGAACTTCAAAATAAACTTACCTCTTCTTTGTGGATATACTAGAATGTATTGAAATTCATTTTTAAATAATGTTTGAACATAACTAGGTTGAAATGAATGCTTGTTTTGATTTTTTATTCATCGTAGAAAGAATATTGTATGCAACAATCATGTAATGGCTATTGATACACTCGCACTAGATTAAAGACACTCGCCTACGGCTCGTGATCGTTACATAATATACTATTTTTCAGGTACTAGGCCCTAGTTATACAGGTAGGTATATGTAATGATTTTTGTGATAAAAAAACTACTCACTGAATTCACGAACCCTCTGTCTAATTGGGAAATTCGCAAGTCTCGCAAGACTAAACAATGCAATGGAACAGTATGCAACCGAGGACTTTTTCATAAATATCTCTAATTTAGTTCCAGTTTTTTTTTATACCTTGAATCGTTTGCAGTATTGCTATTTAGATAACGATAATTGCGATTTTTGGATCGTAATTTTCAATTATGTCAATTATGTTCACTCAAACCACACATATTTTCATTAGTTATGTCACTACCAATCAATATAAGAAATATCTATCCTAATGAACAAAGACTTTTTATTTCCATAACCAATATTTGAATTCTACCTTTTTAAAATGTTAGAAATTATTTTAAATCGACCGATATGCGAAAAGCGGAGAGTGTCTGGATATTTGGGCAGCATCGAAAGCCTGGAACTAGGAGTTTTTATAGTATTTTACACCGCAATGAGTTGGAGTGGGATGCTATTAGAATTTCATTCACTTTGGGGCTCCGCCTCCATCACTCGGGATTCTCACTTCACACCTCAGATTTACTTTGACCTTTTTCAGATGGAAACGGTTGGCGACAGGAGGAAACAGGCTCCTTTGATCAGAGGGGTAGTTTTTTAGAGGTGAGGCCATGTCCTTCCAAACCGAATTATTGTGGTTTTATAAAGGAACATTTCCATGGCTATTCCTTGGGTAGATTTAATGTTTATTTTACTCCAGCTTCACTCATATATTTTTCAATTCAAAACAAATCACATATTCAAACCGTTAAATGCATTTTTATCATAATGAAGAAGATCGAAGCGCTCAGCAAATTCAAGAAGAATTGTTGAGAAGAGAATATTCAGATCAATAAACAAAACACAATGGAGTTACACGATACCATTCGTGGAGATGTAGATGAAACAGAAAATCCATGCGTAGAGAGCTCCATTTTTCTTTCTCATTTCGGAATTGAAAAAAAAATCATCTGGGCTGATATTACCTTAGTTAACTTCTAGCCGACCCAAAAAGTACTGGTTTCTTTTCTCATACCATTTCACAAGCACAAGAGATCTAACAGGTCCAAGTGCTTTCGAGGTCGCATAGCCCTTTTATACCATTCTACACATTTAACTTGCTCCTTTCATTATTTGAAAAAAGCAACCAGAACGAATTAACCCGAAGAGATAAAAACGTCTAGACATTTGCAATGTTAATGAGTGAATACTTGATGACTTCACAATAAATCTAATATGACAGTAATGAGAGGTATCGCTTTTGGTAGGAATAATTTTTGTAAAGAAATTAATTCATAAAGGAAAACTACATTTCTTCGTGATTTTTTCATACCGGCTTGTTAAAATTAAACTCAGCACTATCGGAATTTTATTGTACGCTAGTTTTCGAAGCATTGTGATGCTGTCTCGTGTATAGGTAACTTCCATGACCATATTCTCCACAAATTGAACACGCTCAAAGAATATCGCCATTCCTTCAAGATATTGCATATTTGAGGGAGATTTCTAGAAGTTATTTATTCAACATAAGTTTTGTTACTCGTATTCCTCGTGGTTCTATCTTGGAAGAACTCTTGTTTCTTCCATTAAATAATGACGTGCCAAATCAGTTGATGTTAAAAACCTGAAATATGCAAAAATCGCTGTGCTCTTCATGTTTCCATGACCATGACCATGACAATTGGATTTTGTCAAATCCCTGGCTGTTACATTGGTTCGTATCTAACAGTTATATCAGAATTCCACAACCATTGTGATGACATGACACTACAGAAACATGGCGTTTTCCAGATTATAATCAAGTTTCGATGATAATCCTGCCAGAGCGTTTTACTTCGCATGCAATGTTGAAAACTCTAGCCTCTTTAATTTGACGCGATTTATATTTATATTAAGTTTCAATCAGTGACTGCAGATGTCACAAGTTATTTTTTATTATATATATATATATATATCGACATAAACTGGTACGGTTGGCATTGATCACTAGGATTTGAGAGTAATCGGCGGTAAAAATATAAGATAATATAAATACATCTTAAAATGCATGAAAATTTCATTTCAATTAAAAAAATATAACTCTATAAGGTTAGGTTAGGTTACCTCTCTGCATCCATGAAGCAGAAAATAGTAGAAAATCAAACTAAACTTTCTGAGGAAATGATTTAATTTCATATAAAATTAACATTATTTATTATGGATAAATCTATAAAACTCTCAGCAATTTCATATGTTACATTTCTTCTAAAAATACTCAATTCAGAATATGAAAGAAATTTTTCTTCTATTCTAGCTGTTGAATAAAATCAAACAAATAAAATCATTTGTACAACAAGTTATGATATGTATATTCAAAAGGATGAACATATCCCAGATCTTCATTTTGAGATTTGAATATATTATCAAATAGACTCACTTGTCTATATATTCAAGAAAATCATCATTCATTCACAACACAATTAATTTTTAAGAGGCCATTACACGGCGTGAAGAGTGACGCACCTGGCATGTGGACTGCGGAGTGCCACACCGATCGCGTGCCTGGACGCTAGTGATCTCACGGTCTGTTGATTGACAAATCCGGTGTGGTTCACACCGCGCCGTGAACTCCCGTAGGGACTCGTGGTGTTACCTCAAAGCAATTTGATCGAGTTATTCTGTTAGAAATCAACGAGATCAAAGCAATTTGATCGAGTTAAAGATTTCTGACAGAATTATCGATTGTATTGTGAGCACGAGTCGTATTTATTGAGATAATTTCACGAACCAACCAAGTTATTATTTGAAATTTGATCGAGTAAACAAAGTGAATTCTTCAATAGTTGTAACTAATGAATAATAAACATGAAGTCTGTCAACCTGACGTTTATGTCATAATAGATTACAAGATGTATCATTGCTGTTTATATTTGTGGTTGACTTGATGACGTGGTCTTTCCGGATCGGAAAGGAAGGAAGCGAAAGGAAGCGTGTACTTTCGCGAAATCCCATTCTGATTGGTCCTCATATCGCAGGAGACGCGACTTTCATATAGTGAGTGAAATTGTCGGTAAATTTACACAGTTCAAAGAAAACACGCCGCGTGCGGAGTGGCGAGACTATGGTGCACAGTTCACGGCGCGGCGCGAACCACACCCGACTTGTCAATCAACAGGCCGTGAGATCGCTAGCACCCGATTGGCGTGGCACTCCGCAGTCCACATGCCAGGTGCGTCACTCTTCACGCCGTGTAAGTTTCAACATTTTTTTAATTGCAGCAAACTTGAAAATCCAATTGTTCCATGATATTAACTGAATGATATGATAAACCCAATGAATTCACTTCAATATCTATTCAGGGACTGACTGCTGACGCTGAAAGCTTCTCTTTGCTATATTCCTCAGTTCTTCGTCCATAGCACCACCTGATTCAGCTACCATTTTGTAGAACACTCCTTCTTTATTCTGCAGGAGTTTATGTGGGTGGTCAAACTCCACCATTGTCCCAGCATCCATGACTAGAACTTTATCAGAATCCATTATAGTGTTCAGTCTGTGGGCGACAGTCAGTACTGTACAATCTACGAATTTTTTACGGATGGTTTTTTGTATCACAGCGTCGGTTCTGAAAATTCAATTACCAAAATTATGATTTTTGTTCGAAAATATGAATAGGATATTCATAAAATCTGTTGTGGAATCATCTGCGGCTGAAAGACAAACTTCAGTCGCTATTTTCCATCGTTCAAGATAACCTCTTGGGAGGTATTCATGTTGAAAATGGGAACATTCTCCATGAAAATTGAAAAATTTGATTGATTTATTTGTAATAACGGTAACTTCAGTTTCAGTTGATTACTTACTTGAAGAGTACTTCGATCACGCCACTGAAGATGACTGCCGCAGTCGCAGTTGAAACATTAGGAGATTTTAACCGAAGAAGACCACGGCAAAACCCGGAAAACAACCAAAACATTGACGCCAACGGTAAAAGCCTACACGCATATCTCATTGTAGAGATTTCCAAATTTAAATTTATCTCCATACACTGAATATTATTTTTTACTTCTTCGTTATTTATAAACAGAAGCCTGTTTTCAAAAAGATTTTCAACGTTTCTTTTTTCAGAATTGAAAAAATTGTTGTACCTTTGCGATCTCTGCATGATAGTAGTTCTAATATTCTCAAATTCTGAAGTTATACAAATCTAAATATATGGTTCGAGATTAAATATATAAACAGTGACTTACTGAGGATCAACATTCGCAGTAGCTTCGTCCAACATTAGAATCTTATTGTTTCTTATGATTGCTCTTGCTAAACAAATAAGCTGTCTCTGTCCAACGCTGTAATTAGCTCCTTTGTCCATCACTCTATTTTCCAGCCTATTCATCACATTGGCTGGATCTTTGAGCTCCACTGCATCGATCGCTTTGTATAGCAGTTCATCGGAATACTGATCGAAAGGATCCAAGTTGTACCGCAAGGTTCCAGAAAATAGCACGGGGTCTTGTGGAATAATTGATATCTTTGAACGCAAGTCGACTAACTTGAGATCCTTGGTATCGATGCCATCGATATTTATTCCACCCTCTACTGGAGCGAGTCTGAACAGAGCTGCGATGAGGGAGGATTTTCCAGCTCCGGTTCGTCCCACAACACCAACCTGAAACATTACAGTATATATGAAGGGGTTTTTGTAAATCAATATAACCAATATGCTAGAGGAAATTCAGAAAAAAACGCAATCAAACATCAAAGAACGTCAAAGAAATGTTATCCTTGGAGTTTTTCAACAGGTACCTGCAAGATTCTCCATATCTGTACCATGAACTTCGATGAAGGTAACAATCCACATTCTCCATGTTGAATAGTGGAAGATGGTTACAACATGGTCTTCAACATACTACTCATAAATCTCCAATCCAGCGTTTCAATCTCATAAGACAATAATGGAATTGCCAGGTCCAACAGGTAATGGTCCACCATCGTATCTTTTAGTTTGGTAAGGCTCTTTCAAAGATATTATCTCAGCGAAACCTCTGCAGGTTTGAAGATCTCCCGCCATACAGTGAGCCAGCATATGATCAGTTGGCACCTGAATAAATGATCGTGGCTATTCCCGAGTTTCCTTCCACTGGACGTATTTGATAGGACACCGCTACCCTTTGGGTTATACAGCCAAACTACGTCATCAGTTGTAAATCCTCTAGCATCTTCCCTTATGTAATACGTGTTCTTTAATCCCATCGCTGAATATTTCAATGGTCTCGCTCATGTTTGTCGGTTATTATCTGCCAAAGTTGACGTAGTCGTTTTCCGTAGTGTCCTGTTCTGGTGGCATCTCAAACTAGCTATAATGCTAGCTGGTTGCCTCATGAACTGCCGAATGATGATCCTTCACAAGAAAGTGGAGGTAATCAACGAACAATTTCTACGAAGACCCCTTCTCTCGACACCATTCCATTTATTGGAAAATTTTAAGGAAATACCTGTCAGAAAACTACTTTACCCCAAGAACATCGAATTAGATCTGATATCAATTTGTGCAATGTTCCTCCAAGAAGACACAGCTAGTACTAATTATAATCTGTATTGAATAGTATTGAATATGATTATCCCCCATTGATAATATTCAATGTATATTAGAAGGAATGCAATGGATTCAGAGCTAGTTTAATATAAATCGACATAGAAATTGGTGATTATGGATTTCAACCCTCCGTTTGAAGAGTTAGTTAAAAATAAAACATCATTCTTTGATTCGGAAAAACTGACAGTAAATGTATAGAGTATTGTTGATCATAATCAGGTCTAGAACTACATGAACTAGAAAATTTACGCATAGTTTCGCGTGAGACAGTCCTTTTTTGATTTACTACCTGCTAATATTCAGGGTCAACCAGGGTTGAACCAAACGTTCACTATGGGTTTCTTGGGTGACTTTAAAAAAATCCCATAACTGTTCAAAATGTCCAACATCTTTCCCACTGCGGAGTTCGCAGATTACTAGTGCTGTTTGGACAATTCCTTTCCGGATAAAATTTCAATGGGTTCAGCGTAAACTTTGGTTTTCATCGCACCTCACAAAAAAATTTTTATAGAAGTTGAGTCAGGACAGCACGCAAGCCAAGGTATCTCGAAAACGAAGTAAGCTGAAAAACATAATTTTTCAAAGAATTCCTTGTATAGTAGGTCATACTTCTCATGGAAGATATATTTCGATATTTCAGTATCCTTTGAAACTCCTAATACAAACATTCAATTTCAGGAGGTCCTCTTGGAAGGAACTAGAACCCCTTTTCTGAATTTCTTGTCATGCGCTTTGCATTTCAGTGGTCTCGTTTCGATTAGTCAGTTGTGAGCAATTTTTTTTATGTTTTGCAAAATATAATTTGTATTGAAAAATATCTGTGCCATTCGGAAATGAAAGTATTCACCTAAGGGTCATAGTTGGAATACTGAATGTTCCTTATTGTAGATTGAACTCATTTACAAGAAATTGTGAATAAAATTATAATTACTTTTTCGTTCGGCTGGATACACAAACTCAAATTCTTCAGCACTAATGCTCCAGTTTCGAAGTACCTCAAACCCATTTTCTCGAATGTAATTCGTCCCTGATCTGGCCACGACTTCGGAGGATTCTTGGGAATGGTAGGTTGCTTCTCTTTGGGTAGAGTTCTATATTCCATAACCCTCTCGACAGACATTAGTTGGTTGGCAACCTCAGCTGACTGCCTGATGCCCCACTGCACAAAAGTGGTTAGGGCTATTGACTGAGTAATCGCTAAACCAACTTCTCCACCCTGTAGACCCATATCTGCGTGAGAGATAATAAACAGAGGTTGAAACAGTTGAATATAAGATCAAAATTGATGAATACACAGGAAATTTAAATGGGTGACAAAAGGTTTTTGTACTAGGAGAGAAACCACGACACTTTTCCAAGGTTCCTGCGGATTATGCACTGGCTTCAAATGTGCAGAAGCACTGCAATGGTTTTCTCCAAGAAGTTCAGTCAACTCCAAGAACTACGAGAATATAATTCAGTAGTTTGTTAGATACTACAGTTGAAGAACGGCAAGAAAAACTCCTTCTTTCTGGTAACGACCAACAATTTTCGAAACATCCTTTAAGGACCAAAATCTCATGAATCTGGCAATCCCAAAATTGTCCTTAGTTACTGATGGGCTGGATTTGAGATTTATGTGATGCAGATGATATTCAAATCCAGCGCCAACAAGATTTTTTTGTTCTATAACCATCTTCCACGACCAAACATGGATATTCGTTGCTTTTATCAAATTTCACGGTGCAGATAAAAAAAATCTTAAAATGTTGCAGGTACCGACTCAATCCGAGAATTACATTTCGGGACGAAATGTCTTCAAGAGGGGGGCAATGTAACGAACAAGCTGAAGCCGGTCCTGTCTGCTCCACTTCAGATCACAAACAAGGCACTAGTCACCAGGCTAACCCGCTACGAGAGGATCACCAAGATATAATCGCAACTGTTCTATTGATTGATTGAGGAACTACGAGAACCATCTAGACTCGGGCGACCGGAACATGAAAGAAGATTCAAGAACTTTCGAGAAAACATCTGCAGCGATACAAAAAAGCAGCATCAGCCCGACGGGGAATAGTGTAGACAGACTGGAATCGAAAAGTCGGTCTTGCAATACACCTCACACTTTACAGTATCGGAAACTTTTCATCTGGGTTGTAGACAGAAATCTACCCTAGCAACAAGGAACGCAATGATATTTCAAAACCACATAAATAAGAAAGACGCACTACTGTGCGCCTATCCTGTTACCCCACCCGAAGAATTAACAACTCACATCGATATCCCTTCCTAGAGCCAGTAGAGAAATTGTAATGTTCTCTCAACATATAGCAAGCTATTCTTTACGCTCTCATGAAACCACCATACCCAAGATGAAAACTTTCCGATACTGTATATAAATATTTCAAATGAATTAATTATTTTAATGGAATAAATCAAATGAATTGAGTTTAGTTTATTTTTATTGAAATTCACCTAAACAGTGTTGCATGCAATAGATACGCGATGATGGTCAAGTCGTTCTTCGTGATAAGAAAAGTTGACGAGGAACATTAGGGAAGAACCTTCTCCGTGTTGATGAATTTGTGCCAGTAAGTATCATGAATGTCAATAACCATTCAGTGACCTCAGAGAAAGAAACAAGTTTGGTGAACTCTTCGTCAATTTCTTACATCATTAGGAGTGTACGCAGTACTGCTATCCAAGGCGGCACAAATTGAAGGATAGTAGGATAGTCAGCTAGAAGATTTTGCCTCTTGCCAAGAAAGAAAAAGCTAACAAAGCCATCAGCGATTTGAAGAAAGAGGGAGTCATCAAACCATCTAACAGTCCCTGGTCTTTTCCACTCGTGTTATTGAGGGAAAAAGACAGATCGACAAGTTTTTGTATAGACTATCGTCAACTCAACAACTGACCGAGCAATATATATAGCATACAATTTCGATTCAGCATCTGTTCCAACGTTTCCACGTCATATTCGGGAAAAGAAAGATTTTCATGAACTCTTCAGTTCTTAAAACTTTTGAATATTTCATTTCATTCGGTAAATATGTATAATTCAATACTTACCTTCTCCAAATGTAAGAAAGCTGAAAGTGACAATACCAATAAATACACAACAAATAAGGTCCAGATACAATCCGAAAGCAGAACTTGCTGCTATGTACATAAACCAAGCACTTGTATGGCTATCTTGATGCTTGTCGAATTCATCTCGCAGAATATCTTGGGCCCCAAAAGATCTGATGGTAGTCAAACCTTGCAAAGTGGCGTTGAGGTGGGTAAAAGCTGGACTCCTCACTGTAAATAAACAGTTGTTATCAGCGATAGCAGCATAGCATTTCATGGAATCTATTATTCTATAAACTCTTTGTAAAAGTTTAATATTTTATTGTTACTGTTTGAGTTCTACTTGGATAACGGTCTGATCTCTCAATGGTAGTGCTGAATGTAATTTTTATCATATCTGATTACTCGCCTACATAATTTTTACAAATCACCCATATATGTTAACATGTATGAACATTAACATTGAGCTCACAGAATTACCATTATGTTAATACAGAATAATCATATATGTAGGTAAATATGTGTGAATATATAAACTTTGTAAAAAATGTACGAACAGCATGAACTTTGGGATAGTCAAATGCCTGTCATAACTCGATAGATTTTAATTGAGACTTGAATTAACTGTACTTACTGACTCCTTCAAGGCGTTTGATGTTTTTGGAAGTCTTCAAGTAGATTTTTCTGATCCATAGAAACAGTGATCCGAGTACTGCTACCAAAATGAGAGTGTAAGGACTCACTACTACCACCAATACCAGTGAGCCAAGCACCGTAAGTAAAATCTGGAATAATTCAATCGTTAAGGCCTACTTTTAGACCGTCAGCTAGTGACAGATTTAGGTGCCCCATTTTCGCATACAAGCCTCGAATAGGGTTGAAAAGTATATCGATTTGGAGTAAAATGAAGATATTTTTACGAGTGGCTCCTTAAGGCGACTTATTACCCTCTGTAGTTTCGTACCGTAAATAGAAACACGAGGGAAACAAATAAGCACTGTTCTGAAAAATCGAATTCTCGGTATGTTATCCCCAGGAGCCACTCGTAAAAATATCTTCATTTTACTCCAAATCGATATACTTTTCAACCCTATTCGAGGCTTGTATGCGAAAATGAGGCACCTAAATCTGTCACCAGCTGACGGTCTATTTCTACATTTAATTCAATTTTCATTTTGTAGCAATCAGAATGTCTTCTTTGGTGACTGGGCTATGAACCGCGGTTCCATATACTGTACGTTGGCTCTAAAAACATTTTGACTAGAAAAGTAAACAATGGGAGATAGAGTCTAATGAAATTTGAATGATGAATCAGTCAGTGCAATGAACAGATTTTTTTCTTTCAACGGGATCCTTCTCTTTCGACTTCCTGGGGTCTTCTACCATCATCGGAAACAAAATTTCCGGTGTGTGTAGGTAATGCTCCTCCAATGCCAAAGAACAAAAAAAGTTTAAAATAATTCGTTGTGATGTCCCAATATTTACATAATCTCGATAAGGCAGAGCATTATGGAAAAAAAGAGGATGAGTGATACAGGATACAAGCTGTATGCAGTATGCAGACAACGACTGTAAACAACTGTGGGATTCGAAGGATTCAAATCAAGACGTTGGAACCAAGGAATGGATGATTTATCTATAAAATTGCTAGATTGGAACTGAGTTGATGGTTTCAGTTTCATGTGCGATTAAAGAACATAAGAAGGATAAAATTGTGTGAAAGGCTTGCCAGAAAACCTACTTGATATGAATAATAAATTAAGTTTGCGATTCCAAGTTCTTATTGTTGCTGCTTGAACCTTATATCATCAATAGATTTGTTTACCAATTGCCTATATTTTATTCTGCTTTGAATCAGAAAAGAAAAAACGAGAACTCGATTTCATTCAACAGCAAGGCATTTGAGAGTTGCCATAATCTTCCGAATACTTCAAAATTTACGAACTATTTCATAGAAATAAATTTTTTTCATTTTAAAATCGAATAATGTTGAAATGCCTGAAAAAGCTTGTCAAGGTACATTAGCAAATTTGTCCACTTTGGACTTATGTTCACACTTATCTAGATTCGACTGTATATTGACTGAAGATCTAACACTTATTTGTTGGAATAATGACAAATATTTTTTATATTATTGCTTGGATTCTGCTCCTTTTTCAACATAATTCTGTGAAACCACCAGATATAAACCATTTTCATACCCAACAAACAAATCTCCCAGTGCCTCAGATATCTTGAAGACATATAACTAAATGAATATCAAGGCATACATGAAATACCATCTTCCAAGTTTGAATATATACTGGCTTAGTTTATATATGAGCGATATTGTTCAGACTCAAAAAACATATACTTGTAGTATGATGAGCATTATTTTCCTGTGCCGTCCACAATCCTCGTCAAATAACAGGACAAAAAAATTCACTTTGAAAACAGCAAAACAATCATCACCGAGAAAACTCGACGAATCAGGAAAATCGAAAGAGCACCAATTAAGTACAATGCACGTGAGCTTCCCCATTCTTGGAGACCTCTTATTCCCTGACTCTTCCTCATCCTGCGCCAATTCAGTTCATGATAAAAACACATCTCACGTCAATCCATTTCATGCTCACAACTCGCGACAATCCATTTCCCGACCACATCCAGAACCAATACTGAAACCAACAGTACTGATGAGGAAGTAACCAGAAAGAAACCTTGACGAAAGCCATTGGCGAGACCCTGGGGAGAAGGCAGACTGTTTACAGTTGTCAAATCACAAAATCCTGAAATATAGATTCATTGATGCATTCAACACTACACGACAAATAAGAATTTTATTAAATCTCTCACAAACCTGTCCAGAATCTAGTATCGCTTTCGGGAGTATTTCGTCTACCGCTCCGATATCTTTCGAGAACCTGTTCAAGATCCTTCCACTCGGGTTCGTGTCGAAGAACCTCATAGTAGCATCAATCACACTATTGAACATGATATCATGAAGTTTCTGTGAACTTAACATAGCGAGTTTGTAGAACAGCAAAGACCTCATGAGAGCAGTTATAAAAAGTAGAGCCAAACCTCCACCGTAAATGTAGAGGTAGATATCTGTGGACAGGGACGACGTTGATTCCGCCGTTACTCCTTCGGTGGTATCGAGCTGTACGTAATGGTCTCTGGCTTCTTCAATATCGACCCAGTATCGCACGAAGTAATCAACAGAGCTGGCAGCTACTTGTGTGAGAAGGTATAACAAAATCACGACGCAAACGAAGAATATGTTTCCACCCGCGGTGAGGTATTGCCAGAAAATTGATCCGTGGATTTTTCCTTTGGAAGATTCTTCTTGCATATCTTTCATGTTTATTTCTTCTTCTTCCTCCTCGTTCACTTCTTTCACGTGTTCTAGTATGATTGCTTCAGTGAGACTTAGTTCACTTACAGCACTCGTTAATGATGGGTTTCTTCTCTGAAATCACAGATAAAGTAAAGTAAAAAATAGTTAGCGTATGAGAGAAAAAAAGCAATGCTTGGATTGTATGAATTATTTTGAAATTAGAAATTTATTTTCAGTAGTAATAACCCGAGAACATTGATAATTATAGCAGATTCCGAAAACTTGTTGCTTGGAAACAGACAGACGCCGAACTTTCGATTTTTTATCTCCCTCCGCTTCGCGTCGAGAGACAACACAACCTCGAGCTAAAATCTAATACTTTTTTCCCTTGTATAATAAATAACTATTATTATACAAGGGAAAAAAGTTCTCACTCTTTTCCGGTACTGGAGGAATAAAGTAATTTCTTTAACATATTTCATCACCTGTCAACAGAGATAAAAACTTTGTTCCCGTCACAGAAGAAATTAAATTTTTTGTTCAGCTTGGCCTTCGAGATTTGGATACTCTTCAACGAAAAATACCTTCAGTTTTTGCGTTGGTATCAAATGAACTGATTATCACATATGTAGCAAAATAGAGATATAATATCAATGTCATCAATTTACCTTCAGAGAGAGCTTCCGCGTTGTCCTAGCACTTTCAACTTGTTTGAGTCTTTCGGCCTCTGTAGGTTCAGGTTCAGATGTAAGCAGTTTGGCATATAAGTTATCACTGTGGGATAAATATTCGTATGTTCCTTCTTTTTCCACCGACCCCTATCAAAAATACAAACGATAATAATTTATTGGTTATAACTGAGCATGTTGTGGTATGATGCAGATTGGATATAGAAACAGACCATTTTCAAGAAGTATGAGAAACGTATACTGCCTGAAAAGGTATACAGTATCGGAAACTTTTCATCTGGGGTATAGACAAAAATCTACGCTAGCAACGCCATGATATGATAATAACACAATATTAAGAGAGACGCACTACTGTGCGTTGTAATTATTATAATATCATCGGGAACTTTCACCTTCATCATCATGTTTGAATGGAGTCTCCAGTTCCCTAGGCTTTGGTGTCTAGAAACGGAGTGACGCTGTTGTCCCCCTTTTCTATTCACCAATTCTAATTCACCGTAGATAAGGAGAACAAGCCCATATTCCTCTGTGATTACCCAAATTCTGTTGTAGGGCTTCAAATGAGAATTCAATGATACCAACGATATACTTACATCATGTAAAATAATAATATGGTCAGCGTTCTTCAAATGATGTACTTGATGAGTTACCAATATGGTTGTCTTTCCTGCCAAATATCCGTTTATACATTCATCATACAGATGTTTCGAAACATGAATATCAACAGCCGATAAAGGGTCGTCCAGCAGGTAAATGTCCGTATCTCTGTACACAGCTCTAGCCAGATTGATACGAGCTTTCTGTCCACCGCTCAAAGAGGCTCCTCTGTCACCAACAATCGTTAGATCTCCATTGGAAAATTGGGTGAAGTCCTGTTCTAGGGCGCACGCGCGTACTACTTCATTGTAGCGGTCTTTATCGTAATCAGCCCCAAAGAGGATGTTTTGGCGAACCGTTGCTGCGAAGACCCATGGCTCTTGAGATGCATATGAAATGGTGCCGTTGACATTTATCGTTCCCGATGTAACTTCCAGTTCACCTGCAAATCACGTCAATATGAATAGTTTTATATTCAATTCACTTTGAATGAATTTCTTAATGAAAATACATCGAATTCGATCTTCAACTGCTAGAAAGCTGCAGGGTGTTTTCTTGTCGCAAAGGGCTATGAAAGTTTTTATTTTCGCTCTGTTCATTAAATCTATGAATAAATAACTTTGAAATTGTATTGAATTCTTCGAAAAAATGTATGACTTTGCTAATGATATTGTGATTTCTTACAGTGCTTGGGATGATTCGAAAAAATGGTCTTTACCAAAAATTTACTAAAATGTCCAAACTAGGATTAATTTCACTTGACCAAACTAATGATTGCATTATAAAAAACTACTTATAATTGTACAAATTGAAAGTCATATCATTATTATAACAAATCGTTAATTGCAGTGGAGTTTACGATAAAGAGAGAGTTCTTTCTTATTTGTACCTACATCATCTACAGTTACAGACTTGATGCTAGGGACATCTTTCGAAATCGGAAAAATAAGTTTCATCAGTTTTTTGCAATGATTTATTTCAAACTATGGAGCTCCTGTGGGAATTCTGTTCGGCTCACCTAAAATTGTTTGCAGTAAGGAACTTTTTCCACTTCCAACTGGTCCAATGACTCCAATCAAATTTCCTTTCTTCACACCCAGATTAACGTTGTTCAGAGCATTGTCAGACAAAGAAAGGTTCCATTTGGCAGTGAGGTCTCTAATGACGACAGCTTCCTTACTGTAGATGGATTTTGAATCGTTGTTGTGGTGAGTGTCGCTGATAGCTTGAAACTCCTCGCAGTTCATCAAATCTTGTAGTCTTTTTATAGAAACGTAAAGCTCTGCTACCTCAGTAATTCCACGTACAAACATAGATGACATTGTGTAGGAGAGAATATTGAAATATGACATGAAAACGAAGGTCTGAAATGTAGAAATATCTTTCAAGGATATGTACGTATCTCAAAATGGATATGTATTCATCATAGTAGGATCTCATATTATTTATAAAAATACATATACATATATACAATTCCGATATTTCTGCCTAGGGTTGTCCATGTGACTCGGAAATTTTCTTTTCTTTTGAACTGTGCGACGTACAAACATGAATTAAAAGCGATTCGGTGGGTTTTACCGATACTACTTTTTGAATTAAAAAATATGGTGATTGCTTATAGGAGGTGCGAGGGGGCACATCAACTCAAAAATTTTAGATGGCATGGGGGTCATGTGTCACATCGTTTGAAAGGGAATTCATTGTAGAGTTCCTGATGAAAAGCCAATAAAGACTCGAAAGCTTGAACAGAAACAAGAGTTCACTTCATTTCCACCTCATTGTTGACTGCACACCCAAAATTAAAAAGGATTCTTCTATAATATCAATAGATTACTGATATGACGAACAATCATCAACTTTTGGCTATTTTTGTATTTTGGTTGCGTAAATAATTTAAAAAAATCCCATATTCCACACTTTGGCCATAACTCAATAAGAAGAAGCAATTTGCACAAATCACTGAAATAGAGTAAAGTAAGCTACTCGATGAGACCAGCTGATTTGGCGGGTAGTCACATTGTCAGAATATTTGACTTATAATTGTATCTTAAAAAAATTGTTGAATTATGGAAAACAAAATTGAAAGAAGTTAATATTATTGAAGTTTCTAGAATCGAATTTCCTGCAGGATTCAATATAAATAAGGGTGGTAACTGACTGAAAAATCAACCATTCTACCTACCTTTGTTGCAGTGATTTCGTCGTTCATCAAAACCATAGTCAACAGTGTAGCAAACAGAGCTGCTCGAGTTGTGAATAAGTTGAAAGTCATGTACAAACCACGCACGAAGGATGCCCTAATAACAACTCTCAGTTCTGCATTTCTCGCATATTTTATTAGTTTTTGGAAAGGTTTTTCCCAGGCATACAACTTGATAACTTGGACACCCGAAACGACTTCATCCATCATTCTAACTCTTTCATCTGTTTTTAACGCTGTCTGGTTTCTATATTTAGCTGCCAGTTTTCCAGTATATGCTGAAAGAGAAATATATAGTTTATTTTTCAAATCTGATTCAATAGGGTATTTGGTTTTTAAGATGAAATTGCTTTGTACGGATAGTGACAATAATAGAATGCAGAAACGGTGAGCTTGCGGAATTTTTTTTTTTAACACTGCTCCAAAGCCTGAAAGATAAATAATATTCAATATAACTACGGAGAAATCAATAATCAAAAGTTATCCTGCTCTTTGAGTTTTTGTAGCACTGAAGTCACAGAATTCAATGAACACGTTAATTCAACTGTGCATGTACAGTTCACGATTGGTCCATGAAAAATATAATGATTCCGACGAAGTAAATGAAGTAGAAGGCAAAAGAGTGGGTAGAAACTTTCAGTCTAACTCCACCAAAAATGAAACTTTAAAATAGGAAGATAAATGTAGTCGGAAGACTCAGATCAGCTCATTCTGGATACTGATATACCGTTCTTTGGAATTAGACTCAAAGTTTTCCACCTACCCCATTGTATCTCACCTTCACTGCATATTATGAATTGCCTCCGTTGGATGAAGTG
Organism: Chrysolina haemoptera; assembly: GCA_958298965.1. Classification (NCBI taxonomy): domain Eukaryota; kingdom Metazoa; phylum Arthropoda; class Insecta; order Coleoptera; family Chrysomelidae; genus Chrysolina; species Chrysolina haemoptera. The sequence continues at coordinate 6,251,856 of OY282594.1, forward strand.
GAATGCTTTCACAGCCTGTTACTGGCGAAGCTTTATCGATGCAAACGAGCAGTTGAAAGAAGGAAAATCATCATAAACAAATTAACAGTTAGTAGGATCTAGCTGGCGGGTCTGGTTATTAGTTAGTAGTAATCAGATAGTTGAAATATTCGGATCATAACTGTCATGTAATAAAGTTTCTAGAGTTTTTGTTCCGAGTGTTACTCTCGGCGTTACTATTTGCAGAAATTACGGAAACTTTCTGAAGATTACGTACATTGTATGGGAACCACAACGAAAACTACAACAATACCAATCAGTCCAGCGTATCCAGCTTCTGAGTAGAGAAAGTAAGTAATGATTAGGGTACAAGTTGGAGCCACCCACATGTGATTAACATAAACCAACACCATATCAAATCTGCTCACGTCATTAGATAGCAAATTCACTATTTTACCAGACGCTGTGTCTCCGAGGGCAGTCTTACTCAGTCTCAATGCCTGAAATCAAATCAAAATGATGAATTCCAAAATAAGTGATAAAATTTGTATGAAAAGTGTTGCGATATTTTTGAGTAGTTCAATAGTCTTCATAAAAATATAGTTACTACTTATCGAGTAACAACTTATTCACAAGCTAGTGAATAATATTAATGTTATCATTATATTATACTTTATGATTATACTGTAGTTAATTCTGATTGTATTGGGGTTTATGAAATTATTTTATTCACTTAACACCAAAGCGTTATGTCTAGTTTCTACTGTATTGAAGCCTAATCGAACTTGAAGTTTCTTGAGTCGATGATTCAATTTTATATATCATCTATAGCGTTTTTATTTTTATTGAATTCTAATAATTTATAATTAATTTAATTGAATATGACTTCATTTCCCACTATATTCACTTCAATATAGTGTTTTTTGTAAACCCATCCATTTTTTTAAAAAATCCTTCATCTGCTACGTACCTTTCTGTATATCAAGGCACATATAGCTACTCTTATTTTCATTCCATAATGGAAAGCATTCATAACATATTGATTCGTAAAAAGAAGACTCAATAAGTTCAGGCCGACTACTGCACCAGCATACCATGAAGCTTCATTTTTAGTAATGATCTTTGGACCTGGTTTGAAATAATCTAAAAGATATCCCAACATAATGGGTTGTATCAGGCGAATTACTACATCCATTGTTCCTAGGAGGATTCCTAGGAATAAGACCTCGGGCCAAAAAGTGGCGAATAATACTTTGAAGAGGCTTAGTTTCTTTCCTTTGCATATCTCCAACTGTCTCATCCATTTTCTGAAATATAAAAAATGTTCAAACTTCTGATTATTCTGTTTATGAATGTTTAATTGATACAAGAGACTTTTGTTACTAATACGATTTTTTAACTTTAATGGAAGCACGCAGAAACATAATCAGAGATCAGATTCCTATCATCTCAAATCTCAATTATAGATAGATAGATAGATGAAACATTTATTGCATAAAAAAAATAAGGTTTATGGTACGTTATTGTATGGTATTGTAATGTATGCCATTTATGAAACGGTCATAATTCGTTATTCGAGCAATATTTGTGAGAGCATAAACTTATTCTTTTTTCAATATCACTGGAGTAGAAATGGCATTGCACTGATGCCTAGTTGTTTCTCCAGTAATTCGTTCATAAGGAGAAATGTTGGTTGGGCTTGGACAAACAGAAAGCAAAAATCCTTTGAAACGCTGAAGAGGCTTCTTACGGCAGCGCCCATTCCCCAACAAGCTGGTGAGGATAACGATCGAATTCAGCTCATTTACCCTGTGATCGGTGCTGGTACAAGGGCGAGAAGCAGAAGGACAACCTGTAGAATAAGCAAGTGAGCTCTAAACCAAGTCAGAGCAAAATTTTACCACAATGAAACGCAAAGCTTTCGCAGTCGTATGGGCATTGGATAAATTCAGAGGATACATAGAAGGATCTGAATTAAACTTATTCACTGATCATCAACTCCTCCGCTGGTGATAAAACCCCAAATCCCTTACAGGACCTTAACTATATGGACTCTGCTAATTCAGAGCTGCAACCACAAGATCGCTAGAAAGCGAATTCTCTCTCAAGACGCCATGTTGTCACGATGACGATGCCTTGTTGATCGCCTGCTGTAGTTTGAGCAAAAGAGCCGAAGGATCTCGATCTATCAAAACTTATTGAAAGTTTCGAAGATCACGGGGATGAAACTATCAATGAGTGGACTGGCATAGGTTTAGAATGCGGTGTTAGTATTTCCGGATCACGAGAGAACAAGAATAATTATAGACCATCAAGACGACTTATGCACATCATTTTGAAACAAAAATTTCTCTAGATCACTTCCCAAATTAGATGATGGAAAACGATGGGTATTCGTTATTGGGGACATCTGGAAAATGGGTAGGGTTGTTTGCCTTGGAAATGGCAACCGCTGAATGCTGCGTCTAGGTACTTTCAAGATTCGGTATACCTCGTAGGTTTATTTCAGACGAAGGCACGCAGCTCATCTCAGAAATAATGCAGAAGCCAACATGGTTGAAAGGAAAAATTGGGACTTGAAATCATGACTCGCAATGTTTCCTGAAAATTAGCACAGAACCTGGCCCCAAATATCGACTGGCATCAGATTTGCAATGAACATTACTTTCGGCAGAGAATTGAGAATGTTTGATGAGGTTCAGAACGATGTGCGAGTCATAGTGAATTGAGATAACTCCGGCCTTGGATAACCCCATAATCATCTTGGCAAGATGCACTTCAAGACAAGCAACAAAATCGACGCAAGCAGAATGCTAATGGAACGCATGCCAATACAACTTCATATGAAGGAAGAGATTAAGTGTGGGTGACTACCCATACCCAAAGTTGGATCCAAAAAGAGACGGACCATATTGTCTTCAGGAAAGTGATATCACCTGTCAGTTACATGAGCACGCCGCGTTCATATTATGAGACTGCTGAGCAAGAGCCAGTATCCGGATCTGAAAAAGATGCCGGGTCCGTGAAAAACTCAGATATTCATTATTCTTCCTCGAGTCGAGAGCAGAATACGAGGTGGAGACTATAACGATCCGCATATAACCAAAGAGGGGGCCCTACTGACGAACTACCTGAATCCCTCGTCTAGGCCAGTTGGGAAGAAAAGATCAAGCCCCGGCAGACAGTAGGATATTCTTTCTGGTCATATCACCACATTTTTGTATCGCACCTCTGATTAATTGATAAACTCAGCTTACGTTATTCTTTTCTCATTCCAGGAACCTACAAAATCCATCACGTTGAAACCAAACGTCCATAAAAGACACAACCATTTTGTTAGTTTGTTCTAGCCATTAGTTAACGAATACAGTTCAAATTATTATTCATGCAAATGAGGAGATATTTGAAAAACATGCCCACCTTTCTAATCTATCCCCTAATGCTGTGCTTCTATCACTTTCGATTGGATTGTATAAGTCATTTGCATCTATGGTTTTTCTATAGCCTGTTTTGAACATTCCCAATGTATACCTGAAATAAAAATTATTAAATTTACAGGTTTGTTTAAATGGTTGACATCGTAATGGGGATTTACTGAGTTTTTACAACTTTGGTGGTAATAATTATCAGGTGCATAATATAAAAAATTGAATAAAATTATCTTCGATGTGATCTCCGGTCGCCTGTACATGTCCTTTGAATTGTACAGGTTTGCTCATACACACGTTACGATAAACCTGCACAGGTGTGCCTGTACAGGTCTACCTCACAGGTCTACCGAAACGTGAGTGGCCGGCTCTACGATTTAACTTCGTTAGGAACGTACATCAAACAGGATTCTAGAATTCCTTACTTAACCATACACGATTCTTGAATTCATTACTCACGTGAAGAATAAGACGGAAAAAGGATTAGCTTTTTCCCGTGGATTCGGATTGTGTTTCTCTTTAGTTATATCCATGGTTCCAACGTAATATTATTTTAAATTTAATAAATCACTGTCTTCCTCACACTACAAATCACTGATTGCTTATTTAAAATCCCACTTTTTCTGAAGAACGGTCGCTTCCTTTCCTGTGACAGGACTACTTTTGTAACATCAACCTCAGTATGGTTTCTTCATTGTAATTTGCTCTGGAATGATCTTGTGGGATTGAAGGTATAAGTAGTCCTGGAGGTGTTGTATTTCTCGAGCGTTTCTGAAACAGATGAATAAAATTAATCAGTAGAAGATTGAATGTTTCGTGAAATAAATTCGAATTCGCATTGTTGTATATATCTCTATTCAATGAATTCCAATGAGTCAATCGAAAATTACTACCACTGAATAACTTTCAAAATTTTCAGTGTTTTAGAGCTTGCGAGATTTATAATTTGAAATATGAATAAATTTTCTCTGGTAAATCAACCTTTTTATTGCAAAAAGCATGTCCGGGATTTTTTCATTGTCTAGGTTCCTTACCAATTTTTCTGTTATACCGTTGAGTGTGGACATCCAGAAAAGTTTCTCTCTCTCTTCTGGTTTGGTAGAGTTTTCAGCAGTTCTCCCTATCGTATTTTACATGAGAATGAATCTTCTCTATTATTACAAGTTTTTACTTGCTTTCTTCGTATGTCTGTTTGTCTGTGATGAAACTCTTGTGTATTCATGATTTAATGATATCAAAATATAATACGACTATTTCAACACGACGTAATCGTTAAGTTAACAACTAAAATGATAAGAATAAAATAACCTTGACTTTGGCAAAAATAATTATATGACTACAACATTATAATTAAATCTATTAATGATTTATATAGGGTTTTTTCGAAATTGGGGCGATTAAGAAAATGGGTTGTTATTAATGGAACATACTGTAACAGTAAATGGCAAGAATTTTCGTTTTTGCAGCAAATCTGTGGACCTCTGATCAGTGATTACCAAAAAAGTATAAAAACTTTAAAGTTCATCATCTCACAAAATAATTTTTTTTCGACGAAAAAGTTTCCTTTCATTTCGTTTTGTTTCATCAACTACTTCCCACTTCATTTATCGCTCTAATTTCAGAAACACCCTGTATATCACATATATTGTCAGAGATATTATTAGTACGATCAAAAAGTCCTGTTATCATTGCTTGAAAATGAGAAAATTAAAGCATTTGATTGGTTCGAATGGAGGAAATTATTTTATGCAAGGAGAATATACCGAAATACATTTAACTGCGTAAAGCTAACATTCTTTGTCTCAGTATTTCATGAATAATATATGTTTGTCCATATGAGAATGATCATCATTTCAATTCAGTTAAAAATCGTTTTGTTGCAATTAAAAGTAAAGGAAAAAAATTACGATATTTGAATGTATTGGAAACAAATTTATAATTCTTCTTTTGACAACAAATCTCCCTTGAAGCCACTAAAACCAGATTTATAACCTATAGTGAATCAAAAATTGTAACTCAACTGATTATTAATCATCAGTCATCAACATTAGTTTTTTAAAAGGCGAGTGAATTTCAATTCTCACCTAGAATCGAATTACCTAATGGAAACCAAACATTGTCACAAAAATACAAATCAAAATATCGATATTCATTGTGACTCATTTATTTTTAACGAATATATTACTACTAATATGATTCGTGCACAACTCTTTTGTAAAATTGTATGCTTCATCAGGTGATTTAGAAGTCACCAACTTATCAGACAATGTTAAAATTTTACATTTTCAAAAGTTTGGTTTCTTTTTTCGCTGAAAAAGTCAAGACAATCTTTTGTCGCTCCTGTAGTGACAAAAAACCACGGGTTATTGGATTTTCAGTGCAGGCATGCATCAATTGTCATAAAAATATTCATAAACGGTCATTCAATCAGCATAAATTAGGCAATATGTCTTCAATGTCCAAATGAGATATTACACCTACCTTTGGCTATTCTTCAAAATGGCACTAGCTTCCACAGATTGATCAGAAACTGACGTAGTCCGTACTTCTCTTGCGATTTACAATCTTACTACTCTCAATGCAATTTGCAGTTCGAAATTCCCACATGCCCACCTTCACAAACTATTATTACTGTCCTGATTTTAGGATGATCACTTAACCGAGATGTAGATTGTAGTGTGGAAAATACTCTAATTAAGCGAAATGTGCGATTTCGCTATTTAATAGGATTCAGCGAGAGCATTTTATTTGAACTATATGGTCCCTCCTGAATGATTTGAGTCTGCGCTCGCATCCGATAACAGTAATGTTTGTATTATCTGTGTCCTCGTGAGAAATTAAGTAATCTGATTATGGCCCAGCACTTTTCGATTGAAGATCTGAATCCCAAATTAAACTTGCAAGTCATATTTCAATTCGTTCTAAAATGAAACAAATTATTCTCGGATCAGAGGATAATTGTTTGAGTATCGAAAGAATCTATGATGATGTATAATAATAAATGCTTCTATTGGTAATTTTAATTGTTATTAATAATTTCTGCTGGTTTTTTAAAACTTTCGAAAGGAATAATTTGTTTATATATTACATTTCATAAGTTGGTAGGGTGATCTTCACCCCCAAATCAACCTCTGAAGGCCGATTCAGAAACATGGGTGCCCACCCGGGGTTTTTGACCCCGCATGACAAATTCCTCCAGTAATAACAAAATTGATACTTATGAACCAACGAAAATACTTTTAATTTCATAGAAACGCAAGTAAAAGGAATGAATGTGACCTGTCTTGCAGTTTACAGACACAAGGGTCAAAAATATATGTTTAGGAGGGGGCCTGAACAATAAGATGTCTTCTAGAAGCTGGAAAGAAGCCTCACGAAAGCACCCGTCCTTGCTTGCCTTGACTCTGACAAGCCCTTTACCATTCAGACCGATGCTTCTGACAACGGCCTTGGAGCCGTATCAACCCAAGCTATTGATGGATGAAAACACGTCATAGCATACGCCAGTGAGTCGACTTCTGCTGAGCGAGACTACTCAGTGACAGAAAAAGGGTGCTCACTTATTGACTGGGGGATCAAGAAGCTGCGAGCGTATCTATCACTTTACCGTTCTTACCGATCACCAGTCATTGGGTTGGCTCCATTCTATCAAGTGCCCAGCTGGCCGCCTTGACCGATGAAGTATGTTTTTGCAGCAGTATGACTTTGACATTGAATATCACCATGGGAGCATGGACAATGCTGCAGATGACCTATCCCGAGAACCACGAGACTATACCAGGGAGATAACCGCCGTAGGGTGCAGGATGCCCTTGTAACAAAAAGCAGGACGAGGAGGTACAACGCAATCCCGACGGTTTTCCAGATCACAGTCTACGAGAGGACCGCCTATATCGGCACTTCTGGGAATATTCGAACAAATTTCCAGTTTTTGGTAATGAATTTCTTTGTCTTTGTCATTTGTGAAAAATTCTGTTAGAAAACAGCAATTGCTTCACCGTAGTTGAAACCTTAGCTTGCTTGTGAATTCTTCCTGGAAATATTGACTCAGATCGTGCTTTTTCTCCTTCGTAACTTCAGTAAAGCATGATCATCGTGTTGTCTACATCGTTTTTATTGTTACAAATAGAATTAAACAGCTGAATAATATCAAGGTTTGGTTGAAAACAAACAATTGTATAGAAAAATAACAAATTCTCTCAGTTCTTCAGTTCAAAATTCAAAATCGATGAAAATTCTCAGATAATTCGTACCAAAATTAACGAATACTATAATACAACACACATTCGAAATGAACATGAAACAAGGCACAGATCATCTGCCAGTGGGTCAAAAATAATGATTGAAAGTTTGATTTTGTGGAGGGAAGTCGCTTATTGACATGGTTTCTGGAGTATTTTAACATTCCACAGTCTGGAAATGACAAAACTTAAATTCACGGAACGTTTTGATAATGGAAATAGTTTTCGAAACGACAACTATTTTTGAAGAATTGAAGCATTTTTTAGAATACGATATAATACCAAAATAAACAACACTCATGAATATTATTGCTATTAATAATATTCCGCGATTTCTGGTAACACTTACTTCATTGTCAAAACATTGAATATTATCGGTGAAACATTCGTATATTAGATATTTATAGAATTATTAGTTACCACAGAAAATAATCTGTCGCCTTGCAACCACCGTGAAATAAACTGTACTTATTTTACGCTTTTCCGTTTAATGATGGAATCGAATGTTGAAAGTGTATTATAATAATTTAGGCACTCCAACCACCTAAAAAAGTGGACTTTTTCGACAGTTGTAGAAAAAAAAAATAACCCTTTACTCACTTTGTTCAACTATTCAAAATGGGTGATTCTTACTGCGATATTAAAGGGATAATTCGGAACAGATAATTTTCCCGAAAAAAATTACTCTCAATCATTTTCGAGTGAAATCATTCTGCAGTTCGTGTATGAAGGCAAAAATTTACTTATTTAGTTACCTGGTCTGATTAAGATAATATAATTCCACTCATGCTCGAAATAAAACTACTCATAAACTTCTCAGTTTCTTTTTTTCATCCATGAAGCTGAAAATAAGGAAAATCAAACTAAAGTTTTAAAACTAACCATTTTAATTAAAATAAATTAGCACTCTTCAATAAATATATTCATAAAATTTTCATCAACTGCATCTGTAAAAATACTTAATATACAATGTACCAGAAATTTGCCTCAAATACTAGCTTATGAATTCTAATGAGTTACCCTGCATGCAAATATGGGTTACAGCCTTGTTTTCTTTCCATAAATTAAAAAAATATGATACAATAAAATATTGATCTTAAAGGCGGGTACAGATCTGAACACGTACGCGTATGAGGCAAGCCTACGCCGAACCGAACGCCCCGTGATACACATTTCACATACATGAATGAACCGTACACCCAGAAAACTTGTATAATCAAAATAAAAAGGAGGCCGAGGATGACATCGCGGAGTTGAGCGCTTGTTTCATCACTGCATCCGACGCATTGAAGGAAAAAAATAAAGGGAGACCAAGGAATCGACAGTCTTTACAATAATATTCAAACAGGACAGGTCCTTCAGCACTGAATACGAATATGAACAGTACTGGGGCTCTTTGCCTCCCTTTGATGTACCGCCCTCAATCAGATCGGGCCGAGACCGCACGGCGCACAGAACGAGGCAGTTTGCCGCGCCTCGGAAACCCGTCCACATCTGCATGCGCATGCGTCCTCGGCTTGCCACATACGCATACGTACTCAGATTTGTACCAGCCTTAAGGGTTGTCAGTGAACGAAATTCAGTTAAACTGTTGCAGACTTGAGAATGAAATTGTTTCATGGGATGAGATAAACATAGTGAAATATTTTTTTCATCTATTCTGGAACCGATTGCTGGCGCTGAAAGCTTTTCTTCGCTATTTTCATCAGTTCTTCGCTCACAGAGCTACCAGCTTCAGCTACCATTTTGTGAAAGACTCCTTCTTTATTCTTCAAGAGTTGATGTGGATGGTCAAACTCCACCATGGTACCAGCATCCATGACTAAAACTTTATCAGAATCCATTATGGTGTTCAGTCTGTGAGCGACAGTAAGTACTGTACAATCTGCGAATTTTCTACGGATGGTTTTTTGTATCAAAGCGTCGGTTCTGAAAATTGAAAACCACATATCATTATTTTGAATTGATGAAATATATATTAGAACGGATACGTAAAGAGAAACTATACGAATAATAACGACGCGGAACGCGGAACAAGAAACAATAGGATGAAGTAGGGAGAAAACAAGAAAAAAACAAAGGGGGCACAAAAAGCTGAAGCGCGACGAACTGAGGACAGAGAATAAGGTGTGCCCTTATTCAGATAATTTAAGAAATATCGCTAGAGGCACGTTGCCTTCTTGTTTGTTCAATTGCATTAACTGCACCGCTGGAATTCCTGCAAGGTAGCTAAACTACTTTCCCGATTTTTGTAGATTTTCAAATCTGAATTATTTGAGCTGAAATGAAGTGAGTGACTTACTGGGGATCAACATTCGCAGTGGCCTCGTCCAGCATTAGAATCTTATTGTTCCTTATGATTGCTCTCGCTAAACAAATCAGCTGTCTCTGTCCAACACTGTAATTCGCTCCTCTGTCCAGCACCCTATTCTCTAGTCTATTTATCACATTGGCGGGATCTTTGAGCTCCACTGCATCGATCGCCTTATAGAGCAGTTCATCAGGATATTGATCAAAAGGATCCAAATTGTACCTCAGGGTTCCAGAAAATAGCACGGGGTCTTGTGGTATTATTGATATCTTTGAACGCAAGTCGAACAATTTGAGATCCTTGGTATCGATACCATCGATATTTATTCCACCCTCTACTGGGGCGAGTCTGAACAAAGCTGCGATGAGGGAAGACTTTCCAGCTCCAGTTCGTCCCACAATACCGACCTGAAAGATGAAAAATCAAAGATAAGATATTTTCTTGAATAACTATAACAGATATGCTAGCAGCAGAAATTTAGGTATGAGTAGAATAAAAGAAAAGATGCACCACCCATAATTCCAAAAACAGCTATGGTCCAGAATTACTTTCAATTGAATTGGTCACAAACAACAAGAATAATATTTCATTGATTTATTGCACCTGCATTTGTGTCCGTGAGAAACGTTACAACAATGGACGTACGATGTAATCCAGTATCAATATGGAAAAGTAGTTGATTTCTGTCAGATAACATTGTGTAAATGTTAGAAGAGATAGATATTTTCGGTTGTATCGAAGTTATTCGTTTCTACATACTAGGAAACACATGCACCACCTCTCAATCTCAATCACAATCGTTCGCGATTGAGACTGCGATTATATCTGCTCCCAGATCAGACACCCGCGATGATCACCAGCGACTCTTGTGATGATCGCTCAAAGGAAAACAATTACAAAACATACAATGCAGTGCTTCGCGATGATCGCTAAATTATTATTACCTTTTCGTTAGGCTGGATACACAAATTCAAATTCTTCAGAACTAGTGATCCAGTTTCAAAGTATTTCAAGCCCATATTCTCGAATGAAATGCGCCCCTGATCCGGCCATGACTTCGGTGGATTCTTAGGAATGGTAGGCTGCTTCTCTTCCTCTAGAGTTTTATACTCCAAAACTCTCTCGACGGACATGAGTTGGTTCGACACCTCAGCTGACTGCCTTATACCCCACTGCACAAGACCGGTAAGGGCCATTGCCTGAGTGATCGCTAAACCAACTTCTCCACCTTGTAGACCCATACCTTAGTAACAGAAAAATTGAAATAATGAAAGGGAATCTATAACTGGAACTTTTAATTCATATGTATAAGTTTCAAGTTTTATTGTTACTTTGGCACCATTGCAAATGTTACTCTTCAAGTGTCATGAAACGTAACTGCGCCGTAAAAAAACTGTTCGGAAAGCTTTTTATTGTTGATTTTGAGAACCATTTCTGCTCGATTAACACGAGAAAAAGAACCTGTGAATTCGGAAGAAATCAAATTATAGTTCTGGTATAAGGAAGTTGAAGGTACATTAAGTGTAATTCGGCAGGAAAATTTAATGAATAAGAAATTCAGGAACATTTCAATGTCAAACTATTCATTTTGGCAACCAGCGCCATGATAATTGATACACAAATGAATAAGTGAAAAAAACACTAGTACAGTTGTCACTTACAATTACACGAGAGCTTTTTTTTGTCGAATTAAACTTGACATTTAGTAACGAGAGTTTTGTTGCCTGACAATTCAACGAAAAAAACTGCCTCTGAAAAAACTACTAGTCCACAGGACGAGTAATTTTTTCTGGCAGTTTTTTCCATTTCCTGAATCATTGGCCATTCTATTCAATTCAGTAGATGGGTTATACAGGGTGGGGCACCGAAAACGAAACAGACCGAATATCTTCAAAACGCATGTGTTGTGAAGAAAATGCAAAAACACACGTCGATTTTTAATCCAAGGGGGACATCTTCCTATCATAACCTCAACTGTCATACCTCTCCCCCCACCCCTTGGTCGCTATCACCCAATCAATTTGAATAGGGAAAGTACTAAGTGTGACACATCATTAAAAAGGTAATTTCATAAGAAATTCAGCCATGTCAATTTTCGCTACCTAACTTCCTATTTTAGCGCCCTCTTGCGGGAAAAACAACTGTTCCGTATTCCAAATTATGATACTTCATTTGCAAGCTAATTTAACATAAATTCGGTGACAATGCATTATGAAATTTCTTGCGGGAAAAACAACTGTTCCGTATTCCAAATTATGATACTTCATTTGCAAGCTAATTTAACATAAATTCGGTGACAATGCATTATGAAATTTATGTTAAATTACCTTGCAAATGAAGTATCATAATTTGGAATACGGAACAGTTGTTTTTCCCGCAAGAGGGCGCTAAAATAGGAAGTTAGGTAGCGAAAATTGACATGGCTGAATTTCTTATGAAATTACCTTTTTAATGATGTGTCACACTTAGTACTTTCCCTATTCAAATTGATTGGGTGATAGCGACCAAGGGGTGGGGGGAGAGGTATGACAGTTGAGGTTATGATAGGAAGATGTCCCCCTTGGATTAAAAATCGACGTGTTTTTGCATTTTCTTCACAACACATGCGATTTGAAGATATTCGGTCTGTTTCGTTTTCGGTGCCCCACCCTGTATAAATACTCACCGTCTCCAAACGTGAGGAAGCCGAATGTGACAACACCAATAAACACACAGCAAAGAAGGTCCAAATACAACCCGAATGCAGAACTGGCTGCTATGTACATATACCAAGCACTAGTATGGCTGTCCTGATGTTTGTCGAATTCATCACGAAGGATGTCCTGAGCCCCAAAAGATCTTATGGTAGTCAAACCTTGCAAAGTGGCGTTGAGGTGGGTGAAAGCTGGACTTCTCACTATAAATAAACAGTTTTGATTGGTTGATATTTCACTGTCTACCAAATTCACCCAATTTGTCTGTACAAAAGAAAAATACTTTTGTTTCCCAAAAATACTTTTGTTTCATAAAAATACTAAATGCTCAAAATTACAAAATTTAGGTTTTTATCGTATTTTTCATCTGTGGAAGTTTCATGAAAATTAAAGAGGTTACCGTTTCCTCAACCTTTAACAAGACGTATTTATTTCACAATATTCACTATATCACACACAAAAACTATGAAATTATTAAATAATCTTAATTAATCCAGTAATGACAGACAAACAAACTCGAGCAAAAAGTGAAGAATGAATTGTAGCATTCTGAAACTCGGCACATGACATCTCGACATCATGTTTTATTGGAAAAAACATTATTTACCAAAAAATCAGGGGTGTAACCTAAAAAATTTTTAATAAAACAAAATATTTTTTTTGTTATTTCAGAAAATATATGATTTATCAACAAACGATTTCGATAGGTTGAGAGATAATTCAATTTTCTACAAGAATGATTTTCAGTAATACCTTATGAAATACGCTCGTTTTCTCAGATAACGTGGTTTAACGCCGACGTCACATTTCATGCTCGCTTAGATTTATTTTGTCATCACTTTTCATATTGTCATATTTTTTGCATGATTTTGCTCTTTGGCAAATAGTTTAAAGCTCAATAATTTAAGAATAGGGCCCTTGTATTCAGAGTATTTATTTTTTACTAAACAATTATATATTTATAATTTTCGCTTAAGGGCCAATTTTTGCTATGACACTGTGTCTTCCCTGTATTTACATACAGTTCGACTTTTTAGTCCCCCTATTTACTCTTGAATGGTTCGGAATGTTTAGTATTGACGGTAATATAAACATTTTCAAGTTAGCCACATTGAAATTAAAACAATTTTAAGAAAAATATTATAACTTATGAAAACAAAAAAATAGTGGTAGGAGATCATTATACTTACTGACTCCTTCAAGACGTTTGATGTTTTTGGAAGTCTTCAAATAAATGCTTCTGATCCATAAAAACAGTACTCCGAGTACTGCCACCAAAATGAGGGAATAAGGGCTCACAACTGCTACCAAAAACAGTGATCCAAGCACATTAAGTAGAATCTGGAATGTTGTCGAAAAATTCATTTATATTTTTTCTATAAAAAAGGTTTAAATAAAAAGCCTAAAACGGTTCTGAGAAGGAGTTAAAGCAAAGAAAATCCGGTACCTGGCACCCACGTCCTTATGGTTTTGGAGCGAGAACTCTACCACTACGGCAGATATTTACATTATTTATTAATTTGATTTTAATTTTGAAGCAATCAGAATTTTTCCTTTGAGGACTGGGCTATAAACTAAAAAGAGAGAAGTTAAGCTGGTATGCAAACGGCTTGCCAAAAAACCTACATGATACGAATATTGGAATGGTCTCTGAATAAAAAATTTATTCAGTTTGACTGTTCTATACCTTCTCGATTAGATATCGAGAAAAGTTAGAGGACAGTAATAAACGATACCTTCCTCGTCGATCATCAACTGGTAATATCAGATAATGAAGATTTGGAATAAGCCTGTGGCACAGAGCTTTATCATGTTATAGTCCATACTTTCATCAGGCAAATATTCTTCACCATAGCCTACTGGCAATCTTTTCATAACTCGTACAAATTGATATTTCTGAAAAACAGATGTTTTTCAATTGTTGCCCCTCATACTGTAATATACAATTCTCGTTCATTGTCATAAGTAACTCGTTATTCTGCTAACTCTATTTGGAATATTTGGAAGTATCTCATACTTTATGAATATTTGTTACCTTTATGGCATTAATACAAAAAAGAAACTTATAAAACTATTGAAATTTACGCCAATTCCGCTGAAAAAATTAGCTGACCCAAATTGAAGTTCTTTCAGTTAGATTTCCATGTTTCTGAATGAAGAAAAGAAAATTTCAACCTTCAATAATCCAGTACAATTAGATTTTTGAAACGGGGATCGATTGTAGCACCAACAAAAATATATCTTTTTTGTCTTTCCAAGTATTAGGGTGAGATCTAATTTGAAATCCTGACAGCATCCAATGGTTATGCACTGATGTACCATAGCGCTGAAACCACATGGTTGTTCGGGAGTTCAAATCCAATTGTTCTGAATTTCGAGAAAGTTATTCGCGAAGAAAATGTAAATACCTTCCACCATTTGTTAATAATGTGATTTCCAATAATTCACCCCAATCATTGATTCATATCCTGTATATAAATGAAAATATTTCCATTGTCGGACCTATCGTTTAAACAAAATATCAAGTCAAAAAAATAAATGAATAATTACCTTGGATATAAAAAAGTTATGGAGTGTGCACACACTTCTTAGTCTCAGTGAATGTTGACATCACGAACATTGACTAAACGTTCGTTGAAATAACGGCAAATGATTTTTTTTTAGTTTTATACAAATTTTGCATGTTTGATGATTAATTTATTATCCTATCGCGGTTCAGTTTGCAAAATTGAACGATGACCATTAATTTAATAGTTCCGCTAATTCTAACATTATAAGAGATTATATTCTATATCCGCTGCTTTGATAAAACTCATAGAAATGTAGCTTAATAATCAGATTATAAAAGTATCTACATAAAAAAAAACAGATCAACACCATTAGGCTATGCAGGATCTCCCAATTATCTCCTCGACTTCCAGCAATGTAAGGACGACCTGGTACCATCAGCAGGGGCATCCCAAGAGGGGTGCCAAGCTTCGTAGCATGTTATGCACACATCTTTATTTGATTTTAACGGCGAAATGTGGAAAAATTGGGAAAACGTGTTTCATTCAGTCAGTCAACATTCCAGAAAAAATAAAAAATCATATCAAATTGTCACAAACCTGTGCAGAATCTAGTACCACCTTCGGTAGTACTTCGTCTACTGATCCAATATCTTTCGAGAACCTGTTCAAGATCCTTCCACTCGGATTGGTGTCAAAGAACCTCATAGTAGTATCAATCACGCTACCGAACATAACATCATGAAGTTTTTGCGAACTGAACATCGCGAGTTTGTAGAACAGCATAGACCTCGTGAGAGCTATCAGGAAAAGTAATGCCAAGCCTCCACCGTAAATGTAGAGATAGGTATCTGTAGTCATGGAAGATGGCGGTTCCACCGTTATTTCTTCAGTTGTATTGAGCGGTACGATATGGTTTCTGGCCTCTTCTATATCGACCCAGTATCGCACGAAGTAATCCACTGAGCTAGCAATTACTTGCGTGAGGAGATATAATAATACCACGAAGATTACGAAGCAAGTACCTCCACCCGCAGTGAGGTATTGCCAGAAAACTGATCCATGGATTTTGCCTTTGGACGATTCTTCTTGCATTTCCTTCATGTTTACTTCTTCTTCTTCCTCCTCCTCGTCCACGTCTTCCAAATGTTCTAGTATGATGGCTTCAGAGATACTCAGTTCGCTCACGGCACTGGCTAATGATGGATTTCTCCTCTGAAATCAGAAATATAAGAATAAATTATAATATGAACCAAATGACGCTTGAATTATCAATTGTTTTGAATTTATCAATGAATTTTCAATCCTGAAATTTATGGTATAAACTAATGAAGATTGAAGTATACATATACAAATAACAACGTAAAATCTCTTTTTCGAATCATACCAATTGAATGTTATTTAATAGTTTTTGATACTGAAAGTAGTATGTGTAGGTAATTTTGTTCGACAAATTCCTTCCATGAATTGCAAACTCGTTGAGCAGGCTTCATGATATAATATTATTATTGTTGGCGTGGCATAGATTATTATTAGGCACATGGCAAATTATAAATATTTATTCAGTTCTATTGATTTACCTTCAGCGATAGCCTCAGCTTTCCTCTCGCATTTTCAACTTGTTTGAGTTTTTCTTCTGCAGTAGGTTCAGGTTCGGATGTTAACAGCTTGGCATATAAGTTATCGCTGTGGGATAAATCCCCATATGTTCCTTCCTTTTCCACCGACCCCTGTAAAAATACAATTGGTTATAACGTGATAACTAGAAATAACTGGAGATTGCATATCGTGAATGAAAGATTTAAGAACATGAATAGCTATATAAACATTTTTTATTGAAATTTTTACATGATGTAAATTAATTTCCTCTATTAACATGACTACCTGTTGTCTTGATTGACCATACCCAAGCGTGTCGAGGCCCTTACCATTCGTATTCTACTAGAATTTCCTTGCTATTGAATGTACATACGTTAGACTAAATTGCCAAATTCAGCCATTCGCCGAAATAAATACTCAGTTCGCGAACTGATCAAAGTCAAATGAACAATTAACGAATTGAATGCTGAATTTGGCCATTTGCCGAAATACACTGAGATCAAATTTTCTACTTGCAAGCTAGGTTAGCTTGCTCAGGTTAGGTTTATGTGTCAATTGCGAGTGGAAAGCTAATTCACGCATTTTCGACTCGCAAGCTAGGTTAGCTTGCTCAGTTCGAGGTTCGTGTGTCAAGTGCGAGCGAAACAGTAATTCACTCATTTTCGACTCGCAAGCTAGGTTAGCTTGCTCAGTTTAAGGTTCGTGTGTCAAGTGCGAGCGAAACACTAATTCACGCATTTTCGACTCGAAAGCTAGGTTAGCTTGCTCAGGTCAGGTTTGTGTGTCAAGTGCAAGCGAAACACTAATTCACGCATTTTCGACTCGCAAGCTAGGTTAGCTTGCTCAGGTTAGGTTTGTGTGTCAAGTGCGAACGAAACACTAATTCACGCATTTTCGACTCGCAAGCTAGGTTAGCTTGCTCAGGTTAGGTTTGTGTGTCAAGTGCAAGCGAAACACTAATTCACGCATTTTCGACTCGCAAGCTAGGTTAGCTTGCTCAGGTTAGGTTTGTGTGTCAAGTGCAAGCGAAACACTAATTCACGCATTTTCGACTCGCAAGCTAGGTTAGCTTGCTCAGGTTAGGTTTATGTGTCAAGTGCAAGCGGAACACTAATTCACGCATTTTCGACTCGCAAGCTAGGTTAGCTTGCTCAGTTTAAGGTTCGTGTGTCAAGTGCGAGCGAAACACTAATTCACGCATTTTCGACTCGAAAGCTAGGTTAGCTTGCTCAGGTCAGGTTTGTGTGTCAAGTGCAAGCGAAACACTAATTCACGCATTTTCGACTCGCAAGCTAGGTTAGCTTGCTCAGGTTAGGTTTGTGTGTCAAGTGCGAACGAAACACTAATTCACGCATTTTCGACTCGCAAGCTAGGTTAGCTTGCTCAGGTTAGGTTTGTGTGTCAAGTGCAAGCGAAACACTAATTCACGCATTTTCGACTCGCAAGCTAGGTTAGCTTGCTCAGGTCAGGTTTGTGTGTCAAGTGCAAGCGAAACACTAATTCACGCATTTTCGACTCGCAAGCTAGGTTAGCTTGCTCAGGTTAGGTTTGTGTGTCAAGTGCGAACGAAACACTAATTCACGCATTTTCGACTCGCAAGCTAGGTTAGCTTGCTCAGGTTAGGTTTGTGTGTCAAGTGCAAGCGAAACACTAATTCACGCATTTTCGACTCGCAAGCTAGGTTAGCTTGCTCAGGTTAGGTTTATGTGTCAAGTGCAAGCGGAACACTAATTCACGCATTTTCGACTCGCAAGCTAAGTTAGCTTGCTCAGGTTAGGTTTGTGTGTCAAGTGCAAGCGAAACACTAATTCACGCATTTTCTACTCGCAAGCTAGGTTAGCTTGCTCAGGTTAGGTTTGTGTGTCAAGTGCAAGCGAAACACTAATTCACGCATTTTTGACTCGCAAGCTAGGTTAGCTTGCTCAGGTTATGTTTGTGTGTCAAGTGCAAGCGAAACACTAATTCACGCATTTTCGACTCGCAAGCTAGGCTAGCTTGCTCAGTTCAAGGTTCGTGTGTCAAGTGCGAGCGAAACACTAATTCACGCATTTTCGACTCGCAAGCTAGGTTAGCTTGCTCAGGTTAGGTTTGTGTGTCAAGTGCAAGCGAAACACTAATTCACGCATTTTTGACTCGCAAGCTAGGTTAGCTTGCTCAGGTTATGTTTGTGTGTCAAGTGCAAGCGAAACACTAATTCACGCATTTTCGACTCGCAAGCTAGGCTAGCTTGCTCAGTTCAAGGTTCGTGTGTCAAGTGCGAGCGAAACACTAATTCACGCATTTTCGACTCGCAAGCTAGGTTAGCTTGCTCAGGTTAGGTTTGTGTGTCAAGTGCAAGCGAAACACTAATTCACGCATTTTCGACTCGCAAGCTAGGTTAGCTTGCTCAGGTTAGGTTTGTGTGTCAAGTGCGAACGAAACACTAATTCACGCATTTTCGACTGTCAAGCTGGGTTTGCTTTCTTGGGTTAGGTTTGTTTGTCAATCGCAAATATTTTCGGAAATTGATCATTTGGCTTCAATTATTTCGCGAACTAAGTATTTATTTCGGCAATTGGATGAATTCGAAAATTGAATCTAACATTTGCATCCTTCATTTTTTTTTCCTCAGTTGACTGAAAGCTTTGTTGATTCAGATAGAAAGGAACTCTTTGAATTTCGGTTCGAACGCTGGCATCTTTTTACTGAATACTCTTGTTGGACTCTTGTTGAGTGCAGCGTGTGTGTTCGTCTACCTTGATGCTAGGCGGTCTTTTGGTTTCACCGATGTAACTCCGTCTGCATTTGCATTGTATTTGGTAAACTCAATTTCTTTAATGTACGCTTGAGTTCTCAAGCTCAGTGCGGAACCTACTTTCCAAACTCGTGCTGATAAGCCGTTAAATGCATCATTTCTAATTGGATTTACCGCTGTCGAGCTATAATTCCTATTTAGACTTCACTATTTCACAATAACATTTGAAGCACGAAATAATCTTAATGAAAACCGTAAATATTTTCATTCTCATATTAATAAAGTTCAACCCAACGTGAAATCTAACCTACGACCTTTCGTTCAAATAAATATATAAATAAAATTGTATTCGCTATCAATTACATTGCTAGAAAATTCTCAAGATATCGTAATGAGGACCAACTTCATCATATTTAAGCTCCTCCCTAGGATAGGGAAGTATAGAAAAAAAGTAGAGCAGATGTGCACGACAGCCCCCGGTCGTTTCCAACTCGGGAGCTGCGCACTTGGTCAGGAAAGAACCAAGGATCCTCGATAGAGGTCGCTGGTTTGGCCCCCGCAAATGTTATGCGGGTTCTTGCTCGTATTTGATATCAGAGAGGTTGCTGAAGAAACCACGCCACCTGCAAGACTTTGTAGATATTTGGTCTGAATAAATACTAAATAATGAAACCACCAGATATCTCCTCTCTGAGGAACATCATGGGTACGTTAAAAATATACTCACATCATGGAAAATAATAATATGGTCAGCGTCCTTTAAATGATGTACTTGATGAGTTACCAATATTCTTGTTTTTCCTGCCAAGTACCCATTTATACATTCATCATACAAATGTTTTGAAACATGAATATCAACAGCTGATAAAGGGTCGTCCAGCAAGTAAATGTCCGTATCTCTGTACACAGCTCTAGCCAAATTGATACGAGCTTTTTGTCCACCGCTCAAAGAGGCTCCTCTGTCGCCAACAATCGTCAGGTCTCCATTGGGAAATTGGGTGAAGTCTTGTTCTAGAGCGCACGCGCGTACAACTTCGTTGTAGCGGTCTTTATCGTAATCGGCACCGAAAAGGATATTTTGGCGGACCGTTGCTGCAAATACCCAAGGCTCTTGGGATGCGTATGAAAGGGTTCCGTTGACATTTATTGTTCCCGATGTGACTTCCAGTTCACCTGCAAATTATATATGGATCAATTTATTTTTAAAATTCTCCAGCGGTTTCCCCCTCGTTGTTACAATAATTTCAAACAATAATACGTTTTCTTAATAGCTTCAATTTCAGAAACACCCTGTATAGAATATTCAGTTTCCTAAATCCTACTTCTGATCCAACAAAAATCTGTTTGATATGAAGTTATATCAGAGTTGAATTGTTGGTAATCAGCCACCCTTTTAATGATTTTTCCACTGATTTTGATGGTTTTCGCGGCATCAGAGATTTCATACAGAGGATGCAAGACTAATTAATTCTCATTGATGGATTTTCAGTTAATTTCAACATAATTGTTGGAATTATTTTCAGCTCACCTAAAATTGTTTGCAGCAGGGAACTTTTTCCGCTACCAACTGGTCCAATGACTCCAATCAAATCCCCATTCTTCACACTCAGATTAACATTGTTCAAGGCATTGTCAGACAAAGAAAGGTTCCATTTGGCTGTGAGATCTTTCATGATGAGAAGTTCCTTAGTGTAGCCGAATTTTGAATAGTTGGTGTTTTGAGTGTCGCTGATAGCTTGAAACTCCTCGCAGTTCATCAGGTCTTGTAGTCTTTTTATAGAAACGAGAAGCTCCGCTATCTCAGATATTCCACGTACGAACATAGATGACATTGTTTGGGATAAGATGTTGAAATACGACATGAAAACGAAGGTCTGTAAAGTAAAAGTAACTTTCAAGGAATTGCTAAGTATCTCGAAAAAATGTTCATAAAAGTAATTTCTACATTGCTCATCTAATATTAGATGAAATACATGAAGATATTTCATATGTTCTACTTCTTTCGAAATTTTTCCTTCTTATTCAACAATAGTTGAAGGCTTAAGTCTTGGAAATTCAATGAACACAACATATCATCGACAAAAAAATCCATGCTCTAAGGCTCTAGCAGAATATATAGAGACTAGAACTACCAATAGCTAAAAACAAACCAAAATACGATCAAAATGTCTTCAATTTAATGAGGGGTTGAGACTTATGCTAGAGCTTTTGGAGTCTTTGTCCAGACTTCAAGAAGAGAATCATCCACAATGTCATTAGAACATTGAATCCTCCATTCATGTAGACCATAATTTGAAAAATCGTATTGAGGTTATCCACAGGGTTCGATATTTGTATCACTACTTGAAACACTATGTAGATGCATGTTATCGACAGGATTTAAATATGCACCACTATTTCCAGGTAAAAAAGAAAGAACTTATTTCAAGTACAAATGTTCTCAATGTCGATTCAGATATCCTGGTACAATCTGCTAATAATAAGGCTCTGATGATCTGAATAATTTCGATGAAGAACTACGTTGGTGGAAAGGAGGCCTTTCGTTGAAAGAATCAAAAGGAAACACTTCCTCAGAGAAGCTTATTAGGATGAATAGGCATACAAATCAAAACAGAGGTAATCTGGACCACTCTGAACGCTCAGAACGTTGGATTGGCTTGAATTAATTAGATGGTGTGAATGCTTGACTTGTAATTGTTTTGTGAGGAACGCTGTTGAAGTGTTATCATTTGGAGAACTTACAAAAAAATTATGAGAGTTACTGTACTCATAGCAACCATTATCCAACCGATGATAGAGAAAAATTAACTAATGTTCCTACCTTCGTGGCTGTAATTTCTTCTTTCATCAAAACCATAGTCAACAGTGTAGCAAACAGAGCTGCTCGAGTTGTGAATAAGTTGAAAGCCATGTACAAAGCTCGCACGTAGGATGATTTTATAACAATTTTAAGCTCTGCATTCCTCGCAAAGTTTATCATTTTTTTGAAAGGTTTTTCCCAGGCATACAACTTGATAACTTGAACGCCCGAGATGACTTCATCCATCATTCTAACTCTTTCGTCTGTTTTCAACGCCGTCTGTTTTCTGTATTTAGCTGCCAGTTTTCCAGTATATGCTGGAAAAAAAAAGAATATCTCAAAATGCATTATTATCACAGTCTCGATTTCCAAATTGAATATTTTCCATATTTTCCTATTATTTTCAGGTTGACACAATAGGCGAAAAATCCTGACATTGTGAAAACGGTTTCATTCAGGAATTTTGGGACCTTGTGAACTTCTAGGTGAAAGGGTTGAAGTTTTTTAAAAAAATTGAAAATGATATTCGCCAAATCTACTGGTTTCCGACAAAAGATAGGAACATTTAAATCATCGGGTAGATCTCATTACAATAAATGATGAAATTCTCGATAGAATGTCTATGAATGGTTGACAGGTCGACAGTTTTTCTGTTGTATTCAGAACACCAGAAAAATAGTTCCCCCAACAGAGAGGATACATTTGTTGGATATCAGTTATAATAATGACATGTATTGGTACGACTGAGATATAATCAGGGGTAATATAATAAGTGGTATGATTATTACCGATAATTTTTTGGAATATTAATGAATTGCAATTCGGACTCGTTGTATTTTCTTGCATTGGGATTGCCAATGAATTGATATTCCAAAAAAGTATAGGTTTTTAATCGTACCACGAATTATATTTAGGACGACAATATATCGACTCGAAATAAAGAAAAATCGTGTCATCTGGTAATTGATGCTTTACTTCGAACCGTATTCAACGGAAAAATCTTTTCCATGGCCTCATCTATGATACCAATGGACATTTGTCTCCAACGATCGCTCATATTGATAAATAAAGATAACTAGTCAAAACACATAAATTTGACGTTTATAACTTGAATCATTATTTTCACATGATAGTAAAACAAAAACTAATCAGGTTTATCACCGTGAAAATACAGCGACAAGCTATATTTTCACTGTAGTTTCGATTCTATTGGCTGAATTTCAAAATTTGAAATCCTCTGATTGGTTGTTAAGCAAGGAAATATATTGACAATGGAATATCTGCACCCAATATCCAATTCATCATGGAAATTGAACATAAGGAGGGGAGTCTAGGACTCACTATATATAAAAAACAAGGCATATTGATCATTATCTCTACAGTACCTATAACCATGATCCACAGAATGATTATTCTTTTCGAGTATAAAGTACAGCTGTGCATGTGGAATTCACGATTATTCGACAAGAAATGAAATTATTTTGGTTATGGAATCGAAAAGGAATCCCAGTAGAGATAGCTAGTATAGGTATACTGGGGAAATAATCTTCCGCAACGCCAGACTGGAGAAGTCCATTTGTGTTAATAACGTGTTCAGAGGATGATCATCCTGACAAATGATCAATTAAGATATCAGTGAAGATGGCCAGGTAGTTTAGCGGTGGGTATCAGATAATATATTCAAATTGTAATTATTGTATAGTTTACAGTACGGGGACTTTATTAAATCAATCATTCTTCCTAAATATAACGTACTCACATTGTATGGGAACTACACAGAAAACAGCGAGAATACCAATCAGTCCAGCGACTCCAGCTTCAGAGTAGAGAAAGTACGTAATGATTAGGGTACAGGTAGGAGCCACCCACATGTGATTGATGAAAATAGACACCATATCAAATCTGCTCACGTCATTAGACAATAAATTCACTATTTTACCAGACGCTGTGTCTCCAAGGGCAGTCTTACTCAGTCTCAAGGACTGAAATGAAAATAAATGGTATTTTTTTTAAATTAGTGGCAAAATTCGCATGAAAAATGTAGCGATATTTTTGGGTATTTCAATATTCATAAAAAAAAAACATTTTACAGGCTACTGCACTCTACGTCTGAACAGGGAAATCAAAACGCTAGTAACCAATCAAATCTAAAAAGGCATCATACGAAAGACAAAACTATCCAATTTTCATTAATATACAAGTAGATGAAGATAAGTGGAAATCAGAAATAAAATTAGTGTACCCGAAATCACTTAAGAGGCCGTGAACGGTTTTTAGGGTAAAGGAGTCAATTGATAACTCAGAAACGGTTCGTCTTATCGATTCCAAACAAGGACAGGCTTCTAGAAGAAGTTTGATTCTACGTACGAGCTGTAATGGAAATTGAATTTTCAATCCGGTTTTCCACAAAAAAAAACTCAAAAATGTCCTAAAAATGCAGTTATTTTGAAGCAATTGTTTGGGTAAATGAACAAATAATTTCAAAAAACATCACAGCACGTACATAGATCAACGTTTTACCTTTCTTTTGATTCCAAATTAATTTCGATCGGATAAAGATTGCTTCAAATTTTAAATGGAAGGGAAACACCACTGCAGCTACTTCGACTATCCCTGAAAAGAATCTTGAGATGCTGCCACAGACATAGTTACATGGAATCAAACTTCCTCTAGAAAACTATCCTTGTTTGAAATCAATACGACGAACCGTTTTTGAGTTATCGACTCTTTTACCCTAAAAAACGGCCAAAATGTGTGCGCTCATGGCCTCTTAACTTCAGACAGGAATGTTAAAATCGCCTGTAACAAACCATGGGTCAAGGCAAACATATCAATTAAATCCAATAACAATAACCAATATAAAATCATTCGAAACAGTGAACAATGAAAAATAGAAAACAAAACACCAAAAGTACAGCGGCTTTTTCTACCAAAGCGTAGGAAGCAAAATAATTTTTGAAAATATTTTCCACAAATTTCCGACTTCTGAGTCAGAATTTAATGAAATTCCGACTCTAAAGTCGGAAAATATCTATCAGATGTGGTTCAATGTCCAGCGTGGCTTTAGCCAGGGAAGTAGTTGTTTTCCGTTAGATATTACAAAAATATCACATTTTTCAATTTCATTGAATACTCAACTTCATTTGGATTTTTGTTTGAAAATATGAACAGGATGCTCATAAAATTAGTTTTGGAACCATCTGCGGCTCAAAGACAAACTTCAGTCGCTATTTTCCATCGTTCAAAGAAACTTCCTGGCAAGTATTCATGTTGAAAAGAGGAACATTATCCATTAAAATATTTTTCCGACTTTGAAGTCGGAATTTTATTATTTTCTACTCCGAAGTCGGAATTTTATTATATTCTGACTTTGAAGTCGGAAATTGGTGGAAAATATTTTTAAAAAATTATATAGCCCTTCTACGCCTTAGTATTTTTCAATATATTTTTATTATTCATCCAAAGTTTTTCCCGATATACCATATTTTTCGTCAAAATCTGCACTTTGTTCTTGAAGAACTTCTCATATGAACTTGTCTCGCCACTCTGAGTTCTTCCCATATAATCACTGATAAGACAAGATCAAATCAGGCAACTACGCACCTTTTTTTCGTTTTGATATAATATGAAAAGACGTTCCCTATTCTTATCGAGTGTGATATAATCAATGATTTTGTAAAGAGATATCGGATAGGTTTATAGATTATAGATTATATATTAGGGACTTTCGTGCTACAAGCCTCTACACCGCGACCTTTTCAGATCTATTGTGTTTGTCCTCGAGATCATTTAGAGTTCTTTGTCTAGCCCTGTCTTCTTTACGAGACTCCACAGGCTAGTTTTTAGAACTCCCATGAATCTGGGAGCTCTTGGTTTTTCTTCTCCCAGCGTTAGAAACCTTTGCCTTGACAAGCCCTCGCAGTGGCATAGTATGTGTACTGATGTTTCCTCTTCTTCCTGACAGAGCCTGCATAGCATTTCTTCTGCCAGGCCTATTGTACTCATATGTTTGTTGTATGTGTACTCATATGTTTGTTGTGCCCTGTGAGAAGTCCTACTACTATTCTAGTAGTGTTCCTCTTCTGGCTTAGTGAATGTTGGCTGCGGTTGTTTGATAAACTCTTTGGCCTGTCTCATCCCTGGTGCCTTGTTCCACCATTCTTGAGACTTCTGTTGAATCCATGATTTGGTGTTTGTTTTTAGTACAGCTTTTGCTATACCGCAATACGGTTCTGGGCCATTCAGGGCCATCGGATAGGTTTAGTATCATGTTCTATTGATCGAGCGCAGCTCAAAGAATTCTCCAACAAGTGGTGGTAGATGAATAAAATAGCAGACTCTTTAATTTTTCAAGTTATCTATATAAGTTTTGTACTGTTTGTCAACCAGCCGCATTTTCACGAACACCCCTATAGCGAAGCTATAGTCAACCAGGAAGTGGAAACAGTCAAATTAATCAAAGAATAGTCAGTTGGCTTCAGCTGTCGACAGTACTGTCTTTGTGTGCTCGCGATCGCACGGTAAAATTTAAGTTTCTCGTGGAGACTGCTGAGAGTTGCTCGTAAGGTTGCAGCTGGATGACGAGAAGGGCAAAATATCCACTATATCCAGCTATATTCTCGGTAGATAAATGGAATAATCAACTTCCAATAAGGATCTTCTTCATATGCATCTTAACGATTCACTGCAATTAAAGTAATATGCCTCAAACCATCTAACTTTGACTTTTTTGTTTATTATGATAAACACACCAATCGATTGTTTAATTACATATTTCATCTGCTATTTTATCAAAATACTGAGAACAGAAATAACAAAGTGAGAACATGAAAATAATTGGCATTGCTTACCTTTCTGTATATCAAGGCACATACAGCTGCTCTAACTTTCATTCCATAATGGAAAGCATTCATGGTATATTGATTCGTTAAAAGAAGACTGATAAAATTCAGTCCAACTACAGCACCAGCATACCATAAAGCTTCAGTCTTTGTTGTGGTCTTTGGTCCTGGTTTGAAATAATCTAGAAGATGTCCCAACATGATGGGTTGTATCAGTCGAAATACTAGATCCATTGTCGCTAGGAGGATTCCTAGGTATAAGTATTCTGGCCAAAAAGTGGCAAATAATGCTTTGAAGAGACTTGGTTTCTTTCCTTTGCAAATCTCTAACTGTCTCATCCATTTCCTGAAATGTAAATATTCACAGCAAAAAGTTGAAATCAAATAGGTACCTATAATGAATCAAGCCTCACAATATATAAATGTATAAAAGACGAAAAAACTATCACTAGCCATAGAAGAGAAAGGAGAGGAAAATATTTCTTTTGGTATGATCGTTTTTTTATCCTGTCCTGCTGAGAGATATCAGCGGCAGTCAAAACTAGGTCCCATCAATTGGTCGACTTATCGAAAGTCATTTGGTCGAAATCAATGGGTCGAAAGTCAGTTGGTCGAATCTGTCAATTAGCCGAATACGTCAATTGGACTAAATTATGTCAATTCGTCGAATTTCATTTGTTACCAGGGAAACCAGATTTTGCTATCGATGTTTGGAATGTTTATGATAGAGTCAAGAGTCAAGATGATTTGCCTAGATCAAATAATGCTTTGGAAGCATGGCATAGGAGAATTGATAGTTTGATTTCTTGTAGTCAACCTTCTATATGGTATATATTAAAAAGCATAAGGAAGGAACAGCAATATTTTGAAAGGAAAATTGAACAGACGTTGGCTGGAATTGAAGCAAAAAGAGTAAAGAATATGTCGATCTAGACAATAGAATAAAATCTGTTGTCCAAGAATTTGAAGTGACCGAACCAAGTGATTACTTGCGAAGTATCGCACATAATCTTAAATAATCCTTAGAATATTTGATCTGATACAAAATATATGTACAGTAATTGATTGTTGAAGAATAAAAATAAGTTGTAATGATAAAATTTATTTAGAATGCTCATTGCTCATTTTATTTAAGAATTTGTGTCAGTAGAGGTTAGTTGTCAATGACGAGGGTCCTACCTTTTAACGTGCGATCCCATGCACGGTCACGTCCTGTCATCTCTTAATTTGTGTGCTTTATATAGCAAGTGGTCTTGTATTCATCAAGTATATTTGCATTTACCCTTGGGCTAAATTGATTGCGAACATCCGCAAACTACAATATCATTTTGTAAGTATATTTCAGCTATTGGTCAGCCGACACAGTTCAAAGTCTTAATGAGGAGATGTTCTATAACTGTGCTTACCTTTCTAATCTATCTCCTAAAGCTGTGCTTCTATCACTTTCGATTGGATTGTACAAGTCTTTTGCGTCTAAGATTTTACTATAGCCTCTTTTGAACATATCATATGTGTACCTGAAAAACAAATACTCATCAAAACTAGAAAAGTGTTGATAGCAATGATAAAGTAACTCAGATCATTGAAAAACTATAGTTTGGAAATGATTGATTGAAGCGTGACCAGGTAAGAATAGTAATTTACGTAACAAGTTCGGAAAATACTGTTTTCTAGGCCGAGCCGTAGGCGAGTCCAGAAAGTCTGCGAGTCCAAAAAACTGTTTTTGGACGTACCGCGTTCACAAGTTTTTCGGCAACCGTGTAGAATAACAAATCGAAATTTATTTCTTATATTTCTTTGTAGAAGAAAATTTCGAACATTTTAATTCTTATTATTGAAATTCGAACTTCGAACAGTAGATATCTACTAACAGAAAAATTCTAATATTGAGATTTATATAAAATTTCGAGCACTTCCCAGCCTAGTCCGAGAAGTACGGACTTCCCAGTCCGGAAAATAATGTTTTCGAACGTGTTGCGTACACTGTTTTTTCAGCAACCGTGTAAAATAACAAATCAATGAGTCACATTTAGTCTAAGAGACGAAGAGAGGTTGACCTAATGAAACATACTTTTTATGAAGTTTCATAAATAGACACATACACGTATAATGGCTTGCCTATTAAACTGTAGTCCAGACTATAGTGAGTTTCAAAAATTTGCCAACTTTTTTTATTATCGATTTGTCAGAAAACTTTATTCTTCATACAAATTGGTGCATTGTGGAATACTTTTATTCGAGATATCAAAATTCTAAATTTCCAAACGGTGTACAGGGGGCAACAAAAAATTGAATTTTGATCAAAAGTAAACTACCATGGCTGTGATTCCAATTCCAATTTGAATATTGTTTTCAATTTTAAACAACCTCTTTACATGAACTTTTGATAATGTCAAAAATAAGGGGAGTTTACAATTTGAAATTTTGACAACTCACTGCAATGCACCAATTTTTATTGAGATTTAAATTTTTTGACAAATCGGTAATAAAAAAGTTTTCCATATTGTGCAAATTTTTTGAACTCACTGTATATAGACTGGACCACATTTTGATAGGCAAGCCAAGGTGTATTCGTCTATTTATCCATAAAAAGTATGTTTCATCCGGTTGATATATGAGTGAAGGTCGACCTCCATTCCGTCTCTTAGACGTATTTGTAATATCTAACAGAAAACAATTATTTCCCCGGCACAAGCCACGCTGGACATTGAACTACATCTGATAGATATTGTGAAAAGACTCTAACTGGAAAGAAAAAAAAATCTGAAAGTGATACTTCGCATTTCCATTCAGATGATTGATTTTTTTTATTTTCTCTAGTTTTCATTGAAAATAGCGACTAAAGTCTTTCAGTCCTATTCATATTTTCGAACTGAAATCAAAATTCTAATTCTTATTTACATTAATATTCATATTAAAATTTGAGCACTTCCGGGACTAGACCGGGAAGTGCTATTTTCTCAAAGAAAATACGTCCGGGAAGTGGTTACTTCCCAAACTTTTCCTGATATGTAGTCCACTATGCTCTGTTTACATAAGTCAAACGACGGCTCCGCTCAGCCCTATATAGGTACATATTATATAATTAGGTAATGGGTTATGAGAAGTAGAGAAGTATTTACGATATAAGTATCGTAAAGATATAAGTATCGTAAAGATCCATATTACATTGCATATGATTGATGAAAGGAATGAGATTCTGAAATTTAATACTTACGTGAAAAATAAGACGGATAAAGGATTCGCCTTGTCCCGTGGATTTGGATAGTGATTCTCTTTAGTTATATCCATGGCTTTAACGTAACCTTATTTCTCCACAATGCAAACTTTGATACAATCGCTGTCTTTCTCACACTACAATTAATAAATCACTATTTGTTCATTTAAACCACCACTCTTTTCTGAATCAGGGTAGCTTCAGTTTGGTATCACTTTCATTGATCCTTCTCTAACAGTTTCACAGCTCTTCGAAACCAACAATCAGTGTGATTTTTCCATTGTGATTTCCTCTGGAATGCTTCTCTTGTGAGCAGTTTTGGAGGTGTTGGTCTTTACTGCAATGAGATATATGGTATATGTATAATCGAATACCTGACTAGTGAATTAAGGCAAAATTGTAAAACTAATAGTTGTCTGACTGACTGACTAATTTCAGCTAGCATTGGACGAGATCATACAGGGATTTTTCTTCCCAAATATTAATAATTAATGATAATAAGGTCCAGCTCATAGACGGAAGCATCCTACATCATCTTGATGCCGGAGAGACGTATACCTACCTGGCAGTGGAGCAACGCCGCTCCCAAGAGGTAAACACAGTTAAAAACTCTCTCCGCGGCAAGTATCAACACAAACTCCGACAGATCTGGTCACCAGAACTGTCGAGGAAGATCAAAGTTGCTACGACCAATATGCTTGCCGTTCCGATTCTATACTCTACTCCTTTGGAGTAGTAAAATGGACTCAGAAAGAGCTGCGACAACTCGACGTTAAAACTCGAAAAATTATGCATCTTCATAGGAGCTTGCATACTAAATCGTCCGTTCCACGGTTATACTTCCCCAGACAACAGGGAGGCTGCGGACTTTTGAGTCTGGAGTGTCTACATAACAGAATGGTGCTAGATGGGCCTGTGAAGTCATCAGGAGTTCAGATCCCCTTCTCCGCATGGTCCGCGATCATAAAAAAGGAGGGATTGGAGCATTTCTTTTTAAGGCAACAATCCGAGTAGCCGATGAACTTAATCTCATATATGACACTGAACGGGCAAACCCAAACTCTTTCACCGAGTTGGAACCTGTTCAGCTACACAAGGATAAGCCAATGCATGGGGTCTTCTTCAAGAACATTGAAGACCTTGGCTTATCCAAAAACCTGACCTTTGCTTTCAATCCATTCAATTTCACATTGCAACATCGAAAGGGTCTTGATGTGCATTTGATTGAGAAGTATAAATGGAATGTGTTTCGATAACATTTTTCAGTACATGAGGTCAGCATTCAATATATTTAATTATGTTTTTGATTCTTCAATTTTGTTGTTAATTTGCAATTTGAATTAGTTTTTTTTTTTTCATTCAACCCTCGTCCAGCTCTCATATGAGCAAAATGCACCACGTTTCAGTCAGCGGCAGATATTCTAGTTCTCTGATTGGTTGTGATCGAACACATGTCTTCATTGGGAGGCAAGAAGGAAACTGTGATCCGATACTGCAGGACTTGTAGCCGGTAATGGAATTACCTGCAGCCGCCGTACCACCCAGCTTAGAACCTGTCCCGGGGTTTTTACGAGAAGGTGGATAGAAGGGCCTTGCTTCCGTGGTAAACAGCCAACCCCACACTCAACTCACATATTAATTCAAGGGTATATTTTGGGAAGAACAAGTGTGGATTGTTGAAAGTCGGAACTAGGTAGTTTCGAAAGCATGCCATGAATAAGGGAACCAGGGGATGGAAAAAAGGGCCCATGGGGGCATAAGTAATATTTTTCTGTATTCCGTTACTCCAATCGCTAACTTGATTTCTATATTTCAGTACCTTCCTCGTATTGAAGAAATTATCTATTCAGATCCATAACGGACACTGCAACTAGGTGGTAGTAGGTCTAAGAAGTGAATTTCAATTCATACCATACTCATACTGATCATAATTAGAATTGGAATTATACAATATCGTAGGTAATAACGAGGTTTTTGGGCATCCCAGCTAAAACTTGTCGATTCAGTATCTACACGATCTTGAATAATGTGTACAGTTCATGAAATAGAAATTACTCGAAACACCAAACTACCAACCACAACAAAGTTGACATCTTCAGTAGCTCAAGGCTTTTGTGTTAAAATTGTGTTTTCCGTTAACCTGCTGTCGTCCCCCTCCGAACGGCAGCCCTCAGAAGTCGAAACTTGAGAAGAAAATCAGAATCTTCATCAAATATGTCACTATGAAAAATAAATTGAAAGCCGCTAATATCTCAACTGAAAATTAGGGGTAGCGGTACTTTTGATTGCTATCACACGTTAAATCACATCCTAATGATTATTTATCAATTTATTACATTTTATATCGTCATTTGAAATTTGTGAAGTAATTTCTTGAAACTCCCTCCATAGAAAACACGTATTTTAACACATAGATGATAATGACTGCAATGATGTCAAGGGCATTATCACACGTGTGTTTGTCTAGGGGATCCATTTCATCGTCAATATTTGTAGGTACTGAATATTAATAAAGTAAAAGGTGTGTTGGAAGTATAAACTGATGTGAAATAATGTTTTCATTGATCGTACAATAATTACGGTCAGCGTTTTTTTAAAGAAAAGAATTAAATATGTTTAGTTGAATTGTTTCAGAATACAAAACGTTACTGTCAAAATTTAATGGTTTTATTCAATACAACAGTTTTGTTAACGCTATAACAAATCGATTCATTTACCCTTCCATACTGGTATACTTCAGACTGTGGAAGGTTAATTCACTCAAAAATACTTGTTGAAATAACAATCTGCTTTTCCATCGTGTACTTTATGTGTCTGAAATTATAATTATCAAATAATAAACAATAATTTATTATTTTGAGAAAAGGCATGCGTGACATCTCACTTAATATGAAATAGAATTAATTTTATTGCACGTTTATTGCCGAGCAATTTTGTGCGGCAATACTGACAAATATATTCGAATAACAATGAAGTCCTTTCAATATAACATTCCTCATTAGAATAGTAGAGTGTAATCCTTAATAGTCATTCCACCTGTTTAGAAGATTATTTGCAAAAAAATTTAACTGTAAGATGCTATTCAATAAAAGAATATTGTGAAGATTCCGAAGATTCTGAAAATGAAAGAACAGCACTTCTATTGATTATTGTGTGTTTTGCCAGTTTTATCCTGATTTTCAATCATACTGAAGGGCAACAAAGTGACCTTTTGAAAATTTTCATTGTTGTGAATGAGGACTTAAGTAGAGTAAGAAAAAGTTACAGTTACTGAAAAGAGCATAAGAAAAGGTTGGACCTCAAAAGGCTTGATCGCTTGATGGCAAAATTTTTATGTGGAGTGATAAATTCAACAAGACAGACATAATCGATAATAAAGAGATATTCTGGACTTTGTTGTGAACTAATGAACTTTTGCACATTGTTTATCGCTTCGAAATAAAAAAAAATAAAAAAATTGTTTGATAGATTTGAGCAGGTAATGCGTTATTTTCGCTAGAAAGGCCGATCTCACAGTGGCCAGCGTTATTATGTCAGGAAAATCCATACCAATTAAATTTTCCATTGCAATAATCGGTATTTCCATTGGTACTAAAGAGCCTCTGAAAAACTTGGATTTCTGTTTTGTGTCAAGAACTATTTCACTTTCAGTCAACTGATTACGATTCATCAGACACAGATCCCATCTGTCCTGGAATACTGTTACCATATATGGAGTACAGCAAATAAACACACAATAAAATTGTCAGATCCTGTCTTACAATATTCTGATGCATTGAATAGGGCGAAATATGGTACATTTTGATGGTTCCAAATTTCAAATGATGGCTGTGCTCCATTCATAAAATATTTTGAATTGAAACTATGGTACTTTACAGATTGTTTCGAAGCACCAAAATACTTTCCAAACGTTTGGTGAACCTGTCACTGTCAAAATCAAAATTACGGTTATAGCCATTAAGTGTGAGTATTTTTTGAGATTATTTTATCTGCGTATTGTGTCTATGTTCTGAAAATCTGACGAGCAACCGTCTTCTTACATCTCCTATATGTACCTATGTCTACCTGTCTTCTGTTTTTGTAGTCGTTTTGGGGTCTCTAGTTTTTATGTGTCTTTGACAGTCCGTAAAAGAGGAATGGTTCAACAGGATGTGCTGTGAATAATTTTTGATAGTGGTGAAAGAGATTTGCGTTATTAGATATATATTAAATGATAAAAAATATCCAACAACGTTACAATGCCTTTTCCAGTTTGGATAATTTGTCATCGACTGATATTTCCACTCTTGAAAATAATCAAATAAATTGATGAATTCGTTATCAGGCTTTGATAAGGTATGTTCAGGACAATAATCACGCAAGTTGCAGAAAAGGTGATTTAATCAATATTGAAGTGTTTGTACAACGGATAGTAAAATATAACAATAGCACTGAAAAGCTGCAAAAACATAATCAGAGGATAATAATAAAATTTCCAAATCTCGCCATAATTACTCTCACTGCATTATTACGGACATACATAATTCTGACCTTTACCGTGAGCTATCAGAACGGCCTTTCCTATATATCCTTCACAGTATAATCCTATTGTAGTATCAGGCCGGGTTTCACCAAGACTTTAATCTCGCTTTATGATATAAGCGACAACTCAAATCAGGCATATAACTCAACATGCCATCATTGGTCAGTTGAATCGGACATTGAACGTATATGAACTAAAATGACTTGTAACCGACCAAAAATAACCAGTTTTGAGATTATTCCCCAATGAAAGAGTTTATTATCTGCCTAATCAGGATTAAAATCTGGTCCCCTCACTTGGTGAGAGACGTCCAACTCCTTGAGAGGGTCCAACGCCAGCAGGATGGTAAGAGGATTCAACCAACTCTCCTACGACCAATGCCTATCTCAGCTCAATCTACCCTATCTGAGTGACAGACGCACCAGAGGAGATGCGATTTTAACACACCGAATTCTGCGTGGACGTCCTTTGAAATTGAGGCAGGAATCCTTTCGAACAACTACTTCACAAACAGAATCTTCAAGAAGTAGAATACTCTAGCTCCAGATGTTATGACAACCCCAAGTACAAACAGTTTCAAGAACCGCTATGACTCTTTTTTTATAATCGATGAACATGTGATATATAGTGCGACAAAACACATTTTAGGTACTCAAATACTCGCATTTTATATTTGCATGAGAAAGTAGGAGACTTCAGAAATGATATGAACTTTTCCTTTTCCTTCTCCGATTATTTTTAGCAGAGTTATGACCAATATTCGCCTAAGCCAGAACTTTCAGCGTCGGTAAGGGTGCACGTGAAATTCGATGTCGGCGTTCAATCACGTTTTCTGGGAAAACGAGCGCATTTCATAAGAAATTACTAGTTTACTGTTTTTCCGATAAATCATATAATACTTTCCAAGATTACAGCAAAAAAATTTGTTCCACCACTGGAAATTTGGCAAACAATTTTTTTTCGTGTTTATTATGGTTCCAACTACTAGCATACCAAATTTGGTGGTGCTACAATCGATTTTTGTCTCAAAACCCAATCGTACTGGATTATCAATAAATCAACTTACATAGGTAACGGATATATTATATTATTCAAACAAAAAATTATACCAACCTTTGCCTCTATCCTTGAATACGTCACCAACTTCCACTGATTGATCAGAAACTGACGTAATCTATGCGTATCTTGCGTTTTAAAATTTACAATAACTCTTACTACAGATATATATATATATATATTATTGCAATGTACACTTAAAAAATTCGTTACTTAATGTGCGGTTACCGTTCTGACTTCAGGATTATCACTCAACAACTGATGCTTCAGAGGACAGAGGACGCGTTAGTTTTTTGTAAAAATCACTGAGTTGTAGATTGTAGAGAGAGAATGGGTGATTGTGCTAATTTATATAGATTCAGCACGGCATTTCATTTGATCTCTCTTATACCTGAATATTTCGAGTTTGCGCTTGGATGTGTAATGTTTGTTTTATCACTCTTCTGGAAAATAATTTATCTGATTATGATACTGATAGACCGGTTTTCCAGTTGGGATAAGATAATCACATACCAACGAATAGTTGCCAGTCATATTTCGACCCACTTTCGAACTACTTGCTGTCTTATGCATTTTGCATGTACTTATTTGATTCAACCTCGTTATGGAATATGGAATATTTATTCTAGCACTGAAATATTAAAATCGACAAGTCTCCAAAAATTTCCACTATGTGGAAAATACGAGGCAAACATCTGACAGAAAAAAACTACATTCCTGGCTAATACTACGAAGGACATCGAATTACATCTGACAGATACTCTCCGGCAAAAATTCTATATGTCAGATGTAATTCAAAGTCCGTCGTGGTATCAGCCAGGAAAGTAGTTGTTTTCTGTAAGATGTTCGCCTCATATTTTCCACATGATGGAAATATTTGAAGGGTATTTCGACTTATTTCATTTATTTGATACTCTCCGACAAAAATTCTCGTATTCTAACCCAGGTGATAGTAATAATAACGTTAGCCTCAACTGTCATCATAGTGACAAGATGTGAATTGAAATGTCAAAATAATTTTTCGTTTGCTTTCCATTTGATTATATGTGAAATTTGTGGTTGTGGAGAAAGCACAGTGTTACTCGTTTATAATGAAAATTCGTTATGCTCGTGGTTCCTTGCGCTCGCTTTCAGAATTTTTCATTCTATCCTTGTTACATAATATACTATTTCTTTTGCAACAAATAATTAAGGTCCATTGAATAATTTCTGTCTCAACATTTATTTTTGTTCAGGTAGTATTCTAAAAAGCCAAGGACATCGTAACTTTGGTGCATGGTAATTTAAAAAGTAGTCATAGAAACCATATACAATTAATGTGCCCCCAGCGCCATCTGTCGAGTAGTTGCAATGTTTTTTCTCTCAAAAAGTAGTATCGGTAATACCCTTCGAAAATTGTTTGGTTTCATTGTTCTAAATCCAACCGTTCAAATTTATCGAGGTATGAGTAGTATTCAGATCCGCATTTATATTCGATATTTCGAATTTGAATCGTAAAAATATTAACGAAATTCAACAAAAATTAAATGGCTGTGAAGAGAATGAAATTTCCTTTTCGACGATGTGCCACTTGACCCCCCCCCATGCCACTTAAAAATTTTGAGTTGATGTGTCCCCCCCCCCCCCCACCATTTCTCCAGAATATTGACGTCAGCTAACATTCCTACAAAATAAGATTTCATTTAGGTAAATCCATGAAGACATCATAGTACATCAATGAATTATTGATTTTATTAGGGAAATTTCAATGCGAAATAATTCAACAGTTTTGCTATGTAGGCAAAACTTCTTCAGAGATCGCAATTGATTGACACAATTTCCATTCCTCTTCGAAATAGATACACTTCCAAATTTTATGATTACTTTTTCACCCATCGAACTGAAACATGGAAAATGAAACTACTGAAATTTCAATGCTAGTCATTTTTATTTATATAAAATTACCACTATTCATAACATTCATAAAGAATATATTATGTACCTATATAATTCTTATCTGTTTCATAAAATACATTTCATCTGTAAAAATAGTTTATTTACAATATAAGTACACGAAATATGTCTCAAATAAGATGAATATAATCAGACAATTGAATTCCATTAAGCACCAAGTTTTGATAAGTAGGTAGTTATTTCCAGGAGAACGAACACATATACATTATTTATATTTTAACATAAAATTAAGAGTATCGAAACGACTAAGTTGCCTAAATATTCCAGGAAAATATTCATTCATTCATCCACTGACTCAATTCATTTTCTCTTTTGAGCCAAATATTGTACTGTGATTCAGCTCCCTTTCGTACGTATTTTATCCTAAAATTCTGCTATCACAGTTGACATAAGTAACGATTCTCTCTGAACAATCTCAAATAGTAAATCTTTTTCAATTATTAACAATAGGACAGCTTGAGATAACCAAGCTGTGAACCAGAATAAGAAAATTTCACTGCCTAACCCATACAATGGGTTACTGAAAAAAAGTATTAAAAACTGATATTCGTGTCATCGGAAACTAAAGATACCACATTTATTTTGTTTCGGATGAGTTATATACCCTAATCTGAGGTTTGGCAATGACTATGGCCCGGAAAGTAGTTTGCTATCGCCGTCCGTTCAGCGACGCCCATATAGACAGCGATGTTTTCTATCCTAGTTCACAGTTTTATTTCTCAATCAGAATTCTCCGTTTGCATCAATTATTCCAGACTACTTACAGATCTGTCCAAAAAATTCCATCGTTTAAAGTGAATGGCGAATCTAAATCTAGATTCAGTTTTTATAATAAGTTTTAACATTTGCCGAAGTCCAATATTCCAAAAATAATATTGGAATAATATTCTCGTATCAATATTGTTCTCGAAACATCAAGCAATACCGCTATGGCACACTCATATTGGAATTATATTAGTACAATATTATGAAAATATTGGCAAAATATTCAAACGTAATATTAGCGAGATTATAAATCCTTCGCTAACTTGTTCCAATACCATTTGGACTTTATACGAACAATATTGGTGAAATATTATGGAGGCAATATTGACCTCAAAACATTCAGCGATATTAGTACAATATCATTTCAAGAAATTGGTAGAATTCAACCACTTGTGAACGAATTGTGCGGAACCGTATTTAATATATTTTCTTAATCAGGTTTGATAACAATTCATTTTCAATATTGTTTTCTGAATATTCGGTCAATATTTGAATTTCAATAATGGCAATAAATTTTCTTTGTATTCTTGTATGAT
The DNA here is from genome assembly GCA_958298965.1 of Chrysolina haemoptera. NCBI lineage: Eukaryota > Metazoa > Arthropoda > Insecta > Coleoptera > Chrysomelidae > Chrysolina > Chrysolina haemoptera. Next base: position 6,291,038 of record OY282594.1, read on the forward strand.
TATTGTCTTTCAAGACATTTACTTAGGCTTTTATTAACAATTTTAATCAATATAGGGCCAATATTGATGATATAATATTCAACCAATGTTCTTTCAAACTTGGATATACAATATTGTTTTCAATCTCTAGGATCGATATAAGAGGAATTATGGTAACACAATATTTATGCTTGATGCTGGAAATAATATAAAGGCCATATTATATGAACAAAAACAGAACAGGTTGCGCCAATATTCTACCAATATTATCATGTACTATTGATTTTCAATTATCCACCCATACTGGATCAATATTATTTTTACATTTACAATATAATTATATTGACCCAATATTAAATCAAGATTCGGCCAATATGATGAGCTACCTTGGGTATTGTCATATACTATGGATTTGCATCAAGGAACGGCCAAGTTAAGACAAAAAACTGAGTATTATCTTCCAGTAACTTGATGTCAAATGATGTTGGAATGTGTTGAACTGCGGCAAACTTACAAATCAAAACATTTCGTGACATGAATTCATTTGGTCACAATGAAGTAGATGCCGTTTTCGATCTCCTGACTCATATCACAAATAATTTAACATGAAAATGAACTTATTGAGAACTGAATCTAATTGGGAAATTTCTTCTGAAGCGTATAACTCCAGTGAATCAATCGAAACATCTATTCAGGAACGGACAGCTGACGCAGATAGTTTTCCCTTGCTATTTTCTTCAGTTGTTCGCTCATAGTCTTACCAGATTCAGCTACCATATTGTGAAACACTCCTTTTTTGTTCTGTAGGAGTTGGTGTGGATGGTCGTACTCTACAGCGGTACCAGATTCCATAACTAAAACTTTATCCGAATCCATAATGGTATTCAGTCTGTGGGCCACAGTCAGTACTGTGCATTGCGCAAATTTTTTACGGATTGTTTTTTGTATCAAACCGTCGGTTCTGGAAATGAGAAATACAAATTATTATTGTCAGTTGATACAGATTTTATTAGCTGATACACAAAATTATAAAATATGAATAATATGCGTTAATAGAATTTCAGGAAAATGTCATTGTTATCTCATAATTTTCAATCTTTTCATTTATTGATAGATTTCGATGAAATTATGTTCAGTAATTTTTTTAAAACTCCTGAATCCAGTGGTGCACTTCCTTCCCCTATAACTTTTTTTAATAATTGACACATTTTAACGCAATTTGCATAAAAACCACTTCAAAATGTCGCAAATCCAGTGGTGTAGTCGGATTTTTTGGAAAAAAATCGCTAAATTTTTTTTTTAGATTTTTGACCTTGAAAAAAAATATTAGTTGGCCCTGGAAATGGAGATTTAGCCATGAAATTTGGTATCCTAGTGGACTTTTTAAATGTCTACCAAACTAAAAAAAAAATCCAGTATCACTATTATTTCTCATACAGAAAACTGAAATAGTATATTTAGGAAGTTACTCACTGTGGATCAACATTTGCTGTAGCCTCGTCCAACATCAGAATTTTATTGTTTCTTATGATAGCTCTCGCTAAACAAATGAGCTGTCTCTGTCCCACACTGTAATTAGCTCCTCTATCCATAACCCTATTTTCTAGTCTGTTCATTACACCTGCAGGATCTTTGAGCTCGACTGCATCGATCGCCTTATATAACACATCATCGGGATATTGATCGAAAGGATCCAAGTTGTACCTCAAGGTTCCAGAGAACAGCACGGGGTCTTGCGGGATTATTGATATTTTTGAACGCAAGTTTTCCAACTTCAGGTCCTTAGTATCGATGTCATCAATGACTATTGCACCCTCTATCGGAGCCAGTCTGAACAGAGCTGCGATTAGTGAGGATTTTCCAGCTCCAGTTCTTCCGACAATACCAACCTGAAAGTTGACAGACTAAATGAAAATGCGAAAATAATCAGTTTATCCAATTTGTGTGAGGTTCTGAAATGGGCAATTTGTAGATGCGTTTCATAACTTTCATCTGCATGCAATGTTTTTTATTGTTTTTGATAGATACTTCAACTGAACAACAAATAAAAATGGGATACTGCAATTTCAAATATTTTAAACTGAAATGATTAATTTTCAAATAGTTTATAGAAGTATAATGGTAAATTCTATAAAAATATAGTTTTTATCAAATGTGATACTTATTTTCTCATATTTTTTATATACAAAAATTGAGATTTATGTCGTTGAATAAACCTAAAAATGTCACATTACCGGTAAACTTCATTGATGAATTGGTAAGTATCATTGGTCCTAGACAATCAGTTGCACTTCATTTAAACATAAATGTAGTTGATTGCTTCCTAGTGTTTCGCTAATACGGGTGGCTAGCATCTTCAGAGTTCCTTCCATCTCCGATGTTGGTCGAGAACTAACTCCTAGTTGATCTAAGGAAAATATTAGGAAAACTCAACATGAAAACAGTTTTCAAGCCAACGAAGAAGGTCCAACATGTTATCAGATCAGCCAAAGATATCAGCTGCCAGAGCGTATCCCATACATATGAAAGGTATATTGGAACCACTAAAAGATCTATGAGTACCAGGTTGAAAGAACATAGAAGAAACTGCAAGTTAGGTCAAACAGACAAATTGGCAGTAGCTGAGCATGCGCTGAGCGAGGAAGCCCACAAAATATTCTTTCGAAACGTGATATTTCTTGCCACCGCTCAATGGTTACTTGTACAAGATGCAATATAAATCCACAATCACCCGAATAATTTCATTAGGAATAAGGAAATCCTGACTCTGAACCAAATGTGTAATCCGATTCTCCAACGATGGAAAAGACCCATTAAATATCGATCAACCGCCAACCAATAGGATTTCACCAGACCACGCACCCAATTCCAGAGACCGAATAGAAATATAGCCTCAGATCAACTAGGAGTTAGTTCTCAAACAACGTCGGGAATGGATGAACCTCTGAATAAGCTAGCCTCTCGCACTCTAAAAACGTTAGAAAGCAATTCGAAAAACTGACGGCCTTCAATCCCGGAAAAGAATCAATATATTTATTATCATTACTTTTTCGTTGGGCTGGATACACAAATTCAAATTCTTCAGCACTAGTGCTCCAGTTTCGAAGTACTTCAAGCCCATATTCTCGAATGTAATTCGTCCCTGATCTGGCCACGTTTTCGGGGGATCCTTGGGAATGGTTGGTTGCTTTTCCTTGGGTAGACTTTTATATTCTAGAACCCTCTCGACGGACATGAGTTGGTTCGCCACCTCAGCTGACTGTCTGATTCCCCATTGTACAAAACCGGTGAGTGCTGTTGCCTGAGTTATCGCCAATCCAACTTGTCCACCTTGTATACCCACATCTGCGAATGAAATAATGAAGCATGGGTTAGTTCAATTGTATGCAATATCATAATAATGAATGATGAGATATGACTGCTACTTTGAATTAATGTAAATAGAAGTGTCAACTACTTTCAGCAACTTTTTTGATGGTTTCAAATGATATTCTTCAAGTTCCATAAATCTATTGACATCAGGTCAATAGAGGTAATGCTTGGAGTATATGTTGTCCCGAAGATGAAATAGAATTCACAAAACGACTTAGCAAAGATGAAGAGGCAGTCCAACGGTTTTAATTAGACTAAATTATTGAAATCAGATCGGATGATGCCAGGTGAAGACTGTATTCCGGCGGCTTCAGAACCCGTCTTCGCCCAGCGAGCTATTACTGCTCTAGACGCCGGCCGGTCTGACTGACCTCCCTATTGTAATGAACAGATTTTGTAGATCGGCTACAGCCTCTCGACTGATCTGATCTAATCCCTCCTCTTTATTTTTCGAAAGTTTCCAACCGGATTATTTGCTTGTCGAATTATCAGTCTTAGATCCAAATTGTGACCAGAATGAAATAGAGTCCTCTTCCCTCAGCATATGGCTGTTATCTCAGCTAGCTCTGTTTCCAAGAGCCTTTCAGTAGCTGGTCTCCAACCTGAGCTCTCCATCCGTAGTCCGATGCGTCTGTGGTACCGGAGACATCCGGATTCTTTTGAAATATCGGCAAGGCGCATTTTAGATTGGCCAGCGACTACTGCAATTTCTTTTTTCTGTATCGCTGACTACGGGATAGGTAACTGCTACCTCTGTTTCCACTCTGGAAGACAATGGCCGCTCTGCTGGATTTTTCTGGATTTTTTTTATCGTAATCGGATCATCGAAAATGAATTTATCTACTTATTATTTCCCTCGAATGTCAAATGTATTCGTTGATAAACCGCTTTGTTCCTTTCAAGATGAAGTGCATGGTGAAGTCATGAGCACAAAGCTTTGAATGTCTGTTTGTATGAAATGAATGTATCTCTAAACGGAGACTTCTACCGGAGTGCTTCTACCTCTACTCGGAAGATGGTGCAGCCTGAACCATATCTTATAGCGCGGGATCAGAGTAGGCAAATAGCCAGTCACGGTAGGATGAGAGTTGTGATGATAGGGACGAGGAACAGATGGTATTGAAACTGTCTGCACGTATCAACCTCATTTTCGTTTCTGTTAGAAATGAATGTGTAATTTGTTGAAGTAAATGTTGAAGTTAAATATAACTTTAATATTTAATATATTGGGTTTGTTATCTTCACTACTTCATATGGAACGTGCCAGGAACATTGGGTTTTTTGTGGTTAGAATTTTGTATTTTATTTAAGGATATATGTGAATCAATACTCACGTTCTCCAAATGTGAGGAAACTGAAAGTGACAACAGCGACAAAGACACAACAAAGAACGTCTAAATAGAATCCGAATGCAGAACTTGCTGCTATGTACATAAACCAGGCACTAGTATGGCAGTCCTGATGCTTGTCGAATTCATCACGCAGAATGTCTTGAGCCCCAAAAGATCTTATGGTAGTCAAACCTTGTAAGGTGGCGTTGAGGTGGGTGAAAACTGGACTCCTCACTATAAAAATATAATTGTAATAGCGTCAGCAGTATAGCATTGTTCTGAAAAAATTTGAAAATTCTACAATTTCATTTCTTCTTCAATCAACTACTACCAATACTCGAATGTAAATGATGGTAATAGGTTTAATTTTTGATATTGTATCAATATTGTCTTTCAAATATTGGTGTGAGGTAGAGCTAGATGCTGAAAACAATATGTAGGCAATATCGCCTTATCGATATCGCTTAAAATTGTTGAACCAATATTGACGCAATATTTTATGAAACAACGTATATTCAGAACAGGTTTCAATTTGCTCTACTTACTGATTCCTTCAAGACGTTTAATGTTTTTGGAAGACTTCAGGTAAACGTTTCTTATAGATAAAAATAGCACTCCTATTATTGCCACTAGAATGAGGGAATGAGGATTCACTACTGCCACCAATAACAGTGATCCTGCCATCAGAAGTAGAATCTGAAATAATGCAAAGATCTTTAAGTTATAACAAAAATATCATTATTTCCTCAAGACAATTACAAATTGTATGGAAAAAACTAGTTGAAAAACTAGTTGCTACATTGCTTACATGTACACGTAAATTTATAATAAAATAATACCATACATTCTTGATTTCACCGCAGATTCCTATAGTTTATAAAAGCCCTGTTATGTTAAAAACGATTTCAGGTCACTTATGTCTGAATCATTACTTTGTCGAGCAGCTTTTCATATTTGAAGGAAGGCTGATGAAGGGATAGGTAACTGCTACCTCTGTTTCCACTCTGGATTTTTCTGGATTTTTTTATCGCAATCGGATCATCGAAAATGAATTTATCTACTTATTATTTCCCTCGTATGTCAAATGTATTCGCTGATAAACCGCTTTTGTTTCTTTCAGAATGAAGTGCATGGTGATGTTATGAGCACAAAGCTTTGAATGTTTGTATGTATGAAGAATGTATCTCTAACCGGAGACTTAGGAGTGCTTCTACCTCTACTCGGAAGATGGTGTGGCCTAGACCACATTTAATAGCACGGGATCAGAGTGGGCAAATAGCCAGTCACGGTAGGATGCGAGTTGTGATGATACGGACGAGGAACAGATGGTTTCAAAACTTTCTGCACATATCAACCTCCTTTTCGTTTCTGTTAGAAATGAATATGCAATTTGTGGAAGAAAATGACGTCGTTTTCTCTCGATACGTGATTTAAAATCACGAATTGCGAGGAAATGACGTCATTTTCTCTAGAGGATCTTTTCCTACAATTTCTTTGTGTCCCTGGTGTACATACATGTAAATTTTCCTCGCTAACCGACCACGACCTTTGCCTTCGAACATAAGAGCTAGCCGTGAGCATCACTTTATAAGGGTGAAGTTTCGTTTTGAAATTATCACCATTTTACTTCAAATTGTGAATGAATTCAGGCATTCAATATCCCACAAAAATTAAATACTCAAATACCAAAATTGCACTAACCTGTCCAGAATCCAGTATCACCTTTGGCAGTAATTCGTCTACTGCTCCGATATCTTTCGAGAACCTGTTCAGAATCCTTCCACTTGGATTCGTATCGAAAAACCTCATAGTAGCGTCAATTACACTACTGAACATGATATCATGAAGTTTCTGCGAACAGAGCATCGCTAGTTTGTAGAACAGCATAGACCTCATGAGAGCAGTGATAAAAAGTACAGCCAAAATTCCGCCGTAAATGTATAGATAAATATCTGTGGATATAGAAACAGTTGGCTCGGCGACTATTCCTTCTGTTGTATTGAAAAGAATCGGATGTTTTTTGAGTGCTTCCACATCCACCCAGTATCGCACGAAATAGTCAACAGCGCTAGCAACTACTTGCGTTAAAATATACAACAACATCACGAAGGTTACGAAGAAAAAGTTTCCACCAGCAGTTAGGTATTGCCAAAAGATAGACCCGTGGACTTTTCCTTTGGACGAAACTTCTTGCATTTCTTTCATGTTTATTTCCTCTTCTTCTTCGTCGTCCTTTTCTTCCATGTGCTCTAGTATGATGGCTTCGGTAAGGCTAAGTTCGCTGGCAGCACTCCTTAAGGATGAATTTCTACTCTGAAATCAGAAATATATGGATGGTAATGGTTGAAGAGGAAGAAATATGATTTACCTTCAACGACAGCTTCCGCTTCACTTTGGCACATTCAACTTGCTTGAGTCTGTCTTCTTCTGTAGGTTCAGGTTCAGATGTTAGCAGCTTGGCATATAAGTTGTCGCTTTGGGATAAATCTTCGTATGTTCCTTCTTTTTCGACTGACCCCTGTTGAAATCACAAACGACTTTAATTTATTGGTTATACCAAAGTTTATTACTGTCCAATTTTGATCAGAAATACCAATGGAACAAATTTAGAAATATAATGAAAACACTTTGTTGGCAGGTGAATAATAGTAACAATATTCTTGGCTGCTCTGAAATAGCCCGCCACGTATACAGGGTGAACAAAGACCGCCTACAGAAAACTATACATTGTGTTCTCCACATCCAAACAAGCGGAAAACGAAGTGAAATTGGTAAATCTGGTAAAAAATTACCATTTGTAAGTGTATGAAAGCGCCGCCCCTGGATGAAGTGAAAATGTAGAATAAGTGTTCCTCCGTTCCTTCTCAAAATTCTGTATTGTTTAGGTAACATTATGAGAGCCAAGGGAAAGCAGGTAGGAATTGGTGTTCTTCTTGAATTTCTGAAGGCTGTATGCCCCAGGGAACACCTCCCGAGGTAGCAAGTTCCAAAGCTTTGCAATTCGGTGGAAGAAAGAGCCCTGAGAAAATGATGTTCGGCATGTCTTCGAAGTGACGGCATATAGATATGAGAACAGAGCTCGACGGGTGAGTCTCGATGGGACTGCTCCATGAAAATATCTATAAAACAGACACAGATCGCCAACCTTTCTGCGATGTTCCAGAGAAGTAAGCGAGCTTGTGTGCGAAGTATCGCCTACAAGACGAATGGCCGTTTTTTCGACAGAATCAGAAGTTTCAATGTGTATATTGGTGCTGCACGCCATATTTGGGAACAGTATTCCAGAAAAGGTCGGATTTGTGCCTTATAAATTATAATCAGTTGACGGGAAGTAAAATACTTCTTGGCACGAAACAGAAAACCAAGTTTTTGAGACCTCACATGGTTCTGCCATGGAAGGTTAATGCTGATAGTAACACCGAGCATTTTAATGGAAGATTTCATTGATATGGATAGTCCTAACATAGTTCTTAGAGAAAAGACATGCTTGGGTTTAATTCTCATTGAATTCTCTCAAGTTGTTGGGTCCCCAATCTATTTGGAAATGGAGCAAGTGATTTGAAATGAATTTTATTTTGCATAACTCACAATAGGGAGTTTCGAAATAAATGATTTTTGCAGAACACAACACATAATCACCATGAAAATTCAAATGGACGATATAATCCGTGTTGAATAAAATTTTTGTAAACGCTACCACAATTTTCTTTCGAGCACAAATTACAGTCGATCCAAGATATTAATGAACGATCAATTACTGAAAATTGGTAGAAATAATTGTCTTGGTGAACTCGATAATGAACTGAAACTGACTGCGTGTTCAGTTGGTTATTCGCTTAGAACCACAGAAAAAAGGAAACAGAGCGACAAAATATAGGTAGTTTATTCAGCGGCGCGTCTCCAAAGGTTGGCGAAACAAAAAAATTGATAGACCATAGTAGTACTAAAATAGTTTTCTTTAATAAACGGTATTATATGGCCTATTTACGCAAAATATTAAGTACACCAATGAATCTCTTTTCCCTGTGAAGGAAAGCATGGAAACTATACTCACGGATACTACTCACATCATTGAAAATAATAATATGGTCGGCTTCCTTTAGGTGATGTACTTGATGGGTTACCAATATCCTTGTCTTTCCTGCCAAGTATCCGTTGATACATTCATCATACAAATGTTTCGAAACATGAATATCAACAGCTGACAACGGGTCGTCCAACAGGTAAATGTCCGTGTCTCTATACACAGCTCTAGCCAAATTGATACGAGCTTTTTGTCCACCGCTCAAAGAGGCTCCTCTGTCACCAACAATTGTTAGGTCTCCATTCGGAAATTGGGCGAAGTCTTTTTCTAGAGCGCAAACGCGCACCACTTCATTGTAGCGGTTTTTATCGTAGTTGGCACCGAAAAGGATGTTTTGACGGACCGTCGCTGCAAAGACCCAGGGCTCTTGGGATGCGTATGAAAGGGTGCCGTTCACATATATTGTTCCCGATGTGACTTCCAGTTCACCTGCAAATGGCGTCAATTTGAAACATTCATGAAATCATTAACTTTTGAATAGTTTGAGAAATCTCAAACTAAAGCTTCTAAAGCAATTTTTTCCAGTAGAGTATCTTGATATTGTGAGGAGCTGGCACCAACTCAAGAATACAATACGAGCGAAGTGAGCTGAAAAGAATAAAAAAAGTTTCGCGACCTTTCTGAAGACCCATGGAATATCAAGAGACAGTTACTGTGGATATGAATACCATGCATTCAGAGAACACGTGAGACATTAAACAAGTCACTGTTGACGAAAATACAGTTAAAAGTATTTTTATTACAATTGGTGTCAGATGTGGGATGTAAATATTGAAAATAATCGCTTATTTATAACCTGCAAATATGTTCAATAACACTTGTGAAGTGCAAACCTCAAGCTTGAAATCACATACTTCATTTTTTATGTTGAATGTATATGAGTGATTATTTTCAACATTTATTGAAGAAATTGCCGGGATCATGGGTGAGTTGAAAACTGAGGCAGGAGTAAAACCCAGTTTTTTCTTTGGCATGTATAAGTGAGACTTGTCTCAGTAGCCTTTATATCGTTGCATATGGTCTAAAGAGGGTACTGATTCCTGCTCCAGTATAATTATTTCATATTAACTAAAATATCCATGACTTTCGGATCCTCCGTAAATATCGTAGAAGGGTTATATGAAGTGGGACAAACCACATTTTAGCTTATAATAGCTTAAGCTTAGATAGCTTCTAATCGTAGAATCGGTTTTGCGTCAAAACTAATGATTTTAGACATTTTTTTTTTCTTTTTCCGAGTCTATTTTGCTTGAGAATTTGGGAATTTGCCTATTTTTTCATTTATAAAATAAATGTTTTCTTCAAAATCATTAAAACCAAAAATCAGTTAGATTCCCGAATTCTTAGAAATTAATTGAATCATTTGTTCCAACAAAATTTTCGCAAAAAAATAAAACAGAACGCTCAAAACCGATTCCCGTTTCATCAAGGGTATTGTTTGCTCTTAAGGATTCTGTTCGGCTCACCTAAAATTGTCTGCAGTAGAGAACTTTTCCCACTACCAACCGGTCCAATGACTCCAATCAGATTATCTTTCTTAACATCCAAATTGACATTGCTCAGAGCATTGTCAGCTAAGGACAGGTTCCATTTAGCGGTGAGATTTCTCATGATGACAGGTTCTTTACTGTTGCCAAATTTGGAATCGTTGTTGTTTTGAGTTTTGTTAATAGCTTGAAATTCCTCGCTGTGCATGAAATCTTGTAGTCTTTTTATAGACACGAAAAGCTCCGCTATCTCAGAAATACCACGTACGAACATGGATGACATTGTTTGGGAGAGAATGTTGAAATATGACATGAATACGAAAGCCTGAAAAAATAAAGTAACTATTAAGGAACAATGTGGAATTTATCCTGCATAACTTGTAAGATTTTCAACGATAAAGATAAACTTTGGTTTACTGGAAATCTGATATGGAAAAAACCATTGAACGTCGCGATTGTGAGACCTCAGCCAATTGTAACGGCACCATTTTTGTTTTGCGGAAATGCGCTGTTGCCAAGGTGACCTCTTCGGATTACTGGAAATCTGATATGAAAAAAACAATTGAACGTCGCCATTGTGGACCCCCAACTAATTCTAGTGGTATTATTTTGCGGAAAGGGGCTGTTGCCAAGTTTTGACTGACTCGCAAGCTAGGTTAGCTTGCTCAGGTTAGGTTTGTGTGTCAATTGCGAGCGAAAAACTAATTCGCGCATTTACGACTGACTCACATACTAGGTTAGCTTGCTCAGGTTAGGTTTGTGTGTCAAACTAATTCATGCATTCTCGACTGACTCGCAAGCTAGGTTTGCTTGCTCAGGTTAGGTTTGTGTGTCAACTGCGAGCAAAAAAACAAATTCAGCAGTTTCAACTCAGTTTGCCCTCTTGTTTTGTCATAAGTCGGTACGTAATGAGGGCGAGCGAAGCGAGCCTAACCTAACCTAACCTAAAACTTTCTTCTTTTTCTTCAAGTTATATTGTATTCAGAACACAAGATAAAACGCGAGCGAAGCGAGCGGGTCCGGCCGACATTTCGCAAATCCGTGCGAAGTGACTAACCTGGCAACAGCGCATTGCCGCAAAACAGAAATAGTACCATTAGAATTAGTTGAGGGGCCACAATCGCGACGTTCAATTGTTTTTTCCATATCAGATTTCCATATCAGATTTCCATATCTCCAAATTGACCAAAACTTGGCAACAGCGCGTTTCCGCAAAACAAAAATAGTACCACTAGATTTAGTTGAGGGTCCACAATCGCGACGTTCAATTGTTTTTTTCACGTCAGATTTCCAGTTAACGGAAGAGGTCAACTTGGCAACAGCGCATTTCCGCAAAACAAAAATAATACCACTAGATTTAGTTGAGGGTCCACAATCGCGACGTTCAATTGTTTTTTTCACGTCAGATTTCCAGTTATCGGAAGAGGTCAACTTGGCAACAGCGCATTTCCGCAAAACAAAAATAATACCACTAGATTTAGTTGAGGGTCTACAATGGTGACGTTCAATTGTTTTTTTTACGTCAGATTTCCAGTAATTGAAAGAAGTCGACTTGGCAACAGCGCATTTCCGCAAAACAAAAATGGTACCATATGAATCGCCTAATGGCACAAAGTCGCGATGTTCAATTTTTTTTATAATAGATTTACAGTAAACCAAATATTTACCTCGTTTGTATATAGTCAATATTTTTTCAAGTTCAAAATCCGGATAATCAAGAAATATAAACCTTTTTCATTTTGGCCCTACCTTTGTTGCTGTAATTTCTTGATCTGTCAAAGCCATTGTCAATAGTGTACAAAACAGAGCTGCTCGTGTTGTAAATAAGTTGAAAGTCATGAACAAGCCTCTCACGTAGGATGATTTCGTGATGATTTTGAGCTCTGCTTTTCTTGCTGCTTCTATCAGTTTTTCAAAAGGTTTTTCCCAGGCATACAATTTGATAACTTGGACGCCAGAAATGACTTCATCCATCATTCTGACTCTTTCATCTGTTTTCAATGCCGTTTGTTTTCTGTATTTAGCCGCCAGTTTTCCAGTGTATGCTAAAAAAATATTACATATTATATTGATATTCAGAACGCAATATCAATCAATTCTGAATTTTTGTATTCAGAATTGAATTGAGAATCCGGGTCAGGTTAGGCAGAGTTGAAATATTTGAATTTTAAATTTCTTTTAATGCACTATTAATCCAGTACGATTGGGTTTTGAGACAAGAATCGTGTGTAGGACCACCAAACTTGGTATGCTAGTAGTAGGAACCATGATAATCACGAAAAAAAATTATTTACTAAAATTCCAGGGGTGGAAGCTATATTTTTTTTTTCGTTTAAAAATAAATAAATAAATAGATTTTTGCTGTAATCGTGGAAAGTATATAATTTATCAGAAAAACAACTAAACAGGGTGAAAAACAATTCAATTTTCCACAAATATTATTCCTAGTAATTTCTTATGAAAGCGCTCGTTTTCTCAGAAAACGTGATTGAACGCCGACATCAAATTTCAGGTTCACTCTTACCCGCCGCTGAAATTTCAGCGGGGCCGAATATTTGATTGGTAATAACTCTGCTAAAAATGATCGTAGAAGGAAAATGAAAAGTTTATATCGTTTCTGAAGACTCCTACCTTCTCATGCAAATATAATATGCGAGTATTTGTGTACCTATAATGTGTTTTGTCTCACTTCACGGAGATGTTTGCGGATGATCCAAAAGTCATGAATAATTCAGTAAATATGGAATTATTGTACTACTACTACATATCCTTTTTGGACTATATGCAACAATTTTAAAGTAGTGCGACAGGTCCCACTTAAACATGACAAAAAAAACTTTGTTTCATTCCTGCCTCATTTTCAACTTACCCATTCTCTTCCCTATTATTCCCGCTTGTTCATATTCTGCATATATAAATTTAATAACACTATCGTGAAGCGCAAACCTCAAGCTTGAAATCATATACTTAATTTTTTACGTCGGATTTGTATGAGCGATTATTTTCAACATTTACTGAAGAAATTGCCGCGATTATGGGTGAGTTGAAAACTGAGGCAGGAGTGAAACACAGTTTTTTCTATGGCATGTAAAAGTAAGACTTGTCTCACTAGTCTTAAGTCGTTGCATATGGTCCAAAGAGTGTACTGATTCCTGCTCCAGTATAATTATTTCATATCAACTAAAATACCCATGACTTTCGGATCCTCCGTAAATATCGTAGAAGGGTTATGTGAAGTGGGACAAAACACATTTTAGGTACTCAGATACTCACATGTTATATTTGCATGAGGAAGTAGAAGTCTTCAGAAACGATATGCACTGCGAGCATGGAATGTGACGTTGGCGTTAAACCACGTTTTCTGAGAAAACGAGCGTATTTCATAAGGTATTACTGGAAATCATTCTTATGGAGAATTGAATTATGTCTCAACCTATCGAAATCGTTTTTTGATAAATCTTATATTTTCTGAAATAACAACAAAAAAAAAATATTTTTTTAAATGAAAACTTTTTTAGGTTCCACCCCTGGTTTTTTGGGAAACAATTTTTTTTTCTAATAATACATGGTGCCGAGTTTCAGAGTGCTACAATTCATTCTTCACTTTTTGCTCGAGTTTGTCTGTCGTTACTGGATTATATGAAGAGTTTTTATTCTGGGTAGTTTTTCATCCATTTAAACACTACGTACCTTGTAAAGGAACTACACAAAAAACGGCAAGAACACCTAACACTCCAGCGAATCCAGCTTCTGCGTAAAGGAAGTACATGACTATTACTGCAGAAGTAGGTGCCACCCACATGTGATGAATAAAAATCGACACTATATCAAATCTGCTCACGTCATTAGATAGCAAATTCACTATTTTGCCAGACGCTGTGTCTCCAAGGGCAGTCTTACTCAGTCTCAAGGCCTGAAATGAAAACAATCGATGAAATCAAAATTCATTGACTTGAAATGCATAATGAGATCCATATTTGATTTTGTAATATTATGGTCAATATTATTGCAATCAATATTGCAAAAATGCTTTTTTCCAAGACCGTGCGTTTTTACCCAGTTTCCCGCAATCATTTTGGTGTTTTAATATTCAATCTGACCCAGACTATTTTTCTTGTTTTCGCAATTTTTTATTCATTGGAATAAAATTGGGATACTTTTATTCCTACCCTATACATTTCTCAAAATCAATCCACATAACAATCAAACTAAGCTGGGTCAAGTGGTTTGGTGTGATAACCAAAGATTTGCTATGACAACCAAATTATACGATTTATAAGAATCGAGGATGTTGCCAGGCGACGAGGCGCTCTGCGCCGAGTCCTCGCGACGTTAGGGGCACTCCGCTTCAATCTCGTTGCGCGTGCTTTAAAGGCTCACTTGTACATTTGTGTCATAATATACTGATATTTATTACTTACTTTTCTATATATTAAGGCACACACAGCAGCTCTAACTTTCATTCCATAATGGAAAGCATCCATGATATATTGATTAATGAATAGAGCGCTTATAGTGTTCAGTCCTACTACAGCTCCAGCATACCACAAAGCTTCATTCCTTGTAGTTATCTTTGGTCCCGGTTTAAAATAATCTAGAAGATGTCCCAGCATGATAGGTTGTAAAAGGCGAAATATGAGATCCATTATTGCCAGGAGAACACCTAGAAATAGGTATTCGGGCCAAAAAGTGGCCAATAATACTTTGAAGAGACTTGGTTTCTCCTTTCCTTTGCATGCCTCCAAGTGTTTATTCCATTTTCTGAAACATTAAAGATGCTGCAAATTCCTGATTCGATTCAAAATCGCGACAAAACTTTTATGTTTAAGATTGTTGGGTATTCACAATACTTTCGTAGCTGATCCCAGGTAGCACCTCATGTTGGCTGAATCTTGTTTTCATATTGGGCCAATATGGGTATATTGTAAATGTAAAAATAATAATTAACCAATATGGGTTCATATTGGAAAAGCAATATTAACTTAATATCAAATGTTCATCCATTCACATTTCCATTTCGTAATGGCTGATAGACATTCTGAGTATGAGTATACCCATAATTTTTCATATAAACCTAGGTATAAATATTTCATAGGTCAACAGAAAACACGTGTTTCAGTCTTGTTCTGCAACAGTTGGACACAAAGTCAAAAACAAACGTAGTTAATAACAGTAAGCCAACCGAACAATTGTGGCTTCCGTTCGATCACCCTGTATTTATTGAATATATTAAACATTGTTAGAAAAAAATTCTATAAAAGGATACTCTCACGAATATTCAGATTTGAATGGCTGGCGCCACCTATGGGACAATAGCAGTAATAGCGATGGTACGATTGAAGAGCAGTCCACTAGACTGGAAGCTAATGGAAATTGTAGAAACCTCTCGAAACGACGAGAAGAAATGTTTCTTGCTATAAGAGGCCGTGCGTGTCGCCGATTGACCAGTGTTGAATACGGAAGTATTAGGTATTGAAAGATTTGGACAGTCGAAATAATTATAGCCCAGTGATTGTGTACATAAATTAGCGTGTTCTGTATTCTGAGTGTTGAAAATTCAGACTGAAGTTGTAAAAGTTCTTTCCACTACGTTTAAAAATTGTAGGGTTTTGATTTGAATATTTTCTTTCACTTGTATACAATCCTTGGTCAGTTCATAAATTGAATGGGTCCCCATGAACAGTAACTAAACTCGTGTCAGATATTAGGAAGCTTCCGGCAAGTAGACGCTGAGCACCCGATATCAGGGTAAAATTTCAAATTGCTGATTTCCAATCAACAGGATGAAGGTCCGCTCGAAGAGGGGGGGTGGCGGAATGGGGACGGGCGTCTGGTCATTTTCAATGCTTCCGTACATATTGGCGTAAACATAATGGTATTCGTGATATAATTTGCGATTCGATATTTGCATCTTTGATTTGACTCGTCTTCTCATGAGAGAATATTTTTCTGTTAAATCTGTGATATGGTGAAACACCAGTCCACAGTTGCTCATTTTGGTGAATGCACTGTATAATTAGAACCAATCGTATTTTGCTTCAGCGACTGGTCTAGTATTCATCCAGAACATTATCAAGTACACGTGGTGTATTTCGAACATAATACTGAACGTCAGCAAACTGCACGATTTGTTTGTTAGTGTGCGCTGAATATATGTTGAAATCAAGTTCAAATATCGTTCAAAAACTCAACATCAGCGTTCCTCCCACAACAATGGAGATATTCAAGGTACCTACACGATCTTACCTTTCTAACCTATCTCCTAATACTGTGCTTCTGTCGCTTCTAATTGGATTGTACAAGTCATCTGCATCCAAGGTTTTACTATAGCCTTTTTTGAACATTCCATACGTATACCTGAAATGAAAATGAGCAAAATTATTGATTGTTTCAAGGGGCATTGGGGGGGGAAATCGATGGTGATGAAAAACAGTACATACAAATTATTTCTGTTCATTGTTTTTGCTCTAAACTCTTATATACTCGAGTTCGTGAATTGTAGATAGTGACTCATTAGTCGAACGGTTCATAATTCATATAAAGCAGGTGAAGAAACAGAACAGAAATCATCAGTGGCGCAGCTAGGATTTCAGTTTAGGGGGGGCTGAACATACAATTTATCAGTTACCAGAGCTTTTTTTTTCCGGACATTATGATGAACACCTAAAAGCGAAGTGTCAGGCACGCAAACGACAATATCGTCTTGTAGGAAATTTTCCTAGCTTCCCTTCTATATACCTATGTATTTAACGAATGTGTCTCGTTATGGTCGCAAAATGCGAAAAATGTAAAAAGTGCGCTAGGATCTGACATCCTAGCACATAAAACCACCAACGAAAAATACTTCCAAAAATTCTAGAATTTTTTAAATATTTTTTCCATATTCTACGCCATCAATTCAACATGGCACAGTATTCGAAAATAAAAAAATAATAAATTTAAAAATCGGATCAACTCGAAGTGCACACGTTCGTAAAAACGCCCACCAAATCTAAATTTGATTTCAAATTCGATCAGCGTATAGAAACAAGATTGAATTTGACGAATATAATATAGAAAAAAATAAGAAAAATTTTTGACGGGAAAATGGCACCTGCAACGTCTAGATAACATTTTCATCCGACGACTGGATCGAGATAGAGCAATTCTGCGAACGCCAATCGATTCAGCATGCCAAAATTAGTATATGCTGTTATTTTCTAGTCGATCGAAAAAACATCAAAGGGTTATACCTTAAAAATAGCCAGAAATCCAAAGTACCTAATCAGATTCGAAATTACCACCGATATACTACAAATTTTATGCTGATTCCGAAAATATGTGATTTGAATATGTTCGGATACACGGTGTACCATAAAACGAAGATAAATGTGTAACAAAAATTGTATCGCACGAATCCGCCATCCTAGCACACAAAACCAGCTATAACACCTACAAGCGAATTGTTAGGCCAGCAAACAATAACATCCTCTTGCAGGAAATTTTCTTAGCTTTCTTTCTATATACATATGTATTTAACGAATGTGTCTCGTTATGGTCGCAAAATGCGATAAATGTAAAAGGTGCGCTAGGATCAGGCATCCTAGCACATAATACCGCAAAAAAAATATACTTCCGAAAGTTCTAGAATTTTTTCAATATTTTTCCCGTATTCTACGCCATCATTTTAATAGTCATTTGGTGGTTTGGGAGGCTGCAGCCCCAAAGCCTGCCCCCTGGATGCGCCAATGGAAATCATCTAGGTACTTAGGCCTACATGACAAAATATCGCTACATTCAAAATTTCAAATTGGTATTAATTTGGTCGAAAATACCAACACGTGTGCGTTTGCAATACAAATGAACTGGAGAGTTCACGCCTAGGAAAAGAAGTCTAGCAATGAATTAACATTTCAATAAATCATTCATGTCAGAAGTGGGTTGTCAAGTTAGGAATATATCTAGTATTTTAATTTGCCTTTATCTTATCTTAATTTTCTCCGACCACCAGCTAATATGGATAACAGCCCAAACTATAATGAACAACCCCTAAACCTCAGGCTAATTTCCATTTTTCAACACAATTGATTTGAATCTGTTGACGGACAGATGAAAGGTTAAGTGAAAATTGATACCAAGTTTCGAGTAATAATTCAACCGAGAATTTGTGTGAAAAACATAAATAATGATTTTAATCGTTTTGGGTCAGCTCATTTAATGTTTGTGTGAAAGAAATATTACTTTAGGTCTTCTTAGGAGGTCCATACATTCATTAATAATGATTACTCATTGAGAGCAGCTGTCAAAAGTGTATTGTACTTATGAAATATTATTCTCACCCTGCTTATTTTTTCTTTTTTCAAACAGTTGAATCCGATAGGCGTAGATTAATTTTCAACAGACTCATGTATTATTAAGTAATGATTATCATGCTGTACTGATGTATTTCTTAAACCAAAATCAAATAAAATAAACCAATTACTTTAAATAAAATTATTAAACGAGCAAATAAAAAAGTTGCAAATTAATTGGATAGAGAAATCTCAAAGTTGGCAGACAGTAGTTCATGACAGAATATTTCATTTGGCCATGGTCTCACTTTCAAAATCAGAATTGGCCTGTAACCAACATATACAGCGTGTTCACAAAGAATGGAGGACACTACTTGACGGAACATCACTGACTTATGAAAAATGCAGTATATAATTCGATACTCCACAGAAAAAAAAGATAATTCATCATCAATTATCCAAGAGAAAACAACTTCTGCCTCTACGACAGCTGAAATATATTGCTTTAAAACTACAAATTGGGCTGGATATATATTCACTTTGAGAATTCCCAACAAAAGCTGAGAGTGTTTGTGACAGAGCTAGATTCATAGTTTCTTCGTACCAGAAGGTTCTCGTCAATTTTTTTTTATATTTCTATCGCGGTTATTCTCAAAAAATACATTCTTTCGAATTGATAGGTTGACCAAACGATGAACCAAAGAAGAAGAACTTCAGTTACGGAGTTTTCAATTATTATATTTATCCCAAATTTCGTTGTATAAAGAATGACGTTTCTAATAAGTTATCACACAGTCCTCAGTGCCATTTTGAAAATCTTTCAAAATGGAGGCTCAACGTACTCAACCCTGTTAGGTACTTGAAGAGCTGAACTGTAAAATAATATTTGATGATGGTGTGAAGGAGTTCTAAGAATATTAGTTCAAAAAAACTAAAAAACACACTTCACTTCCAACATGGACTTTAAAGCAAAAAATAATTGACAATTCAATCACTCAAATGTAAAAAAAGCATGGGTGCTTCCGATCTATATTCTCATATTTTTCAGTTCAACTTAACAAAACTGACCATTCAAGACCTCAAGAGAACTTTGTAAAGCACCCCACGCTTTTTAGTCCCTGTTGAAGTAAAGCGTGTTCTTTAGTTTTTTTTTTAACTAATATTTTTTTCATGACTAAAAAATCGAAAAATCTCACATACCAATTCTGAATCGAATCTGACCATAATCACAAATCTCGTCCGCCATCTTGCAGCTGCCATTTTGAATTCATGAATTTTGACAAAAAATTATAATCTCTGATCCGAAAACCTTTACTCACCAATTTTGAATCGAATCTGACCATTATCACAAATCTCGTTCGACATCTTGGAGCCGCCATTTTTTTTTTCATTGCATTGTCTCCAGAATTATGAAAACACGCAAAATTTCAAAACATTCGGACGTTTGGAGGTGGGTGAAAATCACGTACAAAGTTTCCTTTATAGATACATACATTAGTTATTTACCTAACAAGTGCGGAAAGTAGTACTTTTCCGCACGCGACGGCAGTTGCACGAACGACGCGGAGCGGAGTTCGGACAAGCCGTTAAGGGCGGAAAAGACATTTTCCGTAAGAGTTAGGTACAATATTTTTCCTACGAGTGTTTTTGTCCATCTTATTTATGAAAAGACAAGGTTTTTAATAAACAAGTTTCAATAATAATGCTACAAAATGACTAATAAGACAGAATAGTTACATAGATCATTTAATTAGTCCTAAATATCCTCATTTTCAACAATACAAAAATCGTGCGGAAAAGTAAAAATCGTACGGAAAAGTAAAAATCGTACGGAACAGTAAAAATCGTACGGAAAAGTACAACTTTCAAAACGAAAAATCGTGCGGAAAAGTTACTTTTCCGCACGCTCATAGAAAAACATACATACATACATACAAAATGAAGCGTGTTAATTAAAAATATTGAAATTCAATTGTTAAAACTCTAGCTGCTTATTCGAATACATTTTCTTGCGAAATTAAAGGAATATTGGTAAAAATGGTATTCTAATACAATAAAAAAAATTCCCTAACATAAGAACAGGATCGTGCTCTATGAATAACGTCACAGGCGTTACTGATTTGGGTCGTGCTAAAATTGCTCACAAAAAATCACGTGCTATTCATAAGCCTTCAATATTGACTCGCCTCATAAATTCTTTGAAAGCTTCTGATTGCATGAAAAAATGCAAGAATTGGTGCTACTATAAAGTACCTACTGAATACTACCAACAGATGTTCGGTATGAAAAATCCCTTTTTGCGGTACATCCAATCCTATTACCTTCACAAATTAGACGAAAGGGACCGGATGGATAAGTGTCAGGCATGCACGTAAATTATTCAGAAAAAAAAATGCTACTCATTTATTATTGGAACCATAGTCAAGCTCTTTGGCCTGGATATTTAAAATAGGGTAGCTTAGGTAAAATTGAACGAGTTCTGGTAATTCATGAACTGAAATATTGAATAAACAAATGCAATAATTAGATTTAACCCAACATAAACAGAATCGACACATTGAAATTGTTGACTTTCTTGAAGAACCTTCCTGAATCATTTCACGTTTCAGTTGCGCTTCTTTCCTTATCAGTTCGGCTTCTATTTCTACTGTCTTCGTCTCTATGTCAGCCAGTTTTCTGGTTTCTTCTAATTCTATTTCTTATAATCTCCGTCTGGAACTTGACGACTTACTTATTTTGGAATCTGCTTCAAAGGTACAATATCTTTTGTCACTTGGATGATCTTGTGGCATTCTGACCCGTCGGTCACCGCACACATCACTATACCTTTCGGGAGGAATTCCTCTAGTTTTCCTCTCACTCCTTCTCAGAATCGGCATGGACATTCTTCAATATAGGTTTTTTTACTTTCTATTTCTTCGTTTGCTCGAAGGACCAATGTTCGGACTAGTGAATTCCTTCTGGTTTAAAGTCGAAATAAACCAGGAATCAAACAATTATTTCGGTACTTTTTAATGACAAACATTCGGTCTGAATGGGTTGAAAAATATAGGTAACACTTGCTATATGAACAGTGTTAACCAGTGTTCGTATTAACACCAAGGGAGCTTTGATTAAAGCATTTGCGGAAGTGATAAAGGAACTGTGGTCAGAAGATGCGTTGGATCGAGTTGTTAATACAGTCTCTTTGAGAAGTAAAATCCAAAGATTTGCACCACGTTTCTTCAGTTATGACCAACAAGATGCTCAGGAGTTTTTACGATACCTGCTGGAGGGACTACACGAAGACATGAATGATATAACGGATAAGCCCAACCTAATTTTGGCCGAGATTGTTACTAAATTTAACACTAGTGATGAGTCCAGAGAGTCATGGTCGAGATACTTAGGAATGGACAACTCCAAGATAGTAGATAACTTTGTTGGACAGCTGAAATCACACATTGTGGTCACTGTTCAGTCACTTTCGATACATTCTGGGACCTTTCTCTTCCGATTTCAAAAAGAACAGGCCAACTCAGACTCTCGCAATGTTTAGATTCATTCACTAGGGAAGAAACTATGGATGGTGATGAGAAACCGACATGTTTGAATTGTAAAAGAAAAAGGAAATGCACAAAGTCTCTATCGATTCAGAAATTCCCCAAAATTTTAGTAATCCATTTAAAAAGATTCTCTCAAACAGAAATATTTAGAGGAAAATTGAATATAACCATTGATTTTCCTCTGGAAGGTTTAGATTTGAGCAACTACAGTGCAAACAACGTAGCCCCTTGTCGCTATAACTTATACGCATTGACGAATCACAGCGGAACTACCAATAGCGGACACTACACTGCTTACTATAGGCATCCATATACAGGCACATGGCACGAGTATAACGATTCCCTAGTTTCACCGATTCATTCAAATTCCCTTGTGAGCGGAAAGGCATATATACTCTTCTACGAGCAGGAGGACACTTCATCACATGTTCGAAATTATACTTAGTTTTATTTTATGAATATTATTATTGTATTTCATTGAGTGTTAAATTATACATGTTATTTAATGTCAATATCATTGTTTTCCATGAAAATGTCAAAAACTAATAAATTCAATACATATATACAAGGTGAGAAATATTAATAACAATAACAACAGGAACAGTGTCCAATCTACAAAAAGTAGTTATTCAATGATTCCAATAAAGACTCTCATTATTTGCTGAATTGCGATATAATATGTTAAAAATAGTATATTATACAATGAGCATGAAATGACATACATTTCCCACGAGTCGGTATACATATGAAATTTTATTGTACGAGCGTTGCGAGTACTACAATAGTATCTCTGGAAAAATAGTATGAATGTTTTTCAATATTACGATGAGAAAACGAATATATTTCTTATCCAAATATTATTTGCATTTAAACCTGATGTGAACTCAACCCCTGTTATTTGAAAATTACCATAACATCTAAGCTACTGAACTCCTACGCACAAGTGCTCGATATTTAAATTCTAAACACGTTAAACATAACGTCATTTTATTTCGTTTTTCATATTTGTTCGGCCTTTGACTTATCTCGAAAGGGTAACCAACCTTTTTATCCCATGTCAAATAAAAATTATTCATGGTATGTAACAGCTTTATCTCCGTGAGCTCTCGGAGTGTTGATGGCCTAATGAGTGGTATATTTAGGGTGTGGAATTACAGAGAAATTTTGTTTTGTCTGCCGGTTGGACTTTTTTTTTCAAATGCAGCCACCCTAACTGGTTTCTTGTATTTCATGAGGTGTTGCTCTTAAATACTACCATTTCACTTGCGAATATTGTAAAAAACTGATAATTTTCCACCATAAACTGCTGTTAGAGGTAACAATGAAAGTGGTGACGGCTATTATTATTATTATTATTTGATATGGCGCAATTAGAGCACTCATTACATCTAATGTAATATA
This sequence comes from Chrysolina haemoptera, assembly GCA_958298965.1. Classification (NCBI taxonomy): domain Eukaryota; kingdom Metazoa; phylum Arthropoda; class Insecta; order Coleoptera; family Chrysomelidae; genus Chrysolina; species Chrysolina haemoptera. The sequence continues at coordinate 6,314,507 of OY282594.1, forward strand.
TGTAGAAATAAATGTTGTACGGCACTGTCTGTGCTTTTTTAAAGTATTATTGTTGGAATTTGCCGAATCATCAAGTTTACTTTGGTTTTGTTTTGTAGTTGTTATTTATAAAAAGTGAAAGAGTATAATTTTGAAAATTGTCAATGTACATTTTCATGATAAAACTTTGAATTCTGTTTCGCACTGCCTTATTCGAGAATAAATATTCTAATCGGTTATGGGCCCAGTCCATGTTTAAATAAGGCATCAGTAAAATTGAAGCAGAACAGTCAAAGTAAAGTCAAATTTTAGTCAAAGTAATGGAGTCTTCAGAAGGCAAGTTTGGATTTTCGAAGCTCAATAATAATAACTACCAGCCCTGGAAGTTCAAAATAAAGATGATGCTGATAAGAGAAGGGTCATGGAAACTGATCAATGAAACTGAACTAGTTGAAGCAGTCGGATTATTTAAACTGTCAAACTGACACTCTTTATAATTATGCAACAAGTTATCGATGTATAACCTGATTATTTTGAAATACTTATAGTATTACTACTGATTATTTCGCCAATAACAATGAAATTAATGATCTTGATATGGTTGAACATCGAATAATAATAAATGGGTTTACATTCAAATCATACATTCTTAGTGGATATAATATATATAACATATATATTTATATTTAAGTTACTGTGAGATATATATATATATACTTAAATAGTAACACAAATTATATAACAGTGAAAGTGATATTATTTTATTGTTAATAAATTAATTTCTATAGTGAACTTCAAACAAGTAAATAAAAACAAATATTAGTCAATATTGAAGTAATATGTTTCTTTGAGTTAATAAATATTTTAGTTTGTATCAAACAACTGATTTATTTGAAATTTTCAAACAAATCATTTATTAGTAGTAAAATTACATTAGTTTGGCCATATTCAAAAGCATAATTTGTTAACATTTAAGAAAATTTCTTTACTGCTAACAAACTGTTCTCTTAGTGTATAGTACTTGAACCATTGGCACTTTTTGGCATGATTTTCCAAAAATATAAGTGAAATATAACTTGTTAAAATATATAATAGGCTTCCCAAGCACGAGGTTCGAAGAATTTTCGATAATTAATTATAATCTCGCCCACATGTTAATGAAGTTGATTATTTTAAATTTCTTACGAAACGACGAAAGATATCCCAAGTGGTATTTCCTCTTGCCACCCAAACAATTTCGTTGTACGTGCAAAAAATAAAAGAAAAATTCCTAACGCATCTTTCAATACGTAACCTGATACTTTCACTACGGTGTTCGACATGTGTTACACTTTTAACTAAAATAAATGTGTGCTGAAATAATAAATGGCTTGTCATTTGTTTCTCCTGTTTCGTATTTTAGTTTTTATGTGAACACATTTGAACGTCATGGGTGGCTGGTCATTTGACATATTTGTCTTTAACATCGGATGGCTCTACTTTGTTTCAGTAACTAGTTTAAAATATTGAAAATAGCTCGTTTGTTTGATAGTCTTAGAAGCAATGACATGTTCGGAGGTAATATAACAAGACCTCATTCATAAGCGGAGACATTTTTGAGTTTTCATTAAAATAGTTTCGTTGAAAAATTCAGATATGCATGATCTTAATAAAACACCGAATCTTCAGCTAAAGTCTTCTATTCCTTAACCAGAAATCTCTAAATTTGACGAGCTGAATTTTCAAGTACAAAACTCTTTATTGAAAATTGAAACAATTTATTCGGATCAATAAACAATGGTCGAGTTACAATTTGATCATATTGATTCCATAAGGTGTCAATTGAACAAAAATATTTATTCCATGATATGCCTCAACAATTTATTAACTGCATTATCATTTATAACTCGAAGTATGGGCTAGTGTATTTTGCATACATTAAAGTAAATACCAAGAAGAATGATGCACTTTATACGTACGTTTTGTCATATAAAAATAGATTAATAAATTTTTCCCAGGTGTTGGGCAGAAATGAAATAACACAAAGAAAATCACAGAAGCTGCTCATATGTGATTATTGACAAAAATCGTTAAACTATAGTCTTATTCGGTTTTTGGTTACAATCATGTTGTGGTTTGTCTCATATCATGTATGTCTTTTTCATTTCATTTATTTTTCACAAGTTAATATAGATAGCCTCCTTATTCAAGAGCTAGATAACTCAAAATTCACAGGAAACAGGCCTTGTAACCATATCCATAACTGAAAAAAAAATTATAGACAAGCTTTTATTCAAATGCTTTGAAACTTGACAAAATATTCCTTGATCTGAAGTAAATACCCTTGAGGTATGACTCGTAATTTGAACAATTTCTTACCAATTTGAAAACGTGAAAATTTTTACAAACATTACCATTATACCATACAAAATAATAGCGAAAAAATAAACACTTGCAAATGGATATAACGGGATATATGAGGGTAAATACAGTTTTTCATCGAGCGAACGAGAGCAGGAGTCTTTGGGCCTCGCACCAAATACTCCGAACCCATGGACCAGTTTCCCAGCATTTTTCAAGCGAGATTTCTAACGGGGCATTGCAGACTCAAAGAACTCCTGAGGAGGTTAGGCTTAGAGGAGGACAGCACCTGCAGATTCTGTGGGGAACATCCAGAAACACCTCACCATATATTGATGGAGTGTTACGCTGTACATCGTAAAAGATTGAATATACTGGGATCATACCAGCTGACTGTGGCAGAAATACCACGAGCAGACCCCCTCAAAATTCTAAAGTTCCTGAAAGAATTGCGGCTTGAAGGGCTGCTGTGAATGATAACACCTTGTGATGGCAGAAGAAGATGGGGCACAATAGATCCAATCAGGTCGCAGCGCATGAGTCACCAGCCATATTCACCAATACCAATAGCGACAAGCATAACCGATTTTCCAAGAGCACATAAACGCTACTTTGTACCTACATTCTAACCACATCTATCATCAGAGGCAGTTGTAACTACCGTATCACCGACAATTGACGACAATGATGTAGCTTCAATTGGCCTAATGTACGCTTCAAGAAATAGAAAGTTCCTTTAGTTTTGTTTTCAATGTATGGTATGCCACTGCTCTCTTATTTCTGTAGTTTTGCCTGCGCGCGAGCATAACCAAACGGCAAAAATATAATTTTTCATATTCGTCAGGTTGCAGGCAAGAAAAACTACAGGTTATGCCTGTAAGGTTATAACCATCATGCAAACCCTATCGTGAATGCGATAGCGAGCGAGCCCTAGCGGCCAAACTGTTAAACCAAAAAATTTATTTGATAGAATTTTGATAATTCACAAATTTTGAGAAAATGACGGAATTGAAGCCAAACGAGCCAATTTATATAAATTATTTTGTAGACCTTGGAAACCTTCTCATGGTTCTCTTCATCATTATACTACGAACTAGATTATGTCACTTGTTAGTTCACACAAATTCAGAACTCTCATATTCCACCAACCCGTATTAGAAAAAGCTTTCGTTTAATTTGATATTTCATCAATCTATTATCACTCATTTTTCAAATATTGTTGACAAAGTTGTCCTTCAGTTCCATTCAACAGAAATCACATTCTTGGACAAGGGACTTTAAAAAATTAATATATTCATATTCCATTATCTCCCTAAGCCACACAATCTTCTGGTCTTCCTCTCACTTATCTCAAATGAAACTTAATTGAGCGCATACAAAGTGCTTAATAAAGAGTATCCATTCATTCGGAGCAGGTAGAGGTATTATATCATATCATAAGTTTCATATGACAATGACACACAAGTTAACCACGACCACGAGATTCATAAGACTAGAGACGTCCGGTCAGGTATGACAGATGTTACCAAACCACAGAGCGTGGTGTATATTAATGATGTGGCGGCCATGAGAACAGATAATTTATTTTCTGATTTTCTTGAAGAGTAAAGATGAATAATTCTCTTACTTGTCTGAAAAAGAGAAATACAAATGTGAATTTCTGCAGAAATTGTATCCAGACGGTGAAATATGTTGGTAATTTTGGAGGAATCTTTTGCAATTAGGTACTTATGGACAATCGAATGAAAAGGAAATTGAATTGTAAATAGACCAACCATATCATTGTGTTCTTCCGAAGAAAACTCGACGTCATAGATAAAGTGCTCCTTTATGGGATTTGGATTTTTGCAAATATCTCAAAAACTATTTGACATTTTTCAAATTTGAAAGAAAATTCAGATAGAAGAGGAAATTTACCAAAAATTCACACCTCCCGGAACTGTTGGACCAATATTTATAATTTTCCCAGACAGTTGAAAATACGTCCTAAAACGGGTACTCCGGCTTGCGCAAAACACACCTACTGGATAAATGAATGAACAAAAATCCGCGGTCAAAAAAAAATTATCATGATTTTCCAGTTAATTATGCATTAGTTAATTAACATTTTTTTCCTTCTTAAACAGGAACATTGCAAGTGCGATACTTGTTAAATAACAAATCTGAGATGTTTTTATTTCTTCTTTGGAGCTATTTTTGAAAGGTTCAAAATAGATTCTCGTTGGAAAAATAAAAAAAATATTTTTCAATTTGTTATTAACAATTTACTTAGGTTGAAAATAGAAATCTTGATTAACAATTGAAAATATATTTTTTTAATATTACTATCGATACGTTTTTTGTGATCAGAAGCTACATGAAAAAGATTATCAGTTATAGTTATTTATGGTACTAGTGTGTTATGCTGAAAATAAGTCACGCGAGAAACAGGCCTCGTGGTATAAATTCTCAAGTGACTTAGGAAACTTGTCTAAAATGACAATAACAATGACAGTTTTTTATAGGATGATTTAATTTTTATTTTTTAATTGCAACGTCAAAATGTCAGTGATGTCACGATTTGGTTATAATACTGACGACAAGATTAATCAAATTTTCGATTCAAATATATCAAAAAACCTATACTGTTTACAATAACAAATTTGCATGGAAAGCATTTATAGACTTTTGCAATGTTAAAAAGTATCAGTTAGTAGGAAAACTTTCTATCCGAATAACCCTCGAATATTGATAAATATAACAACTTCCTCAAGCTTGTTTCTCACAGGAAACAAGAAACAAGCTTTCAAATTCTGCTATAATTAATAATAATAATAATAATAAAAATGATGTGCCGTTATTTCATATTAGTGGCTGATGAAAATTATTAACCTTCATATATTTTTGTGTGATTAATAGGAGTAGACTGAACTAATTATACGCGTTAGCCAGTTATACGCAGTTATGTGCAAGTGAGTAAACAAACGAAATGGGGTCATTAGCTTTTCACCATTTGAAAATATATCACGTAAATTCAACGGAACTGTCCTAGTTCAATTCTGATCAGTGATCTTCTAATCTCTTGGAAATATTTGGCAGCGAAGTATCCAACCGCCTTCAAATTGAACTTGTAATGTTCACAGCCGTCCACTAGAAATATTTTCATTCTATTTTGAAAACTGTTGGTAGAATAAATTCCTTAATCTAGGAAATGATGATCATCCAGCCTGTCTCATTAGTGACATAATTAAGTACCCCGATGCTCGAATATTGTCATTTGAAAATTTCATTAGCAATTAGTTTGGTGAGAAATAGACCAAAATGATATTAATGATCGCTGAGTTTAGTGATTCCAACCATACTCGTGTATCAACTCTTTGGTAAGTTTATTGTCTTGAATGAAAGATTTGTGAGTTTCACGTGTTTGAATTACAATAATGTACGTTTTACGAGAAGTAAAAAGATATGATTCCATTATGTGAAATTTCAAATTTGCGAGTATTATTCGGGGATATCCAAGTTCTTTCTAGGCTGATTTTATGGACATCATAGAGTTTGACGAATATAGTGATATAGTCTAGTCAACAAGTGATTTTTAGGTCAACATTTTTTCGGCTTCTCTGAAAATTATAATTGAGGTGCCATTCGATTTGGAATGGCATGTAGATACATTTTGTAGAAAAGTTCGCTTCTTTCCATCTGGAAGAATTTTATCTATACTAGAATAGCCTTGACACGTGTCCGTGAAATTAACAGAGATCATTGAACAGGAAAATTTTCCTTAATACAAAACAAACCCAGAAAACTACAATCGTCAAAGCAAATAGCAATAAGCACGAAATGCAATTAGAAAACTATTCAACACTATGAACTATCTAAATTCTTCGGCGTTATTTGAATAAATCTCTTTATCAAAGACCATGTTTACAAAGACCTGCAAAGTAAACATTTGAAAAGGATTATAATAATGTACCACTTGGTGAATAAGGTAGTAAAAGTTGGTGGATTAAAAATTCCGTATAAACAAGTTTTGAGTGAAATCGTTAAATTTGTACCCTCGGTAAAGCTAGCAGAACCACTTTGAAATTATAAATTTATTTTCAGGCCATAATTTTAGGCTGATTTCAGGCTATTTTATTACCCTATTTCCGATTATTTTTTTTTCAATTGTGGGAGATATCGTGGGTTCTGCTAGCTTAACGTTAGGTTAGCAGAACCAAATCGCCAAACGAATGTTTATGAAAAATCCGGTCACGTCATAATTTTAGGCTTATTTTAGGCTCACGTTTGAACCTATTGCCGATTTTTTTGGAATGCGTTTTTAAAAAAATCCTGGGTTCTGCTAGCTTTACCCTTAAGCTAGCAGAACCAATTCGCTAAACGGATGTTTATGAAAAATCTGATCACTTCATAATTTTAGGCTCATTTTAGGCTCACGTTTGAACTTTTTGCCGATTTTTTTGGGATGCGTTTTTTAAAAAAATCCTGGGTTCTGCTAGCTTAACGTTAAGCTGGCAGAACCAAATCGTCAAACGGATGTTTATGAAAAATCTGATAACTTCATAATTTTAGGCTCATTTTAGGCTCACGTTTGAACCTATTGCCAATTTTTTTTAAATGCGTTTTTAAAAAAATCCTGGGTTACCCTTCAGCTAGCAGAACCAATTCGCTAAACGGATGTTTATGAAAAATCTGATCACTTCATAATTTTAGGCTCATTTTAGGCTCACGTTTGAACTTTTTGCCGATTTTTTTGGGATGCGTTTTTTAAAAAAATCCTTGGTTCTGCTAGCTTAACGTTAAGCTGGCAGAAGCAAATCGCTAAACGAATGTTTATGAAAAATCTGATCACTTCATGATTTTAGGCTCACGTTTGAACTTTTCGCCGATTTTTTGGAATGCGTCTTTTTAAAAAAATCCTGGAGTGTGCTAGCTTCACCGTTAAGCTAGCAGAACCCCACCATAAGGAAACAACTCAGAACAAATCCGGTTGGACAGTAATATTAGATAATTTAAGGCAGAAACAAATCCCAAAAAATCGGCAATAGGTTAAAACGGAGTCTAAACTTATGACGTGATCAGATTTTTCATAAACATTCGTTTAGCGATTTAACGTTAAGCTAGCAGAACCCAGGATTTTTTTAAAAAACGCATTCCAAAAAAACGTGAGCCTAAAATAAGCCAAAGAGTTGAAATATCCCCAAAAAAGAAGAGGGCATGAATAATTTTCAGAGAATTGATGTCAGTTCGAAAACAAAAACTGAAAAAAAACAAAAAAAAAGAAAAATTTACGCACTCTAATGCCTTCGTAAGGTTAGTTCGTTCTGGTTAGATCAGTCTAAGTAATTGCTTCTCGCAAAATGTATGTATTTAATTTCCACGCACTCAAATGTCTACGTGAGGTTAGTTCGTTCTGGTTAGATCAGACTGAATAATTACTACTTCTTTTAATCCGGTTTTTTTTTCAGCATTTACAGATTGTAAATAACAGTTAAAATGCCGTTTCGCCGAATTATTCCAATTTCCATTATTATTCAAAATAACTATGTTCGCTTATTGACGCTTAATACAGACTGTTAACGACAATATGTATATTTTTTTTTATTTCGCTTATTTGACGAATCGCTTCACGAAAATAAATAAATAGTGGTCATAACCGGTATATTTTTATGTATACCTAATATTTCACTTTCACAAGACACCAACTAGCAATAAACCGACAAAGGCATTGGTATTCATTAAAATAAATTTCTAAATTGATATATGACACCAACCACATCTTCAAAGCCGTGTTTATTATAGAAATTGCACTTCAAAGCCTTTGAGGGCAGTAACAGATGGTTCTGGTTCGTTTTATATAGAAGTTATAGTGCCACCTGACAAAACAAAATCAAACAAACAGCATAAACAGAATCGTTTCTTTCATTGTGTCCACAAATTTAATGAGACCACGTTAGATTTAGAAGTATATATCGAAAATCTGGAACAGAAAGCTCATCGGGCTTGATATTAATAATAGCATGGGGGTCAGGTCAGGTCAAGTCAACTTCACATTCGTTTTTTTTTTAATAGTCGGTGTTCTTTGCAGATACTAGTAGCGCTATATTATCTGCATACGCGATAAAACAATGCATAATATCAAATTCGGGATCAAAAATTAAATGAAGGGTTGGTTGGCGCAGTGGTTAGTGTCGGAGCTCGTAAGCGAAAGGTTGCGGGCTCGATTCACAGGAGAACCAAGTTTTTTTTCATTTTTCGGATGTAAAAATCGGAATTATTGGAACTTGTCGCCGACTGGGAATAATCTTCCACGATTCACTGTTGCGTAAAAATTAACAGAGCTTCTCCTAAGGTAGCGTATGGAGTTAGTAACAAGGCCTACCCAGAACACATATTATCCATGGTAATTGGACCAATAGGTCTGTGGATATAAATACATACATACGTACATAAATAGACCCTACTACGAACCCCTGAGTCACCCCTAACTGAATCTTCCCTATTTTATTTCGTTCAAAAAAGTTTTAGTCCAATGTTTGTACGTAGAACTCGTAGAACGTAGGGAACTATCAAAACCACATACTGTAGGTACATTACAAAAAAGGAATCTGTTGAGTTTGACAATTTCAGAAGAACTCTCTTTCACTTCCTATAGTATGTAAGATATGTATCAATAAAAAAGATTGGTCAGCCATTAGAATATATACTAACTACACTGGTTATTAATGTAGCCTTTTGCTGTAGTGAATAATGATCACCTCAATAATCAAAACGGAGGCTACTACCTTGAACTTTCAAGTTACACTGTGTAGAACACATTGATTTGTTTTGAATTCCGAAAACTACTTACTCATAACTGATTCGAGTAAAGTTCAATGTTACGATCAGCCATTTTCTTAATGCATTCGCTTTATAATTTCTTCGTGTGAAGTCTCAATAGCAAATTATCTTTGTGTCAGAAGAAGGATTAATGATTGTCGCAAATCGCTCAGAAGTATCACAGGAATGATGTAGTAAACGATATTTCTCACTAATGTACAACTACTGGAGATTAAAACTGCTTCAGTTTGCGAGGAAACCTAGGTGCAAGAAAAAAAAACAGTATGTAAATACTTGATTTTTCCTTCTGCTTCCTCCGGAAAGGACGACCATGTATTTTTATCTTTAGAAAACATCGTAAGAGCCGAAGGAAAATGGGGATTCTTCTTGAATTTCCGAATGCTATTTGTCTCAAAGAAGACTTCCCGAGACCAGAGTTGGAAAGCTTCGCCATTCGTTGAAGAACGAAACCTGGAAAAAAGATATTCGGCGTGTCTCCGAAGTGAAGACAAATGGATGTGCTGCCTGAACTCGGCGGGTCAGTCTTGATGGGTCCGCTAAAAGTGGATCGGGTAAAGTGGTAAAGATATTTCGCTAACCTTTCTTGAAGTGTTCCAGAGGAGTGAGCGAGCATGTAAGTAAAGCATCGCCGCCTAGACGAATGGGGGCTGGGCACAGAATTTCGGGAAAGGTGGGATATGAACTATAACAATAAAAGTAGGGGTAAATAGCGGTAGGACTGATTTGTTCCCTCTGAGATTGGATTGATGTAGTAACGATGGGGACTGAAATCGTTCTTGCTATATGTGATGATGAAAGTCGCCTATATTTGAAAAGTTGACAGGTTAGACTGTGAGCGTGACGCAGTTTTTCATCTAGCCTCTTGGTTCTTAGTGAAGGTGTGAATCAATAAAATACGACGAATTTCTCAATTTTGTTTTCAGAACCATCATCAGGAACCGTTTAACTCTGCTTGGAGAGAGTTGGTTGCTTTTTTGGTGCAATGAAGTTAGAACTAACTCATTGGTAATCACATCTACTACTTGAGATGAAGGAATAGATGGTTGGCACATATAACAGACAATGCACTTAAAATTTTGTTAACATTTTTATCTCCGTCAAACGGCTGCACTCTTACGGGCAACCCTTAGAAATCCTCGAGAGACTTGTGCGCGCCGTATTATTGGTTTAGAAAACTAACTAAAACTTTAGATACCTAAATATCTGCTTCATTAACAGTGGTTCAGAAAGAAGCTAGAACATGACGAATTTCAATAAATAATTCAGTTTTGCACCCTTTCCACGAAATACCGCCTATGTGAGTTTTCGGAACTTAAGTTGGGATGATAATTAACTTAAGTATGGTAATTCACCATATCGAAGAAAACGATTGTTTGAGAAATAATAATATAAATCTCGATATAAATAGTATAAATAATAGGTAATCCTCTATTATGTTAATAGTATAAATACTCTAGGTAATACTCTATTATGTTTAACATTTGTTCAGTATCAAAGCAGGCAATGTTGATCTCAATCGTAAGAGTGGAAGATATTAGCTAATATGAACAAGTATTGGAAGAATTAGTTTGTTTGTATCAAACATTTCTCTGGTTTTATCGCTCCTCAAAATTCGTAAATGTTTTAAACTTGTTTAGCCGAACTCAATGATATTGTTCTTATATAAACGTCAGAAATATAAATAATTCTATTTATATTTCGAGAGAATAATACAGTGAACAACTTGCATCTATAAAATGCGTTCATGAATTTTCCCTATGAGTTTTGCAACAATCGTTTCTCTTACCCAATACCCCGTATATATTGAACACCTTTAAATGCAGATTCCATATATAAGGCATCGCTGAACTCAGGAAACTGTGGAATTTCCATTCCTGATATGAAAGAATAAGAAAAATTATATGTTCATTAAGGAATGATATTAAATTCGATTCATTTTTATCAAAACTTGACCAATTGGATATTATTTTACTAAACTAATACCAATATAGGAAATTTCAAGATGTGTCCATATTTTATGAGCACACAGTAAATTAGGACATAACATCACAAACGTAAATTGTAAATTGATCTGAATTAAGGAACATTCATGATAAAATAAAATAAGGAATAAAATTAAATAATATAGAAAGATAAAACTGCACAACACCCATAACAACTTCAAACAGAAAATGAAATAAGAGAAGTAAACTGAAACATGGTTATCTTTTATTTTATTTCAAGTTGACAATTGACAGGTGACAGAACATATACATATAAATAATAGTGCTTGTTTTTGTTTATTTTTTCTCTTTGCAGTATTTATTATGTGTATCGCCAATATTGAAAATTGACATTAAACTTGTGTAGCCTAGTAAAGATGCCATTAGACAACGAAGATTTTATTATCTATAAGGTTGATGATGGCAATGGGGGATTATTTTTCAATAGATGAAACAAGGCACTGTCGATTTAAAATAAATCCGTCCTTTGAATAGAAATGTGAAAGGGCTGAGTATTTTTGAAGTGGTGCCAATATAAAATTCCAAATTTGGATTTGGCAGATTCTTATTTCTTATATTATTTTACTCTGCTGTATAAACACTCCAAAAATTATTACTTTACATCTTACTTTATTTTATTTCTTATTTTATTCTACTTGCTGTATAAACTCACTATTACTATTCTAGAATTCATTACTTACGTGAAAAACAAGACAGAAAGTGGATTCGCCTTGTCCCGCGGATTCGGATTGTAATTCTCCTTGGTTATATCCATGGCTTTTTTGATTCATGTAACTATCGTTCTCAACTTCAATTGTTTTAATGAGTTTCACACCACAATTACCAAGCTCTTACGTAACCTTTTTTTCCGCACCACAATCGTTAATACACTCACTGAATTTTTTCATACTAGAGTTTATTATCACTGTTCGTTCATGTGAATTTCCACTGAATGTCTTAATTAGGTCGCTTCAGTTTGGTGCTAATTTTACCATCCCTTCTGTGATTATTTGACTGCCTCAGTCATGTAAAACCAACAATTAATATGAATTCTCCGTAGCTAAAATTTCTTTGGCCTCGGGGTTTTCACGTTGATTTGCTCTGGGATGATTGATGGGTTTGGTCCTTCTCGTCCGTTCCTGGAATAGATGAAAATATTTATTCACTGGAAGTTTGGGGTTATTAGGATAACTTTCAGATAATTGGATGTATTCGTAAATAATAGAATGAAATAGATATTAATTTCCAAAAATAAACAATAATGTTTGTAGAACAGTCGCCGTAAACTTAATATAATTAATAAATTCGCAACTGAATTGGACCAACAATACTGACTCTCTTTGACACTTGTAATAATTCTAGAACTTTCGGAATTTTTTGCATGCTGAATCGATTGGCGTTCGCAGAATTGCTCTATCTCGATCCGGTCGTTGGATGAAAATGTTATCTAGACGTTGTAGGTGCCATTTTCCCGCCAAAAATTTTTATGATTTTTTCTATAATATATTGTTAAATTCAATCTCTTTTCTATGCGCTGACCGAATTTGAAATCGATTGCTAGTCAAACATAGATTTGGTGGGCGTTTTTACGAACGTGTGCACTTTTAGTTAGACTGATTTTTAAATTTATCATTTTTCGAATACTGTGTCATGTTGAATTGATGGCGTAGAATATGGGAAAAATATTGAAAAAATTCTATAACTTTTGGAGGTATTTTTTTTTTGGCAGTTTTATGTGCAGCGCACCTTTTACATTTATCGCATTTTGCGACCATAACGAGACACATTCGTTAAATACATAGGTATATAGAAATAGAGCTAAGAAAATTTCCTACAAGAGGGTGTTATTGTTTGCTGGCCTAACAGTTCGCTTGTATGTGTTATAGGTGGATTTATGTGCTAGGATTCCGGATCCTACTGCACCTTTTACATTTTTCGCATTTTGCGACCATAACGAGACACATTCGTTAAATGCATATACATATAGAAAGAAAGCTAAGAAAATTTCCTACAAGATGGTGGTATCGTTCGCTTGTAGGCGTTATTCATAACATCCGACTGACAAAAAAAAAGCTGTGGTAACTAATAACTTGTATGTTCAGCCTCCCCAAACTGAAACCCTGGCTGCGCTACTGTTTTTTGGGATGCTGAATCCGAATTTTAACTTTGTTACTCATGTGCTCACGAGCATAAAAGGGCTTGTGGAGTGCTTAGACAAGCACTAAGCAAAGCACAATGCTTAGACAAGCACTAAGCAAAGCACAGTGCTCGGCACAGCTCTAAATGAGCAGACACCCAATTTATTTTAATAGGATACCGTTTGTCAAGGTTCTTATATGATCAAAAATAAAGCCAATTACTATTCTCATCACACTTTCCATCAGGTTGTCCTGTTTTCTTGTAGATACACACCTATGCCATATACGAAATCGGTTAATTATAATAAAGTGGTATACTGAATCATTATCCTTATAATAATTCTATACGGGCATGTTTATGATCTCAGTAAGTAAATACAGTGTTTTTCAATGAGGTGTATTACAATGCCAGTATATACAGGGGAAACATGCAGCTTTCGAAAGACTGGGTGCGTTTGCAAAAACATCGTAAATATGAAATTATCGTAGGTAATATCAGAAGACCATGACGAATAGCGGACTATTATTTTCTTCATAATTCAATCGACAATAACTGGAAGAAATCATATGAATGGTAATAAACTAAGTAACTACCGAACATTTTGAAGTATATGTGAATATGGTAGGACTTCCAGTTATCAAAACAATTTCCCCAATTTCCATTGGTGTTCGTCAGGTTGTAATAACATTTTAGCAACAGTGCTTGTATTATAGATATTATATTATCTTCGTGTTTCCACGTTTCAATACCTTCAGAAATAAACCATCAACTAACACTAATATTATTCAATGATTGAAATTATTCAAAACCTGCAAATCAGGTAATTTGCTATCATCGTACGTATTTACACGTAACTAGCCTATGAAGTTGACCTTCTAATAGCGTTTTGTTGTATCTGCAAAGCTGTCAACCGTGACGGTGCAAAAATTATCTGAGATGATGGTCACCTGTTTGATGGGTTGAATTTCTCGAGTCAACAATTCTTGCGACACTTGCATCTTGCATCATTGTCCTATTTTTGTCCAAACTGGTGCGCGCATTTTAGGAATAATTATCTATTTATTAATTGCAATATGTTATTTAACAGCATTACTAATTCATTTCAATGATGAAATAAGAATATAAAACAATTACGACGATGAAGAAAAGTATCAAAGTGATAGAAATTAAATTAAAAATTGGATAATGGGGTCAAAATTGAAAAGAAATTTTCAAGAAAAATATAAAGAAAAGCCGAGGGGGAAACCGCTGAGGAAACTAATTCCCAAAAATCCTAAATAATACCTCTAGTACCAAAAAAATTCTTCTGATACCAGAGTACTAAAAGTTATAAAAATATTAAACCCTGTCTGAATCTTTGGTTTTTTGTCAGGTACTAATTTGAGGACCTTTTATTTTTCTGGCCACCGGTATTCTGTAATTTTCAAATAATTTTCTAAAATTTGCAATTCCCATGGATTGAAGAACTTTTTTTGGCCTTTTCACAAAATAGTTTCTCTAATACCCATGTAATACTCAAAATAATACCTCAAATTCTCGACTGATGCCCATCCATTTTTGACTAATACCCCTACTTCCTGAATAATACCCAAAAATTTTCAATTAACACACCTACTTCCTGACTAATACCAAATACTTTGGAACAAATACATCTACTTCCCAACTAATACCCATTAATTTTCAAATAATTCCTTTAATTCCCTACTAATACCCAACTAATATCCAAGATAGGCAAATTTATAAAGACAGAAAGATTATACATAGAAAGTATTTGAAAGTAATCTAACAATAAAAAACCAAGTGGGCCCAATTCTAATAAATCAACAGCCAAAAAAGATGCCGATTATCGTATAGGGAAGAACTATGGAATACCTTCACATCGACTTAATTCTATTGAGATAGGTTGAAGAGTAAGTGAGTACGATCTATTTATTTCGTATATTTCGAATACAAGGAGCGTCATGTCAAAGTTGAAGCTTCCGAATAGACCGGTAGTCATCTCATTCTTCAATCAACATGGAAAATCTATTTAATTCTGTAGCCAATGTCACTCATTAAGATTATCATTATGGCAGTTTCACAATATCTCAAATACAAGTAACTCTTCTTGTGTCACTTCGTCCATTAAAATCAAAATTAAGTTAATTAATTGGAGGTGCTGTACAGGATAATCCAATGTCATATTTCAATATTTCCTTATATCCCTGAAAAGGAAATATTCTCGGATATGGATAATTAAATGTCACTCATACATTTGTTCTGCTGATATTGCATAATACACCTTTATGCATATACATGCATGAGTAAAGGCACATTATTATTATTATTATTATTTTCCTGAATGGATTTTCCCGTCAAGCCCTGTCTCCCCGAAGCACCGATACATCCGGAGGGCGCACTGGATCGTTTACGCAGATAACCACTCCCCACGTCCGTGGGGTAAGCGATTACTGGGTCCGAGAATCATGTGCCCTGAGCAGACGCAGTGAACCAAGGATGACGGCCTTCTGCATTCGTCCGGCTAGGATTTCTGCCATATTACGGCAAGCCGGCATAATTTTTAAGTTCTAGAGCAGTGTGTACATCATAAAACACTAAGGACCTCTATAATAAGGACCACCATTTTAACAGAATGGTTTGGGTAGAGCCTGCGGAGTTCATAGAGTAAGTATCGGTATTTAGTCCGCTTCTCCTCCTCTTTTCGGACGATGTGATTCGTCTGTAATAACTAACAGAAAACAACTACTTCCCTGGCTAAAGCCATGTTGGACATTGAATCAAACCTGATGGAATATTTCAATATTTCTTTTGCGGTAACACAGAAGAAATATTTCCATCATTTCCATCATTGCCGTGTGAAACTTCTTCCAAATTCCCATCTTCATGATGGAGATCTAATATAAGAGGTCTTTACATCAATGAAATGAACGTTTTATGTGAGTGATCCTATCAACTATCAAACAATTATATGAATGAAAATGCAAATTTTCACCTTCAGACTTTTTTTTTAGTTAGGGTCTTTTCACAATATTTATCAGATGTCAATGTCAAGCATAGGAAATAATAAAATTCCGTTTTTGAAGTCGGAATTTAATTATTTTCCGACTTGGAAATGATGACTCAGAAGTCGGAAATAGGTGAAAAATATTTTTCGCCTTCGTAATGTGCAGTTCTGGAAATTTCATTATAATATTTTTGCTTAGAAAAGCTATTCATAAAATGCCAGAAGGCATAATATTAACTAAGTCTATAAACTTCCAATATACAAATCTGACGTATTTTAATATCCCGATAATAAAATGCCCAATTATGTCAATGGCATGCTCACACGTGGGTTTTTCTAATAGACCAATTTCGTCAAGTCAATTAATATGATCCCAACAAAACAAACAATTCAATAAGTAGTTTAGGCACAGCCTGACGGTATATTTCATTGTCTCGTTTTATTATCATTGTTGCTCCTAATGCTTCTCTCATAATAGTCGGTTTATTTGTACTGAAGAGTAATAAAGTGAAAGGGTATGTGGGAAGTCCTGAATATCACTGACGTGGAATAATCCATTCGTTGATACTTTAATGATCATAGTCTAATTTACTTGCTAACATCAAATCATTATTTTGCTCGAATTATAGTGTGTGTACTATAATTTACCCTATAACTGCACTCGAATTAATTGGCCAAGAAAAACGACGTTTAAGTTATTATAATGGTATTTAAATAACCATTACTGAGGACAGAATTCAATAATAATAATATAAGTTTTATTGAAACTCAGCACCTACATCTGCATAAGTCAGAACACTGACAAAAGGCAGAGGCAGAGTTAGCGCTTAGTCTGTATAT
Source organism: Chrysolina haemoptera (assembly GCA_958298965.1). Classification (NCBI taxonomy): domain Eukaryota; kingdom Metazoa; phylum Arthropoda; class Insecta; order Coleoptera; family Chrysomelidae; genus Chrysolina; species Chrysolina haemoptera. The sequence goes on from OY282594.1 coordinate 6,331,610, forward strand.
ATGAAAAAATGGAAATAATAATAGGCTACTATAGTTACTACGTAACTAGATATCTCACTGAATAACTGATAAATAACATATTCACTTTGAAATGCTCTTTCATCGTAACACTAAGTTAGTAGATGGGTTCATTTATTTTCATGACATGTCATGTATTCAATATATTATTATATATTGAGAGAGGTTTCTGTATAAGTATTTTAGTTGTATAAAAAAAATTTGCCCCACGTTGTGGTGACAGTTATTATAAATTGGGTGAGTTGTATTTTTGTAGTAAAATAATATACCACTGCGTTTCGGTGTCAGAAATATTCTGAATTTGATTTTCTCTCATATAGAATGTAAGGGGCACATGAAATAGCACATAGAAAAAATCACAAATAATAACCTCTTGCGAACATTTTTGTTGAGTCAACTTAAGGCTTGTTTTCGATTAACTTATTATTATTATGCCTTCTGAGATTCAATCAAAGGCGTGGTACGGTAAGGCTTTGTTCAACTAAAAAATCTATCCAGTAAACAACATTCATTGTTGTAACAATTAAACACGTTAAATAACAATTCGTGTGATACCAAAATGTTGCCACGCAAGTGTTTTGTTGACCCTTTCAAGGTTTATTTTCATTATTAGTGAATAAAAAATTTTTAACGTGTTGGTGAAGATCTAATCTATGTTCCTTCTTTCTCACTTTTCAATCAAAATTTGATTTGGTTCTTTCCCAAAAAAAAATGGGAAAATCATCTTTTGCCGTCACTTTCATAAAAAACTGAATCAAATTTTGGAAAATTGAGAAAAATGGAACATAGATAATACATTTTTTATTTTACTTAAAGAGAAAAATGAACCAAAAACGTTAGGGATTAATTGGATTTATTTCTTAATCAGTTTCACCTTATACGTACGTGCTAAACTATTCCTCGTATTCTAGGTAAATATACATAATTTACTTTTCAAACGTAAATTGTATTTGATATCGCATTCTATGTATAAATAACTTTTGATGACTAATGACCATTATCAGGAAGTCATAATAAAAAACTAAAAATGAGTAAATTCCATTTTATTGACGCAATGAGTAAGCCCAATATGAAATAGAGAGGTTTTATTGCAAGCAAGAACAAGCTGGTAGTCGGCATTTTTCTCATTATGTACAATTGGAAAATGAAGATCCATTATTATTATTCTACTAGCTTCTGTTCGCGACTTCATCTACGTGAACTTCAGAATTGGGTCCAGAAAGAAATGAAAAATGTGTGTTTGAAAAAAATAATGAAATAAAAAAACGTCATCCGTTGGTATTTGATATGATAGAATCGCAAAATTGATACATTTTTTACGCATATATGCCAAATTGATATACTTTTATAGACGACATTGTACAATAGATTAAATTCCGCCAGAACATTTTAGTTTTGGATACTCAATAGGTTCTCTTGAGCAATCGCCATAAAACCGCGGGAACCCAGTTGTGTCCGCGGTCAGAAAGTTGACCCTTTATCTGCCCAGTTTCGTCCCGGGTTGCAGACCAGTTGCGTCCCGGGTTGCAGCCCAGTTGCATCCCGGGTTACAGCCTAGGTGCGTCCCGGGTTTCAGCTCAGTTACGTTCCGGGTTGCAGCCCAGTTGCGTCCCAGGTTGCACTCAGTTCCGTCCCGGGTTAAAGCCCAGTTGTGTCCAGGGTTGCAGCCCAGCTGCGCCCCGGGTTGGAGCTCAGTTGAGTCCCGGGTTGTAGCTCAGTTGCGTCCCGGGTTACAGCCCAGTTGCGTCCCGGGTTGCAGCTCAGTTCCGTCCCGGGTTGCAGCCCAGCTGCGTCCCGGGTTGCAGCCCAGTTGCGTCCCGGGTGGCAGCTCAGTTCCGTCTCGGGTTGCAGCCCAGCTGCGTCCCGGGTTGCAGCCCAGTTGCGTCCCGGGTTGCAGCCCAATTGCGTCCCGAGTTGCAGCCCAGTTGCGTCCCGGGTTACATCCTAGGTACGTCCCGGGTTGCAGCCCAATTGCGTCCCGGGTTGCAGCCCAATTGCGTCCCGGGTTGCAGCCCAGTTGCAGCCCAGTTCCGTCCCGGGTTGCAACCCAGTACCGTCCAGCGGTCAGAAAGTTGTCCCTTTAGACAGGTAAGGCCAAGGTGCCTCTGTCAATCTGTTTGTCTAACGTGGTATACAAATGAACAATTGTATTTGACATTGTGTTTTATTTTATAAAATTATTGGACATTGAAATAAAACACTTGTTTTCAATATAAAAGTTATATTATTATCAATATATTATAATTTTCAATTTAGGTCCACATGAATTTCGACAAACTCAAATCTATTCAGTGTGCCGCTTTTGTAAAAAATCATTTTCTCCTATAGACAGGACTACGAGCAGATGATTAAACATCTAATTAGGGTATGGCCAGACCCATCTAAAACATGTATATCACTCACAGATCAAAAACCGCTGACAGAAATAAAGCGAATCCTTACAGGACTTGGAAGACGGTTGTAGGGGGCAGTAGTTGTTTTCTGTGGGATACTTGCCGACAAAAATTCCTCTAATAAAAGATTTTTTGGGAAAGAATGGATTGTATATATTTTTTTCATTATTATAAATATATAGAAGGAATAAAGTTAGACTTGGTTGTGCTAGGTATACGCTCTAAATTTCACGTATAGTGTATTGAATTCTAATCCAGTCTTCAAGGGCGAATGAATGAAAATATGATTTCGTCAACATTTGCCATTTTTGTCAATCATTGTTTATATTCCAATATGATTGGAAAAGTAATCATCATTCATTATCTGTGAAATATCAAGTGTTCAACAACGTTTGAAGGTCGTTTCGAATACATATTCGAATAACTTGATAACTTCGTTATCACATCATGACAATGCATATTCTGGATAATGATTGCACAAGTTGAGCAATTAACATTCAAGTTTTCTTACAATGCAATAAGACTTAAAAGACATCAAGATTCCCAGGAAACTATTCAAATTATTATCAAGATACTATTTCATAAGGAATGTGTATTCGTCCATATTACTTACTATTGATGAAATTATTGATTGCAATTACATTATTTTTGAAATATTAGGCCAATATCGCCGAATGTTCACATTTTTTTTTTTCGCCAATCAGGTCAATTCTGTTTCTCATTAGCAAGATTGTTACCATAGCAAGACAATTTTCACAGCAAAATATATCTCAATTTTGTAGAAGGCTTGAAAAAATATCGGTAGGAGATGTTGCTGCCACATCTTCTCTTGCCAATAAAGCAATGTAGATATGAAGCCTTCTACAAAATTGAGATATATTTTGCTGTGAAAATTGTCTTGCTATGGTAACAATCTTGCTGATGAGAAACAGAATTGACCAGAATATGTTATTCGAATATATTCATAATATTGTAACAATAATGTCCCAATATGAGTGTTCTACTTAGGATGTCTGTAAATTGTTTTTTGTATTTATGCACGCTCTTATCGTAATCCTGAAGAAGGCGAACATTTTGCCAAAACGTAGCCATTGAAATTGTAAAAACTTGAGTAAATCTTCAACTGGTCCACTAGCTTGAGATCCATCTTTGGAAAAAACAGTGCGTATACAATAAAATAATATTATGTTCCTTCCCTTTGAACAATATTGTTTTCAATCACGAAATTATCAGTAGTGCATATTTATAGAACATTATTAACCTGTTATTATTTCGATGGACTATCAAAATACTTTTTTAATTTGAATTCTCATTCGTATTAAAATAAAAGTATGCAAAATCACGCATGTCATTATCTACGTGTTTACCTTATAAGGTAACAAATACCCACCTACTTCATAAATATTAATGATATCAGATACCTGACTCGAGTATAAACATTCCTCTGGTTATATCAGTCTCGTGTACGATGTTTCTGGTCATTCTATGCCTTCCTTAAGCGATAGCGATGAAAGAAGCCATTCATTTGATTAATATTGCATAATATCACAGATTATTTAATGTCAAATAGAGTGAACTAGCTAGGCATCAATCAACCCAGTCCACTGAATTTATCAGTAATGGAGAAATAGTCTATATAGTAACCTAGTACTTACATCTCAATTTGCATAAATGGTGGTAGTAGGTTTCCTTTTTATTTCTTGTATGGGATATGACTGAGATGCAAAATTATAGTTTTCGACCTCGGCTGCACCCCAGATCGCTTTTAAATATCCCAAAAACCACAAAATGTTCGCACTTGTTTCGTATTTTCCACATTCTGATCGGGGCCGATCCTAGTAGGTGTGCAGCGCGCGCACCGCACTCGGGCCACAGGCCACATATAGTTCACGGTCGGCACGCGGCTCGCAGATTAATGGTCAAAACGAACTTTATTTTTGCGGTCTTCTTTGTTAAAGGGATGAGGCATCTGCATTTTTCTTCTACTTTACATGTATATAAAAGGAAAAATGAGACAAAACATTCTCATTACAACATGTTTATTCAGTTTTGATTCAACATACAATAATACTGGTAACACAATAAGAGTAAGTTGATACAGAAAATATGGCAAATTTTCCAAATATTAATATTTCAAGCTAATTTTCATGTTCAATATGAATAAATGAATTCTATTTTATGATATTTGTCACTGGTTTATGTAATACATCTTGTAACTTGTAATAAACTACGAGCCAATGAATAATTAACGATAATTCAAGGAAGCAGTAACCAGCATTTTGTGACCTATACTCAACGCACTAGAAGGATTTCGCCTAACGTTACAAAAACAGTGTTATGTTATTTCGTCCAGGATTTCATCCAATAAATGACTATAAAGTCCTCTAAGTGCAGGATAATCACCCTTCGCTTCTTCATATTCAAGCATTATTTGTTCGCAAATCTGATGGGATTTATATTTATTAAATATTGAACAAAAGGATCATAAATGAAAGTTCCGGAAGAAAAAGAATCAATTTTAATAATTCAAATCCCATCGATTCTATATAAACTGTTTACAAAAATGTTTAAAAATAATATTTTCCGCTAATCAGCTGTCATCCCCCTACGAACGGCAGTCTTCAAAAGTCGAAACGTGTGCGAGGCAAGGATTAACGAGGGCTTACCTTCGTGTGATTTCTAGAATTTTCTCGGGCCATCAGAAAATAATCTGCAGACGCTAGGATTTGAAACCTCGCAAACGTTTCTGATGGTAAATGCTATTAGGAAGTATTTTGTGAAAATCGAAACTTGCCGACAGTCCAATAGTATAGGATATTCACGAAAGCCTGGATTATTGAAAATTAATTTTCATTTGATGATTTCTATATTTATTACCTACGGAATTGGATGTATCTCCTTAGTGATTAGGTGCAATTCAACATTTTTTTTTTATTTATTATTATTTCTGCGTATATCTGTCACAGGATACATTACCGACATTTGTCAAATGAATATTCAGAGTGTAAAGTAATTCAAGAATTACAAACGAATGTGAGTCATATACTATCTGCAATAGTTTTTTCACTGCTGATAGTCAACAAGGTCAATTTATTTAAATAAAATGATGATAAACATTATCGGATACTTTACTACCATAGATAACAAGGTTTTTGATAAAAGTCGTGAAACAATTTAGCACAGTGCCATCCACAAAAAATGTTTTACATTATTGGTAAAATTGTTATTTGTATCACGAGGTAGTAAACTGCAAGTACGGGTACTGTTTGAAGGCAGAATCTGGAGGCAGAGACCTTCAACACGAACACTTGCAAAACATGTTATTGACCTGTGATACACCGAATTATATAGGCTGACACAAATATACAAAGGAAAAAATTGTTATTTATTCATTCATTGTCAAATATGACTAAAGTGACTTTCAAGCAAACTAGGGTGAGGTTTCATCACAGACTTTTTACTTTTCTATCTAGGTAGGCAAAATAGTGTTTTTAGGCGATTTATACCAATACAAAATCAGTCATTAAACTCAGAAGCCTACAAATAAATATAAAAACAGATTGAGATAGTTTTACTAGGGTTGCTTGAGAAATAGTCTGACAACGATAAAACACTCTCAAATCCAATAGTTTATATTTATCAATCTTCTAAAAGGCACTGATTGATGGACCAAATGTTATATCGTTCACGAAAAGTTTATTCGACACTAACTTTATTTACGATAACTTTCATTTTGTGATGTGTTGTTTCGCATTGGAAAAATAATTTCGTTGTCCGACAAGTCCGCAGCACGATTTCACGTCTAAACCTAGACTGGTTTCACTGTAAGTACAGAATTTTGACAAAGTAGTCCCCAGACCCTCCAAGGCGGTTCATGAACTATTAATTGTTGCTCACCATATATTTTTATTTCTCCCCCAGTATACACAATCTCTTACCGAAATTGAAGAGTACATTGGAAAAAGAACCCAGTAGTTTTTCTCGCAGTACTAGTGTAATATGTAAAATCTGGTTCTGTTCGCTGCAGGGCAGGTACGATCAAACCTACTATAAGTCTGAGTGGCCTACTGAGTAATAGTAATTCGTGGTTCCTGTAATATCTAACAGAAAACAACTATTTCCCTTTTCACCCATTTAAATGGCATATATTTCTCCCTAGAATATCGTAGCTGAGTTGGCCATGCTGAATGAGCACTTCACTTTTGGGTTCTCCCAGTACATTTCGGCTTCGATGTCTTCCATGGTTTTGGAGTCATCAATAAACCAACATTCGTTTGCCCTGCATAGGTCAGATTCCATCCAAGGCAAGTTTGTCCAGCCCTAGAGGATCCCTGTGCTGCTCATGCACCATGCTTTCGTTAGGCTGATGGCTGCTTAATATAGTGGGTAAGTTTCCCATCTTTACTTTTTCTCTCAAGATATAAATGGAAAGATCTTCCTTTGCTGCCGTTAGTGTGGTACAGAATATCGGAAAATGTATGGAAGTAAAACTTCCTCAGAGCAAGAACGTTATGATGATAATATGGTGATGATGGTAAAGAATAATAATGATAATTAGCGAGGTCTAACGAAGCATACTCGAGACAGTATTTATTATGTAAAATCTATCGGACTGGTAGCAGCAGGCATATTTTTATCCTACAGGATGAACTTTTCAACGTCCTTCAATCACCCAGACAGATGTTATAAAACGTTTCGTTTAGCCTCAGCTATTTTTCGTTAGCATTTGTTTCGCCAACTACAGATCCTTTAGTGAACATTAGTCCTATGACTGGCACTTACAAACATCATTTCTTAGTGGCGTTCCTCAGAGACTGCCACATTTTCTGCGACATGTCCATAATAATAAGTAAACTTTGCGGATTGTGATAATCTGGTATTTTTCTCAGATATTTCTCTTTACATCGTTTATGAAGAAGGTATCTTTTGCTTCTAGCAAACCAGATTGTTTCACTTTCTGAAAATGTGCTGGTTGTTGAGGGTACTGTTTTCGATTTGGTGAACATGTAGTAAGATAAAAGATATAAATGTATTCAAGAGATTGTTTTGGAGGTTAGCATAAAGTTATTCGAGTTTCATTGAATTTTTGAGGGATTATTTTGGAGGTTAGTATAAACATTCGATTTTCATTGAATTTTAGGTTCCATCTTACTGAACCGATGGTTTAGGTACACTCATCAGTAACAGTTCCGTTACTGATGAGTGTGAGCTTGTTCCCATTCTTCTGTATTCTTCATCCCAGTCACGCTTTTTGAAACGTACATTGCGTACTTCTCGCAGTACTTCATGTAACCCTGTATAAACTAGATGATATATCATTACGTTAATTATCAGGTGTAATTTTAGATACTGTTACCCAACCCAATTATCTAAGACAAACATGGAATTATTTGTTTGACCCTGAAGTGAGTTCAGCACAACTTTTAAATTTTTATAAATTATACGTATACCGCGTTTCGAAGTACTAGCAGCCAATAGCATGCTAGTGTTATATAATGACAGTTTTGAAAAGGAAGACAATAATTATAGTGCGCGTCGCATGACATCTTGAAAAAATTTGTTGATCTTTATAATTTTCCTTGTATTTTTTTTTTTTCTATAAATATGATCAACATATCCATAAAGTTCCTCTCCAGTTGGTAGTCTAGCCCAAATTTTCAAGAGAACATAAGGAAGAAAATGATTTCCACAGACATAATACAAAAAGAAAGTAATGAAGTAATGCAAACAACGCTCAGAATATACTCTAGGAAAGATATAAATGAACCGAAATTGAGTTTAATGAAATTAAAATCATGGTAATTGGAACCTAACTTTGCTATCTAATAAGTTGACATTAAAAAACAATTGATAATTATCTTTAATTGAAAAACAGAAAGATTGAAAGATTTGCTCTTTCATGTTTGGTTGAAAGTATGTTGAGTAATGGATTGTATTAGTTTTTTCTAGATTGAATTCATTTTGTGGCTTATTAAGAATATCCAAATTCTATATTTTTAACATTATTACCCTGAATATTCCTTTTTTTGTTCCATATTAATTCTACTGTATACAGAGTGTGGAACAACAATAATTGGCAGTGTTATCGTTATCGTATACGTATGCGTTGAATAATGCATAATAATGATGAAAGTTTACATTTTTGTCCGTGAAAGTGAAATTTGATACGTTGACTTGAATCCTTGATGAACTTGAGGAAACAAAAATATTCGAGTGTTGAAACATGAATGAATGTTTTGGTGCCAAAATAAGAAGTTACAAACCTTCCAAGAGCATCCACGTTTTGAAGGTCTCAGAAACAACATCAACAAAATTTACTGTATAGGAACTAATTTAAATTTTTCTCTCAAGTGGTGAAACATCAATTCTTTGGAGAAGTATACGCCAGTAACAGTACCATAAAGTTTTCAAACCTTTTGAATAATAGATTTTCAAGAGAATCCTTTCATTTTGTTACGAAATCAATATTTACTCAAAAAACCAACATGGAATTAAAGTAGGCTGAGGTCGGTAACCAAGGGATTCATAATGACCTGCTAGGATAGTGTCTTACAGACCTAGGTCTACTTCACCCTCGTAAGTATAGAGGTCCCTGTTAGGTTGGCGACACACAAAGAAATCAAAAACGTTTTAACGCAAAACGTTTTAGACTAATTTAGGTAGAAGTTGTTTTTCCTCCACGAACTATATGAAGTTACACACTGGTAAGGCAAAACAGGGAAACACCTTTAGGCTCTGCTCGAAACACTGTTTTTGAATGAAGCTGTTTTGTGTGATTCGAGTATTTCAAAATATTTTGAATGAAAGCGTTTGGGAAACCTCGTCAACCACAGACAACTAACCTACACCATTCGATAACATCAAATATCGGCAAGGAACTTGATCCGGATGTTACCGCAATAATTTGAACCGCCATCGTTCAACGGCAAACAAATCGAATCGGCCTTGGTGGTATGGTTTTTCCTTAGGTTTTTCCACTAATAAAAACTTTGTTCCCCTCAGGCACCGTTAGATTCTATAAATTTGTATAATTGGTGAACCTGCAGATTAAAATATCGGCTTTATTCATTTGTTTCTGATCTTATCTTCATCGATAAAGTAGGTACTTATAATAGTAGCAAAGGGAATGCAAAACGCCAAAAACAGAAAAAGGCATTAGCACATTTGTTGTTGTTTCACTCGGAAGACAGTGTATTCACAGAACAATAACCAACGTCCCGTCACTACGTAGATAAATATGGCTACCTGGAAATAATAAACCATGAAAGGAATTAATGAGGGGCAATATAAAAAGGACTAGAATTGATAATGGTTAACCATCAGATTGGAAAGCACCGTCCGTTGTTCATTGATGTGCAACACATGGATATCCCTCATTATCCTATTTTCTGGTTCGTCCTATTCATTACTCAGTTTTTATTAACACATAATTCTGCCCCTTTGTTGCAACAGTCATATCTGGTAAAGAAAGTTTCTGCATGATAATTTGTAAAGAAGTATTCAGAGATCATGGCTCTGTATTACGAAGGCATAGAGGGGCTATGTTATTATAAAATTCATATGAGCTAATTCCGAGAAGTCACAATTCCGACATTCTATATCAGAATTAGCTGTTTCAAAAATACCAAGTCGGAATTCCGAATTATTGTCTCAGAATTAGCTTATTTCAAGATGCTCAATAATTCTGACTTACCATCTCAGAATTAGCTAATACCGAGAAAGAAAGTCAGAATTCCGAATTATATAGTTTATCAGAAATATCTAATTTCAGGATGCTAAGTCAGAATTTCGACTTCCAAGTCGGAATTCTGATTCAGCATCTTGAATTTACCTGATTCTCAGATACTAAGTCAGAATTCTGACTTACCATCTCGGAATTATCTATTTCTCAGACACCAAGTCGGAATTCTGACTCAGCATCTTGATATATATATATATAAATAAGCTAATTCTGAGATACTAAGTCGTAATTATGACTGGGTATTTCGAAATTAGCTAATTCTGAGATATTAAGTCGGAATCCTGGGTTTGTATATCGGAATATGTATGTTCTGAGATAGTAAGTCGTAATTCTGACTTGGCATATCTGAATTTGCTAATTCTGAGATACTTAGCCGGAATCTTACGTTTTTATTTTGGAATAAGGTAGTTCTGAGATAGTAGGTCGTAATTCTGACTGAGCATCTAGAATTTAGCTGATTCTGAGATACTTAGTCAGAATTCTGACTTGACATGTCGGATTTAGCTAATTCTGAGATACTAAGTCGGAATTCTGAATGAGCATCTTGAAATCAACCAATTCTGAGATACTAAGTCGAAATTCTCACTTGGTATTTCGGAGTAAGCTAATTCTGAGATACTAAGCCGAAATCCTGATATTTCGAAATCAGCTAGTTCTGAGATAGTAAGTCGTAATTCTGACTGAGCATCTTGAATTCAGCTAATTCTGATATACTAAGTCGGATTTCTGACTCAGCATCTCGAAATAAGCTAGTTCTGTCATACTGAGTCGAAATTCTGACTTAGCAAATTCTGAGATACTAAGTCGAAATTCTGACTTGGTATTTAGGAGTAAGCTAATTCTACGATACTAAATCGAAATCCTGGGTTAATATTTCGAAATAAGCTAGTTCTGAGATAGGTAGTAAGTCGTAATTCTGACTGAGCATCTTGAAATTAGGTAATTCTAATATACTAAGTCGGAATTATGAGTTCTTCAAAAAATATTAGTTAACTATTTTACAAATAAAACTCAGATTGATACACACATATGTAGATTTTTTGAATGGTGAAAGTACTTATCAGATAATACTTTCCTAAATGTTTTAACCTTCCAAATCTGATAGAAATTGATATTGTTAGCAGGTTTTGATAATGGCGACAAATACAGGGTGTTTCCGAAATTGGAGCACTTAAGAAAATGGGTTGATATTTGGAGCATAATGGAAACATGAATGGCAGGAAATTTCGTTTTTGAAGCTATCAAAAATCTTAGAAATTTTTTATTAAAATTTTGATTCTCCAGACCACAGCGTGTCTGCCCGCTGGCAGTGTTTCAGAGCGGGTTGCGCAGGCTGTAGACCGCTGATAAGTAACTACCAAAAAAAAATTTTAAAACTTTAAAATTCAATATCTCCCAAAGTAATTTTTTTTTCGACAAAAATATATTCTATCATTTCGTTTTGTTTTTGTAGTAGAAAAACCAAGTCAAGAATCGAATTTCCCCCACAAAATCAGTGTTATAATCAATACGACATAATAATAATAGGTGACTATTTTTAGCGTGCCGGAGTTTGGGATAGGTATACCTCTGAACCTCAAGATATCACTGTGTAGCACAATTTGTCGAACTATTTTGTCACATATGATTCAAAGTCGGTATTTTTGTTTTTCTGGTTCTGAACATGAGAATAGAAAACATTTATTTGGTATCTATATCGAGCCACTTCTACTTTCACTACTTTTATATGTCCACGTGTGAATTTTTTGGCACGAAATCGGTGGTTTCATACTGATTTGAAATAAATTAGATAAATTTATATACCTTAAGACAAACAGGATGAGTTGAACAATTCGTTTTTGGGTTATATGAGGAAACAAAGTCTGCAACTACAGAAAATTTATCACGCTAAAGAAAGTGAGAATCATCTAGGGATTTCTCTCAAAGTGGGGGGCAAATTTGTATATATTTTTTTTACTGAGTTTAAAGAGTTGATTTTTTTCGGTGCAGTATCGGTGCTGGACTTGTGCTTATGCTCCTGGCATATAATTTTAAGTATAAAGATATCAATCTGTGTGAGAATTTTATATTTTATACATATGGAAATTTACGCTATTATTTCCACGTCAAGAAACGGTGATAGTGTCAAATATGAGAGATTCATACACGAATACAAAAGTTAGAAGGCTAGTTGTCTTTGTGTTGAAGATGACGAGATTCCTCACAAAATGCCTTGTACTGGTTCATCAACCTTTTTGGAAACAGTGTACTAAACCCAGAGGATTTCAAAAAGTTTTTGAATTACTCCATGTACAGGCATGTACAGCTGAACCCAAACATGTTGGAGCGCAAAGTGATTAGCTGAGAGATATACGTCAAAACCCGCCGACCTGTGCCAAAAAGTGTGTAAGCAAGAGGCAGTAATTGACACAGATATAATGAAATGAAATTATTTTACTTCATCGATTCCTTCATTTTAGGATTTTTTTTGTCAGGAATTATTTTGATATCTAAACTAAATTCAAAACTCTCTTCGATTTACACCTGTAGTTTTATCGTACGTCCTCATTATTACTCATTTCATGTCTAAATAAATCACTTTAATCTTAACCGACATTTAGTAGGTGAAATGATAAAATAGTCACATAAATGAATTGTACAAGTCATTGAACTTGAGCATGCAAATAACATTTGAATAAACGAAAGTAATTAGGCAAGAAGAATGTGCCGGAACACATTTGAACTTCGTTAAGCGAACAAACGATTATCATTTGTTCCATTTATTTTTTAAAAGGGTTGTTATATTTTTGAAAGATCTAGAGCTCTAGTGTCTTGATATGTGAGATCGATATGGTTTTAATTGCTTTCGACGTGTCAAAATTCTGAGGATGGTAAAATTTCAAATTCACTATAGCAGAATAGTTATTTTCCTAAAGGAATAATAGCCCTAATGGTGAGTTTATACAGCAAGTAAAATAAAATAAGAAATAAAATAAAGTAAGATGTAAAGTAATAATTTTTGGACTGTTTGTACAGCAGAGTAAAATAATATAAGAAATAAGAAGCTGCCAATCAAAATTTGGAATTTTATATTGGCACCACTTTGAAAACACTCAGCCTTTTCCCATTTCTATTCAAAGGTCTTATAAATCAACAGTGCCTTGCTTTATATTTATTCGTTTGCATCAAGGTGTAGTGTAGTGTAGTGTAATTTACACTACATTTTGTAGCTGAGTGCAGTTTAAACAAAGGCATGTGTCAAATTAATCTGCAAACGAATACTAAAATCGAGTGAAAATCACACCAGGTGTAGGAAAATGCTACACCTCAATGCAAACGAATAAACCTTTCATTCATTAAATAATGATCCACCGTTGCCATCATTAACCTTATACTGAATAAAATATTCGTCCTCTAATGGTTTAATGGCGATTTTCAATATTGGCAATACAAATAATAAATAATGCAATGAAAAAATAAACAAAAACAAGCACTCAGCCGTATTATTTATATATGTTTTGTCATCTGCCGATTGTCTTTTCAACTTAAAATAAAATAAAAGATAACCATGTTTTATTTTACTTCTCTTATTTTATTTTCTGTTTGAACTTTTTAGGGGTGTTGTGCAGTTATATCGTTTTATATTATTTTATTTCATTTCTTATTTTATTTTACTTGCTGTATAAACTCACCATAAGTGAAACTCCAATCCGGAATAAAAATCATGAAACAGAAATTGCATGAATTGAAACTAAATATTGACACGTTCTTGGAAGAGCATTCTACGGGGGAATGATGAAAAAGGTATAATTATTATTCTTCAGTTTGAAAATTATATGATCATCAGTATTCGTGTGGCAATGATATCGATTCGTTTCATAACTGAAGTGAAATCTAAGTAAATTGTACGAAAAATCCGCCTCAACAACTTGTGGTGAAAATAATGATCCTTCTCTTTTGATTTCCTTCAACAAAATCAGAATCAACTCACTTCTCGAGTTCATGCTATAAATGAAATATAAAACACGTTTTGCTGCATACTAATATACAAAAATATCACGTGATCACAAATTTAAAATTCTAGTTTTTCATCTACTTACGGAAACGTTTCATCAAAACAGATTCAAATCCAATGTTATAATCATAACATAATTACATAATTCGACATTCGGTCAACATTCATCACGCAAAATAGCTTTTATATTCAAACGAAAAATTCCACCCACCTTCGGCTCTATCCTTGAAATTATCACCAACATCCAAACATTTATCGGTAACTGACGTAACAATACGTCTCAAACGATTTCCGATAACTCGTACTAAGAACGATCAATTTTATGACTTCGCGATCCGCAGTTCGAAATTCGTGACAGCATGCGCACCGACTATAACTTTCCGTGCTAACTGTAGGATTGTCGTTTAACGACTGGTGCTTCGGACTTCGGAACACGCGTTTGTGTTTTGTGAAAATAACCGAGTTGTAGATTGTAGTGTGGGGTACACTTCCATTGAATTGGAGGATCGCGCTAATTCTTAAGGATTGAGCGCGTGCATTTTATTTGATCTGTCTGATCTCTGAATTTTTCGAGTTGGCGCTCGGTTTTGATAATAGGTTAATGTTTGCTTCATCTATGTGTTTTCAAATGAGAATTGCGTGTTATTTATTATGTTGTGCAATATTCAATAATACCACTTATAACAGTAATATATGAATAGTCTATGAATATATCCAACAATTTCGCTGAACTTTTTGATAATTTTTATAATTTTTTTGTTTTTTGCGTTTGAATGTTTTTGCCAATATTTTCATAATTTGTACCAATCTTATCCCACAGCAGATGTGCAACAGCGATATAATTTATAACAAAATATTGCTAATTGTTTTGAGAATATTTCACCAATCATTTAAGCAAAATTGCAAAATGTTTATACTTTTACTCGCCAAATAGGGTCGAGTTATGAAGGAAAATAAAACTAATTCAGTCACTATTAACAGTATTATTGAAGGCGATGTAGAAATACAGACATTTTATTGAAATATATAACAATAAAATAAAACATAATGTAAAATACAAATGAAACATAAAATAAAACTAAGTATAATCTATGTAGAAATTATTTCAAAAAATATATTTTTTTTTGTTATTTTTTCATTATTATTATGGGAATCTATGTATCCTTCAGAATAGAATTATAGTCTAGTTCCTAAATTGTAAATAGTGACTCATCGTACATTTTCAAGTTTTTACGGGGTTTGAAATTGTGGAGAGGATGTAAGAAAGTGGCAAAGTAAAACTTGATTTGAAGCCAAAGTTACGGAAAATAAGTGAATAAAAGAATATATTCATCATTTCAGCTACAGATGATATTACACAATAAAACAATTTACAATTCAATGCAGAATGTCGAAAAGTTATAGAATCAATGTATTCAGTGAGTACTTTATCTCAATCAAAACACCACCAAAAAATATTTTTTCTTTTTTTTATGCTTCATTTCCACGATTTTGAAAGGATTTGAGCATGCGCAAAAATTATTTTTCCGACTAGCTTACATAAAGTAGTACTTTTCCGCACTCCGTTGTTATGCAAGAACTCTTCCAAGAACTCCAGAGATGGCAGAAAGCTGAAATAATTATTATATTGGAAGAATATAGGTATCACTCCTAGAAGATTGATATTTCACATAATGTTTACCTCTCAACAGGCAAGTGTATTTCAATAAGAGACCTTTTGGAATTAATCTGAATTGATTGTCTATTTCCACTGGTCTCTTAGCTAGGTTTGCATTTAAGTACTAACCATTAATTCCGAATTTCAGGAGTTTCGAGTTTCTGAAAAACTCAATACTAACCAACAGTTTCGATGGTCCTATGATGTTTGAATTTATGAAATCGATCAGTTGTTTCTTAAACAAGACAATAAAAATGTTCCTCATCAACTAGTGTCATGGCCTTTGGTCATTGTCAATTGATTATGTTAATTTCATGGATTGAATAGCTGGTGGATAGAACCATACCAACTCAACTGCAGTACATTACATGGTTGAAAGATTATCGCGGAAGTAGTTTCTATAAATATTCCCGTCAGGCCGATATAAAAATAAAGTCCATTTATTTTAATGAGTTTTATTTCGGATTTTCGGGACTCATTATTAGTGAAATATTTATGAGAGTGCATTTCAATTGGGTGTGCATTTGCATTGACTTGTGTTGAATATGTTGTCGGAAAATTTATAACACAGAAATTACTCTTCGTTATTCTCTAATGGCGTTACGTTTGGGACACTTTTCTCTTCTTATCGATTTCAAAGAAGGACAGGCTTCTAGAAGAAGTTTGATTCTACGTACGTGCTGCAATGGAAATTGAATTTTCAATCCAGTTTTCCACAAAAAAAAATCTTAAAAATGTCCGAAAAAGGCAGTTATTTTGAAGCAATTTTTTGGGTAGATGAACAAATAATTTCAAACAGCATTACAGCACGTACATAGTTCAACGTTTTAACTTCCTTTTCATACCAAATTCATTTCGATCGGATAAAGATTGCTTCAAATTTCAATGGAAGAGAAATATCACTGCAGCTACTTCGACTATACATGAAAAGAATCTTGAGGTGCTGCCGCAAACACAGTTACATAGAATTAAACTTCCTCTAGAAGCCTATCCTTGTTTGAAATCGATACAACGAACCGTTTTTGAGTTATCGACTCTTTTACCCTAAAAAACGGCTAAAATGTGATCGCGCTCATGGCCTCTTAAGGATATGAACCTATAGACATCTTTCTTCGAGAAGACATCAAGGCCCTGATGTGTTTTTCGAAATATTTTAATCAATATAAAGGGGGTGCTATAAGTATGCGACGACATAATGTCAACCGATACGTGTTTTTAGAAATTTTTTCGCAGAAAATCCACAAAAAGGACATGCGTAGTCTTATGGAAAATGGCTTTGTTTGTCCCCCATCGAATGTTTGAC
Source organism: Chrysolina haemoptera (assembly GCA_958298965.1). Classification (NCBI taxonomy): domain Eukaryota; kingdom Metazoa; phylum Arthropoda; class Insecta; order Coleoptera; family Chrysomelidae; genus Chrysolina; species Chrysolina haemoptera. Next base: position 6,348,716 of record OY282594.1, read on the forward strand.
AACTGTCAAATTACGTCACTGACAATGCTCTATTAAAACTTGCACGTGTAATTTCTAGTGACCTGTACTATAATATCCCAAAAAAATATCAAAATTGGCTGAGAGCCATTATCCCATGTATTTGGTATGGGGTCTTTTCTAAACTTCCTATCAAATAAACTTTTTCCCAAGATTCAGTAATGTTCCTTGCGGAATGTATAATATGGATATGATGAGTTCAATGCAAATCGCAGTCAAAATATTTCAGAATCATGCGTTTATTTCTGTCTCCAGTTACCTTCGTAGGTATTTGTATTAGTAGGGAGGAAAGTGCTACTTTTTCTCCCGTAGCGGAGCGGAGGGCAGTAAACATCCAAGGGAGAAAAAGGCACTTTACTCCCATGCAATACATATGATTTTTCCTCCTACCCACCTAATGAACTTTTTTTGGAAATTTAAAACGCATCCCAACTGCTTTTGTCTAAAACGGACCTATACTAGCATAATGGAAAGTATAGACAATACAGACCATGTAATTCGAAGGTCCCGGGTTCAGCTCCTGGCAATTACAACTTTTTTTTTAACGTTATTTTACTTTTTTCTTGTTAGTGATTTGAATTATTGGACATTTAGACAGCTTATACATTTCGGATTGCTATTGAGTGATTTTCTCATAAGTAATGTTATGTGCCTATTGAAGTATCGATAATTTTTTTTCTAAGAGCTGTGCTTGTAGAAAAAATAATGTGTGTATTTCGAGCACAAAGTGTCATTGTCGTTCTCCAAAGATTAATCTTTTTGTCGAGCGACAATCAATCACTTTGCGCTCTAAATACACAAATCGCTATTGAAGAACTAAAGTAGAAGTACCTAACATTCATTTTTGATTTTTACCAGGATACAGGATATATAAAATGTTCTAGAAATTACGGAAACAATTTGATTATAATAGATTCACAAGTTTCATCGTTTACAACTTACTTGAAATGAGGGGGAGGAAAAGTACTTTCCTCCCTAGGGAGAAAAAGTATGGGCTTATGAGTATGAGAATTTTTTTTTATCTCATATCTCAAATAAACGGACTGCTCCTATACGAGTTATCAAACATTTCCATACTTTTTCATTCGTTATGTGAGAGGCTTCCATGAAACGATGTGTGGTCCTTGAATGAGATTATCAGTTTCTCTAATTATTATACGTTTGACCGATGATCAACTCGGAGGATTATTTGAACCCCGACATTTGACCGATATGCGACTGAAATATTGCACATGGACAACGTTAAATAATGCTGATTAGAGAATACGAGTATGCAGTGGCAGATAACGAAGTACCTTCTGGAAACAGATGCTCCATGTATAAATAGGTGCACTTATGTTTTGTGTATCATACCATGCAGCTTGCACTTTGGACAGAGTTGGGTCGGGGTAATGAGCTTAGGGGTGGTACCATTTTAATGTGGGTTGTCTCACATTTGCAGATCAATGATGAAACTGTGCAAATGAAAACAGCGAAATTTCATCTGAAATTTCATAATTATATCCCTGAATATCGAGTTCAATGGACTAAACATATCAATGGTAATAATATAATAAATCTACCATTTTGAGGACATAAACAAATAGAGCTCTGTTAGTGACGTAATCTGACAGTTGTCAAACATTCGATGAGGGTACATACAAAGCCATCTTCCATAAGACAACGTGTTCTTTTTGTGGATTTTCTGCGAAAAATTTTCTAAAAACACGTTCTTGGCATTTTAGTGAAATAAAACATTTGTTTGAGTAGTTATATCATTTAGTATGATCTAATCAGAACGAACTAACCTTACGAAGACAGCAAAGTAATACCAAATAAGCCAAAAATGGGTTGAAATGATTCATATTTTGAATATTGAAAATTGGAAAAATTGATTCAGATATAATACAGTGAATTTGAAGGCAACTGAGAAATTACGACCTAGCAATAAATCAGACGTGTAATTTCATTCTTTCCATTCGTCTTTCTATAAATAAGTTACTGTTTTTTTCTCTATGTTCGCGAGTGTTATCGAAAAAATGTATTGCATTTTTTTAAGGCTATAAATGATTTCATGGGAACCAGTTGTACCAATCTTCAGTCTTGAATTAAACAACAACAACAAACAAAAAATCTTGCAACTGAATTTTGACCCACTTCTAGTTATCCGAATAACTTGATTGGTATGTGGTAATTTTCTGGGTCGGAGATTATAAATTTTTTTTGTCAGAATCATTCAATATGGTGGCTCCAACATGGTGGACGAGTTTTGTGATAATTGTTCGCTTCAATTCTAAATTGGTATGTTGGGGTTTTCGGGGTAAGAGTTTATAATTTTATTATCAAAATTCATCAATTCAATGTGGCGGCTCCAAGATGGAGAACGAGATTTGTGATTTTGTTCCGATTCTATTAAAAATTGGTATGTGGCGGTTTTTGTGGTCGGATGTAATAATAATAATAATAATAATAATAATAATAATAATAATAATAATAATAATAATAATAATAATAATAATAATAATAATAATAATAATAATAATAATAATAATAATAATCGCTTTTATTGACAGATAATAGTAAACAAAACTGGTAAACATGTGACATTGTTTGTCAAAAGGCAGAGTTAGGTAGGTATATCATAAATTTTTTGTTGAAATTTATAATATGGCCGGCGAGTTTGGTAATTTTGGTCTGATTCGGTTCAAACTTGGTATGTAGAGATTTTCACGGTCGGGTATTGATTTTTGGTCATAATTCATAAATTCATGATGATGGCTCCAAGATGGCGGATGAATTTTATAATTATGATCCGACTATCTTCAAAATTGGTATGTGCGAGTGTTTGGGATGGAAGATCATAAATATTTTGCTAAAATTCATAAATTGAAATTGGCGGCTTCCTTCTTCTCTTATTTTTTCTTACAACAATTGGTTGAGTTTTATATATTGTAAGAAATATTGAGCGTCGTTTTCGAATATAAACTCGTTGTCACAGGTGAGAATCACAGCATCGTATACTCTCCATAGTTAAACTAAAAAATCACTTCGAGAAAAATGGAAATTTCTTATAACACACGAGCAATGAACAATCCACATAATTTCATTCCATTTGACTGTTTTTGCTTCATATCCCTAACCTCAATAATTGTCCGTTTCTTCTTCCTGATTCCGGTTCTGTGGAGGCTTTGACCGCCTATATGAATAACAAAATCACTCAAACATTCTTAACGAGACCTAAATTCACCGAAACATCAATCCACTCTTTACACAAACAAAATCGAAAATTATTGCCGATAAATGTTATTTGCAATTGACATTTTGTTTACGGACCCTGTCATGAAAAGCACACATGTTCTAGAATTTTAAGAGCTTGAGATATACATATGAACATATGAAAACGTATAAATTCAGATAAGTTTCTAATTGGTGTAGGTCTAAGTCTATATAAAATAAAAGTAATTGCAGTATCAATACGATAGGGGGGTATAATAATTGAAACCAAACAATAGAACACTGTCAGCTGACGTCACAACATGGCAGTGATCAGCTGATGGGGAACAAACAAATAGTTTGAGTTTGAGAAGAAAATTGTTTTTTTGCAGTGGTTAGTGGTTAATTATGATTTTTTTTTTTGAAATTGACTCAATTTAGTGATCCTATTATTTTATAATATTTTGAAATACTCTTGTTTCAGATGAGAAATCGTATAATTTTACTAATAACTTCGCTGTAATCTTGCGATCTTTGACAATAAATATGTACTAGTAATACAAAACTTTCCGTCTTTCATAACATCCTCCAACTACTTTCCTGGCTAATACCACGACGAACGTTGAATTACATCTAATGAATTTCTGTGTAGAGTTCCTACAAGGATGTCTCTGCAATTGCTAGTTGCAAGGAAATGTTCATTGAAACATTTGGACCACCTATAGATCGATATCGGGTTTCTTGAATATGAAAGAAGGTGGTCCAAATGTTTCAATGAACATTTCCATATAACTAGCAATTGCGGAGACATCCTTATAGGAACTCTGCACGGAAATTCGTTAGATGTAATTCAACGTTCGTCGTGGAATTAGCCAGGAAAGAAGTTGTTTTCGGATGGATTTTCGACCCAATTATTCCTGTTGTATGGGATTATGGCAATAAGCGTCGACTTGATAGAGCAGAAAAAATATGAACTTGAGGAAATGTAATTATCAAGAAATGAATATTATAATATAGTTTGATACATTTCCTCATCTATGTGTCCAAGGCACATGAATACAATGATGACTGTCACTAACTTTTTTTTTTCATGAATAACTAATTTATGTTATTTCTCTTTATGCATGGATGTCTTTGTTTTTAAGACGATATAAATCAAATGTATAGCAGAAAATGAAATCCAAAACATGAAAGGCTTGACGAGAATTACGCTGAACTGGAATTAGCTACGCCTTCGCACCTTTCAGTTTCAAATTTCAACCCAGCCGCCAAGTGTCAAAAGTGCCGACATCTCTTTCGGTTCCTTCCAGTTGACATAACTGATGAAGTCTACTGTAGACCGATAAGACAACTCGTTTATTTCCGTCTGAACGTGTTACTTCAATTAATTGGGGTGAATGATATTATCTGTGAAGTGCCGTTAGGAGTTTTCTTCACAGTGAAAAATCCGGTACAGGGGATTTCGTCACTTGTGGTGGAATATTCCTTTATTAACATGAATTGGATTTGCTGTTTTATCACCAAGTGTTTCAAATTAAGATAAGATCAAGTATAAATCAACCTTGGTAAGAGGAAGAAATAAATTTGAGAATTTCTATAATATTATCGTCTACTCTTGACATTTGTTAATAATATCTGCAACATAATCCTTATCAAATGAAGTAAAGAGCGCCGGGTTTTCGAAGTTTCTGAGTAACAGCGGTTTCCGCCCGATCCAAACAAGTAACTCTTCTACTTCGAATAATACGAATCTCTGGATTTTTCTGGTAATAATAATAAATAAATAATGTTTGTCTGTTTCTGTTGGAGTTGGTATCCGAAAATAATTGCTTTACTTAAAAAAAGCAATAAAAAAGTTACTCGATTTTTATCAAAACTGACAGTGCTGCAATTCAAATAGGGGATTATCTATTATCAAACTGAAAATTATAGATTTGATTATTCATGGTAGGTACTATTCGGATGCGCCCAAAATACCACTTCCTCAATAAAATCATCATTTCCCTTCAGTGACTCTTATAACTATAAAAGATTTAATTGATTTGCATATCATTCCTATTATGGCAATCGATTGATAACCATGAAATATTCACGTAACTTTTTCCGGTTTTCCATTTGCATCAGATATGTAGTCAGAGAATTTAAAATTTTTGCACGAATTATACTCGATAGACCGATTGAGTCAAAATTGAGCTTCTTCGAAACCAATTTTCAGTTTTTGCGAATAGTTGGAAGAGCTTTAGATATTTCTCGAAAAGATAACACAGATACTACTAAAGTCATCGACTTGGTATCAATGAAATTTAAAGAAATGTGATGCTAACTAATTTTTCTGTTTGATAATAAATAATAATACATTAAGTCACTATCGTAAAAAATGTCTTATGGTTTCTGATGAAAATGAAGGACAAAGGGAGATCAACAAGCTTTTGCGTACACTATCGTCAACCAAACAATCTGGCAAAGAAGTAGAGTTCCCCTTTCCCGCGATACCTAACCTTAGTGAGTTCCACAATTTTCTCAACTCCAGATTTAACGAGTGGATATTGGCAACTAGAACTGCCCTCATAAGATCGAGCAAATACAGCTTCCCCGGTGGCTCTCGCTTGTGGCAGTTCATCGTTACGCCATTTGGACTCAATGATCCAGCTACATTAGAAAGATTGATGGGTTTCTTTGAAGGGACTCTCGGAGAGTCCCTCTCCTGCAAGATGTTTGTGCTATATCTTTATGACATAATTGTGGTTGGCAGATCGTTGGAGAGTTACGTGATATAGCTGAGGAGATACTTCTAGGACGGTGAAACTTTGAATTAAACCAGAGCCCAAATGAATTTCGTCTGTTCCAGAAGGAAATACGATATCTCAGCATCGTCTCTTGGGAATGAGTAGCAGTAGATAAAAAAAGGACTTCTACTAATAAGAAGACCCTCCAGAAAGTGACGCATCAGTTTTATTTGACTTGGTGTCAAGCTGACGTCAAGGACTAGTTCTGCAATGGACCTCGAACATGAACTTTCCCCCCCGATGTACGGCGTAGGCCATAGACATCACTGACCTAATTTATAAGGCAGAAAGCATATTTTTGATGGGACGAGTGAATAAAAAAAAATTGTTCAGTGCCGCAGTGAAAAAATTATCCATCTTCAAATATATCCATGCACTCCTTTTCCAGAAACTATCTAAAACATGTGGAATTAGACTGAACATCGGGAAGCCAATTAGTTATATGTAAGAGAAAGAAAATGTTTGTTTTTAAATGGTGTAAACCTATCCAACTATTTTCTAGATACAAAAGGTTTGATAAGAGGTCAAAGAGGTCATTGCATTTTAAAAAATTACAGAAATTAGTTCATCGAAACTTTTTCCACTTAAATACTGAAATATGTCGTCTGAATGAATCTTTACCACGGGCATTTCTAAAGAGGAACTCAAAAGTTGGCAGATAGAAGTGAAAGTTCAATAATTCAAAAAATGTCAACACACAGATAAATGACATTTGCTTTGTTGTCCCGGAGTTTTGGAGCGCCACCTGGTGCCAATGGTAATCGCGAATCTAGGCTAATATCTATCTACGACATACATGTTATTCAATTTTAAGATTTTTTTTTCTGTACGTCAAGCTGAAAAACATTGTAAAGTGACGTTTCCTTCGCCTTTTCATTATTATGAATAAGAATAAAGTCGTTTATTGTTATTATTATTACATCAACTATTCTGTTTCTCCTAATACTCACACCCATATCAACTATTATAGTTATAAGCACTAAATATATTCATCTATAATGTTTTATGTATGGCGTGAATGATCATTTTATTGTTTTGATACGTAGAATGATCAATTCATACCGTTACTAGTGAACTTCAAAGTATTATGTACGATAGGTGGCATCATGTTTCTTGTTAAAAATAATTTGGACATTGTCAGAACTATGCCATGTGAATATTGAATGGTAATTCAATTCACCAGTAGGTAGATTTACCGTTCTCTGGTGTCTTTATATGATATATTGTTTATTTATTTTGTATATTAACAAAGGTAGTAGGTGGTAGTGTGATAATATTATCAGATGCCCCATATATGATGTTTATCGATTGAGCTTATTTTTGTTTGAAGATTACCCTGTAGATAATTGAAAAATAGGTCTTACTCGAGATTCAGAATGTTGTTTCTAATAATATGAATGCCAGAAAAAAAATTAAAAGTTTATAGTACCATAATCCTGACACATTACAGAAAAAACATGGTGCTGTAACCCATCAGTACTGCGATGGATGTACACCATGATAGTGAGACCTATGATCACCTACGGGGCAGTAGTGTGGCACGGCAGAACCGAGCTCGCGACAACTAAGAAGATCTTGGAGAAAGTGCAAAGACTAGCATGTCTTTGTATGACAGGAACAATGGGGTCAACTCCAACAGCAGCAGCAGCACTCCTCTCTATATCATGGTTGGGAAGCAGACCTCAGGTTGACCAAAGTCGGACTCAAAGGGTCAGCACACTGTGTAAGGGGCTCAACCCCCACCAACTGTGCACACCTTGCCGATCTCCCAACTGACGAAATTACTAGGAAATTTAGTTTTAAGAAATTTTTTCGAACGGAACTAAGCACCAGGCGAGAATGGAACATAGAATTCATTCGAGCACTGGGAAAGAGTACCATAACATGGTACAGTGACGGGTCCAAAATTCCCAAGGGAACTGGAGCAGGAGTCTTTGGGCCTCGCACTAAATACTCTGAACCCATGGGCCAGTTCCCCAGCATTTTTCAAGCGAAAATTCACGCTATAGAAAGATGCATTCAGTTCAATTTCAACAGGAAATACCGGAACAAGGAAATTGTGATCCTCTCCGATAGCCAAGCAGCCAAAGATCTCCTCGGCAATTTCAACCGAGCAAGATCGAAGACACTGATTAACCTCAGCAAAACTAGTCTTAAGACAATCATGGGATTTCTAACGGGGCATTGCAGACTCAAAGAACACCTGAGCTAGGAAGCTAGGCTTAGAGGAGGACAGCACCTGCAGATTCTGTGGGGAACATCCAGAACCACCCTACCATATATTGATGGAGTGTTACGCTGTACATCATAAAAGATTGAGTACACTGGGATCATACCAGCTGACTGCGAGAAATACCACGAGTAGACTCCCTCAAAATCCCAAAATTCTTGAAGAAATTGAGGCTTGAAGGGCTGCTGTAAACGAGAACACCTTGTGATAGCAGAAGAAGATGGGGCACGATAGATCCAATCAGATCGCAGCGCATCAGTCACCAATACCAATAATCCTGATCAAAACTGGTACAATGCAAACTCTGTGGACAAATTATTTTGATGTCTTCGAAAAAAAATATAAGATGTGATAAATATTATTGGTATTTAAAATTGATACTGCGAAATCTAACTTGGCACCTCCACTTGAAGAAGCTATTGAATGGAGAAACTGTTAACCTATATCTGTGAAAATCATTGTTATCCCGCAAAATGGGTCATAATAGATATTTATTCGATAGGTCTTGTACATTTTTAATATGACTGAATACCTAAAGTTGCGCGACTCTCTCGAACAATAAATCGTCTTTTATTTTGAGAATTACCATCCCAGAATGGATTGCATGCAATACGTGTTTGAAATGATCAATCGCAAGTAAAGAGCACTTAGTTAGTTCAGAAATAAACCATGGGAATTTTACGATTCTAGGCGTACAAAAGCCGCCATTTTATTACGAAAAAACCGCAGACTGCAATAACGTACGTTCAAGTTAATTAAATACGGATTCGGAGTCTGTTTTCAGACGATGTAATTCTTGGAAAAACCATTCATCTTTCAGCGATTGATTGTACGTCGAAAATCATTTCAGCAGTTTGATGAATGTTTAGTTTATTTCATGACTCCAAAAATAGATTGTTAATCAAAGATTTTATTGGAAATTGAGTTGAAACATTTACACTATAGCATACATATAACGAAAACTGGTATACAGGGTGGTTAATCGAAAATGGAACGACCAACTAATTTGCTGTTTATCATTTTTTATTGCTGAAGCTCGTGAATTTTGTTCCCTCAGGAAAAACACCACATACATACTTTTTATCCCGCCAGTTTCTATCCCAAAAAAGTCTTATGAGGTACACTTTCACAAAGAGTAATTTTTGAACTTCCGGTAGTTTTTGACGTCTTGAAAAGATTGTGGTAACTGATGAAGCGTTTGAGTCGTTCGTTTACTTCGTTTAAGCCTGACTGATTCGATGTGTATGCTGGTTCCTTCTTTTTTTATGCTTACCTATCCTCATAGGGGCGTGACTTCATTTCGTCTTTATTTCGCCTGGTGACTTATTGTTTGCTTCAATTTTTCCAATTTTTCCTCGATCTGATCTTCGATTTTATGCAACTCTTTTTCTTCCGTTCCCATTCTTTCTTTCAATCTATTCGGTACACCACAATGTTCTATTGCCTTCTGTTCTTCAGGAGCTTCTCTTAAAGCTCATCAATCAATATCACCGATTTCTTCAGTAGTATTTTCCAGATTATCCAGATTTTTGTGAAGTTCTTCTTGAAATTTCTCTTCTAGGCTCTTCGAATTTTTTTGAGGCGTTTTTGTATAGACTCTTTGAATTTTCTTAAAGCTCTTCCTCCAGACTTGAAGTTATTTTTTCAGACTATTCGAATTTTATAGAATTTGTTCTTCAAAGCTTTTCAAGTTTGTTGAAGTTTCTTCTTTTAAGGAATTGGTGTTCTCGCCGAGTTTTTTCATTATCGAACTGAAATCACCTCCAGGAACTTCGAATAAATAGGTTTCGAGGTATTCCTCTACTTGGATTGAACGAATATTTTCTGGAGTACGCATTCCTTACCGTTTGTGTCAGTTCCCTTTTCTCCATATCTTGCTTTAGTTCAATGACCTTCAAGTCCTCTAGGCGCACTTTCATCGAGAATATTTTATGGTCCCTGTCTTATAATTAGTTACTAGCGCCAAAAAGTATAAACTCAGGAATCACCCTATATACACAAATAAAAATAATTAAATCTTGAATCGTACAGCGTTCAGCTTTTCAACTTCTACTTGTTTTGTGTAGGTATTCATTCATTTTCGAAATTAAAAACAACTGCTTGTTATTGACGGGACAAGTTACCTACTCATGCATATGGTAAATTGTCTATACTGCTAGACCGCTTAATCAAACCGGCCCACGTAATCTTCTTGAATGTGAAACGAAAGCCGAAGTATGATTTGCGGGTTATACATCTTTCCACCCATCACTATAATTTCTGGTTACCGACGAATCATTAAAAAAAAAAGATATTAACTGGTGATCAGTTGTAGACGAACTAACAGACATAATGCGTTGCTGGGACGCATCACAGTCTAAATGAACCACCTTTCTGTCGTGTATGAGCTAAAATTTTTTCCTCAATTCATTGAATTAACGTTGGAAATCAGAGATCCAATCGAACTAAACGTTGCGTTGCTTGGAGTCAAGTGAATAGCACAACTAAACTTCTCTGGGACGTGGTCAACCTCTCACAGTATCGATTTTTGAAGGATCGGAAGGAATCAACTTGTTTTTGTGATGAACAAAAATGTTTTGGATTACCCTGTAGATTGGGATTTTCTTACTTCCAGAATACAAATTATTCAAGTGATCGTCAACTGTCCTTACCATCATCATAACGTCATCCACGTAGACAGGTTTTCAGTCCAATGAGTCTTCCAAAGGTGGCAGAGGCATTAGATAATCCGAACGGAAGGACTTCGAATTGGAACAGCCCTTGGTTGCCTTTGAGATCAACTTATACTTGCCAGTATCCGCCTTCCAGATCCAACGTCAGAAATCTTTCTTTATATTCAACGAAATTTTACGCAAAATCAGGTTGATTCATCTTCTATTTCTTCTTTAGTTACCAATACTACCGGTGAGCAGCGCATGTTGTTAGTGATGTCAGCCACCTGTATCTGTTTGGTAAGTGTTAAAGTCTCAAAAAGTAATACGATGACTATCAAGGAACTCTTTTCGATTTTCTTTCCCTATATTCCATTATTTTATCAATTTTTCTCCATTCTACGTTGGAGGTTTTTCTTCAAAATAGTCGAGTTTGATCTTTACATTTAATGACTGTGATAACGGATTTGCAAAAGCTCAAGTAATCGTTTTTCTTTAGAATTAGGTACACTTTATTTGTAGCATTGACAACACTGACAAAAATATGTCGTTCCATATTCTCAGAATATCCGACAAACGTCAGAATTCAAGCCAGTCCTTAAGTTCTCCAAAACCTTGATGACTTCCTTAGGACTTTACACAGGGTGCTCGGTAATATGTGATGAATTTTTGCAATTCAAATTGTTTCCACCAGTAGATGGAAAGTAAGACAACTATATGTAATAACACTTTATATTTAAACTCAGCGGTTCTTGTACAAACTTGACAAAAAAAATCGTGATTAATAGTGAATTTCACACAATCAGTTGGCATTTTTTTATGTAAATGGCAATAATCCTCCGTTTATGTGTCAATAAACAAAAATATAGCTATTGAACATGTCTTGTTTACGATTCAGTGATGGAGATTACTTCAATTCGTTGGTGATATATAAGGAATGCGATAAAGCTCACCCATAATACCCTGACCTGGCCCATTCATGGTGTTTTGGTGTACTTTAGAGCGTACCCTGAAAAGTGCTCAACAGATGCGAAATAGTTATTTACCTAACAAGTGCGGAAAGTAGTACTTTTCCGCACGCTGCACGAACGACGCGGAGCTGAGTTTGGGCAAGCCGTCAATAATACTATACAGGGTGTAATCTAATCTCTTGAGTGTATAATGCCATTTTATAACGGATGGCAGGTGTAAAAATTCGAAAAAAAATTATGGAAAGTTCAAATTGTGTTGGAAAAAATTGAACATTTTGGGAACCGCTATCCGCCGAACGTCAGCTGACCGGAGCAGAGCCGCAATAATACTGTTACTGCCGGATGAAGGAAACTGTGTAACTTCGAACAGCGGTTTCCAAGATTTTCCGAATTTTCTAACAGAATTTGAAATTTCCCCAATTTTTTTTTCGAATTTTTCACACCTGCCATTCGTTATAAAATGACATTTTACACCTGTCCTTCACAGGAGTGCAAGAGGTATAGTAATAGATTGAATGTTCAATATACTGCGACTATACATTCGTCCTGAATCAACTAAGATGCTGCCTCTCTCAGAATATGTTGTTGTGGAAGTTTCAAGCAGACTCCTCCAATGGCATTTATTTTGGTGTGGTATCATTACGTTTATGGGCTCTTGGATATCATATATCATGTACCATAATAACAAAAAAAATTGTTTCACTTCAAGTACATTATATTCATCGAAAATAAAAGTTTAGATACATATTTTCCACCGAGTATTTTTTACTGATATACTACCTCACAAGTATCTCTCAGATGTAATTCAATGTCCGTCGTGGTATTAGCCAGGAAAGTAGTTGTTTTCTGTCAGATTTTTGCCTCATATTCTCGACATGGTGGAAATATTTGGAAAGAAGGGTACTTTGACAATGTCGATTTTACTATTTCATTTACTACCTATGTATTACATCACGTCACATGACGTAAACTGATAACATACGTGCGACATCGCAGCGACGTATTGGCGACATAGAATGCGATATCGCAAGTCACATTGTTATATCGCTGCGATATTTCTGTGATGCAACTGTGTTTGCTGATTAAGTACCCCCCCCAGAAAAAAACTATCGACGCACCTGATTTTTAACATCTCGACATGTGTTTCAGTCACCAAGTGATCATATTCTGGAAAATGAATTAATTAAATCTAGTTACATGGAAAATTTGATTTAGTGATGCCAGTCTGCATCATAATTTATCATGAATTTCAAATTACATACAATTTGCCTTAATTTACAAGTCAGATATCTAAACTTGTTTATCAAATATAAAAATTCACTAATTACACCATAGGTTATCTCCTGTGTGGTATCTGATGACTGGTTGATTATTTCAACAAACTGTGGAGCAACCGGCCAACTATCGTTATTTATAATTGTGTAGAGTGAATTTGTTATAAAACAGAATAAGCAACTGCTTATTTTCTCGTTCTTTCATATTTTACATGCGCTGAGTGTTCTTTGTGTCTAATTTTTATAAATATTCTTGAATGTCCATAGTCTCAATTATTCTGATTTCTCGACTTTGTAGAAATGCTAAACTATCATCGTGATTCTGCATCAAGTTATTGATATTATTAACTGAATATTCTGCAAAACCTAATTTTAATGTTACCACTGGATATATTTTACTTAAAAAAGATAGTCAATTACCATCAAAGAAAATTCAAAATAAAATTCCATTGTTTAAGAATAGATGACAGACATCCACATGTCATTAGATCTTCATGAAGATTCATTTTGGCACACCCTTTACATCATGTCATTCAGATCACACTCGCCCATCATTTTGTTGATCTCAAACAGATAGTTGCGCATTCGAATCGATCTACTTATTATTTCAAAGACAAAGCAAAGTATCAATGGCTTTAATATCTACTAAACCCATATCCCACCCACAAAAATTATACCCCAAAGTATGCAATAAATCCTGTGGAATGCCAGACGAGTTATTTTAATACTCACTTGTTTGGATGGGAGTGACTGACTTGGCGGTCGTCGAGGTTAGGATAATGCTCTCGAACTATACAGGGTGTATACTTTAAGGGTTAGTTCATTTATCTTCATTAATTTTTTTATTTGCATGAGATGAGCCAAATATATTTATGAATAGTTATTCACGCAAAGCTTGCATTGAATTTTTCTCAGGGACTATAATGTAGGGAATTAATAGAGCACTGTCAGCTGACGTCACAACATGGCGGTGATCAGCTGATGGGGGGACAAACAAAGAATTTGAGTTTGAAAAGAAAATTGTTTTTTTTTGCGGTTTTTTGCTCCAATGTTGACTTCAATGTTAACTGTAAATTTCCAGCGTTTTTTTTGTTCAGCGTATAGCTGACGACTGCTAGCAGATTCAGCAAAAGGCTAGACAAAAAACAGAGTTAGTTGTTGTCCCACTGCGGAACCGCCCTTTTACTGATTTGGTTCACAGCCGGCATGTTATAAAGTCATAATTCTTCTGTTGAAAACGTTCTATAAAGTCATTGAAACACGAATTTAAAAACCGCGAATATTCACCCACAACTTTTCTATCATCAAATAACCCCTCAATTTAGGAATTTTCTTCGTGTTCATAACATACCAGTAATGGTTATACAATAAATAATTAATTACTGGCAGTAACGATTGTTATTAGGTGTTTTTCAATTGAGGAGTGTTTGTTTTTTGGAGTTGTAGACATATATTGCTACAGTTTCATTTAGTTGCAAGGCGTGGAAGGTTATCCGAATAAATCATGAAATGTTTTTCATTGGTCATCTAGTTTTTATATGAATATTAGCGTAACTTTTTTGAAGAAATAAAAATTACTAAAAAACACCAAAACTACGTCAATTTCGCTCGACGCGAGTTTCGCCAAAAAAAGTTAACATCTTCGGGGGCTCCAGGTTCAAATATTTTGGAAAAAAATCCCTTTCTTGAATTACATTAACACCAAAAGTTTTCAATTATCATTTCTTTGATAGAACAAGGCCGTTCTGCACATTTTCGTGATGTGAAGAAAAATAAGAAATGCAGGTATATATGACAAGAGATTTAGTTGCTATATCCTCCACTTTGGCAATTTCTTCACAGTGTATTGACTGTAATTTTAATTTTATAGATAAAATTATTTCTGACATTTCAACCTTCCACTGTCTGAAAATGAGAAACTGTTATTTTACCGATAGAAAAACTGTTCTGATACATTTTTTATTCACAGTCTCTTTAGATAGATTGCTTTTTTTAAGTGTACTTTTCAAACGCAGGAGAATCTCAAGTTGGAAAACAGTGATAAAACCTTGGAAAACTAGAATTTGATAAGCATTGCCATCTAGTGGGCGAACACTGAACGGAGCATTTCTTACTCTGCGAAGCGGTTTCTTTTATTTGAAGGCGGGACATTTTACAGAGTTCTGCGGCGACAGTCGATATATTTTAAATATTCTCTCCACAGAGGCCGCTTGTATACTGGAATTGACCTAGCTCAGATGGCGTTAGGCATATCTTTCCCATCTCACTCTGTTTACCCAGTCTTTCTTTTCATTCAACACTTCTTCATTGGAGTATTCGAGTCGGATATCGAGTTGAAGGAACGTGATTTTATCTGGGGACTGCTGTCAATAATTTGATTCAGTGTCAAATACAGTGTCCAAAAAATGTACAAAGACTGATCGTGAAAAAATTCATCTTCTTGCGAGTGCTTCGGAGTGTCTCCAGTGTACAAATCGCCAATTTGGATATAATTTCATTCAGGACTTAATAAGGTGAGCATTGACTGGCTTTGTTTATTTTTCAGATTAGAACAATTTCATTCTCGTGAGAAGGTAAATATTTGCCTTTTTTATGACACCGAAAGTGGTTTGTTATAGGGTTAATCTGGTGTTGCGATCATTTTCTAACACCCTTCGACGTATCTATCGAAATACGAGAGTAGCCTTTATACAGAGTAAAGAGGCTGCGGTGTCTAAAAATACCTGTCCGTTTTCACAGTTCCAAAAGCATGTTGTTTTATTTATACGGTGTTGAATTTGTTGGGTTTGAAGATGCCAAGTACTCGGTAAAGTCCGTTTTTCTCAATGAAACCAAAAGATGATAATAAACTCTTTCCCCTATGTAAATCATGTGTGATTTCTTTTATTAAAAGTTGAAATAAAACGTACTGCTTTTTGGTGGAAAATCTGCACTTTATTAACGTAAATTTACTCCATCTAAAACCATCATCATATTCCTTAAATGGCTATTTATTACCTTTCAAAAATATCTATACCCAACGAAATGAAGAATAAAAACCCCAAATTTCATCACACAATAAACTTACCTAATCTTTGAATTACTACTATATAAGTAGGTATGTGCACTATATTCACGTAGCGAGTTATATCCAACTTTCTACACTTTTTGGCAGTTTTGTAGTTCCTTATTATCGAGGAATTCATCATCACATACATGTGTTTAACAAATTCAAAATTTTATCTACAACTTAACTATAATAGGTATAAGTTTGTATAGACAAGAGAGGATTTGATCTTCACAAATTTTTATTTAACACTGCATGTTTCGCTATCACAGTAGCTTCCTCTAGTGATTAAACAATAAGCTACATGCATCCATTTACATACAACTAAAACCACCCCTAACCAGACTGCTGATAATTACAATTAACAAGGGTATACCTAACCTACCTGCATTAATAAAATTGTATCCAAGATAACAAAGGTAAACATTCTAGTTCTAAAATAGCAATAATATGAAGGATGAATATTAAATGGTAATTATAAAGTTCTACTTCAAAAATAACATAACTTAGCAGATTAATTAAGAATACATGGACATTAGTTCTTTCTAAGAAAATAAATTCAACAATGGTGAATTATTCAAATCAAGTTGGCCGTTGAGTAGTAAGTTTGAATTTTTAAGTTTATTTATTTCTCATGATTCCAAATGATTTAGCTTTAATCCTTTATTTCCCAAATTCTTCATCAAAAGTGTGATTTTCTTCTAAAAGATGATTTGAATATGTTGAATTTGTTGTCTTATTCAGATAACTCATAAGATGTTCATGGGTGCGATTTCTAAATGTTCTACCAGTTTGACCAATACCTATATACCTTAGGACAAATACCACAATTCAATTTATATACCCCTGATTTCTCTGTCTTTATTATTGTTGAAGCCACCTTTCTTGTTGGTTGTCCAAAATATTTTGGACAACCAACCAAGAGTTGCAGGATAGGCTTCTAGAGGACGTTTGATTCTATGTAAGGAGTTCCCTGAAGCATACAGGTTGCAGAAATTCAAGGAGATAACTAATTCCTAACTGCTTTTCTTCGGCTCTCATTACAGGAACATTATGGGCTTCTTTTCTTCATGGGAAACAGAACTTGAAAAAGAATAACCAATTTCATAATGCAAATTTCTCCTTTTTTCGTACCAAACAAGTATAGGAAATTGGGTATTCACTTGAAAAGTGGCGTTGATCATCGATTACTAAATTTGAATTTTTTCATCGTATCGTCATCAAATTCCGTTTATGGTACGAGCTTCCAAGACAAATTACTTGTATGAATGAGCATTCGTTGTCATACTGATGACGTTGAAATTCAACCGTAGACTGATTGTTTGTTTTTATTGTTGCCGTAATCAACATTAGTGGGAGGGGACTGTTTCCATTAACGGCGATGCCAGCGGATCGAAATTTTTTCAGTGGGCTATCGAACTATTTTTTTATATCCGCTATCTTGGTAATAGGTGTAATGTATACCTACTAATAATAAGCTTGGTGAGCCCACGCCTAATTTCAATAAAAAACAAAACGAGTTGACCAAGTAATCAGCTTCTTACTAAATTAACATATCCACTTGCTGTTATGAATGATATTATATTTTCTTCACTTGTACCAAGGATTTATTGGTCGGTAATCGCAGATAATTCATTGTTCACACAGTAAGAGGAAACTCTGATTTTATAGAGGCTGACATTTCCTCAAATAGAGATTTATGATGCACTAGCGACCCGCCCCGGCTTCGCACAGGTGCAATTAACATCTGGTGTCATTTATGTTTGAGAAGCACTGTTCGAATAATCGAGAGTTCATCAGTAGAGGCTGATGTTTCCTCAAATGGAAATTTATGATGCACTAGCGATCCGCCCCGGCTTCGCACAGGTACAATTAACTCGCCCCCTCACCCTGAAGACTATCGAGTATGCCTTCATTCATAATATTCGGTTGACGAAAAATCTGGTAAGATAAATTGTGTGTTCCGAACGTTCCCCGCCGCCCCTCCACCAAACTGAAATCTTAGCTACGCCAATGTGAGCGAAACCAAAGTCATGATTAGTTTCCATCATTTCAAGGAAGAGACAGTTTCCTTTGTAGCTATCGATTATAGTACTGTAGGTTTTCATTTTTCCTTCTAATTCATATAAAAAAAATTTCACCAACACGGAGAAAAATGAACGGGATTAAATGAATACCAATACGCTGCCGTGATACCGAGAACGACTTTATCGAAGCGTAGCGCTGTCCGTCCTGCTGCTATCACTGTGTTTCCATTAATCCAACCATATACAGTATCGGAAACTTTTCATCTGTGGTATAGGCAGAAATCTACGCGAGCAACAAGGAAGAGAATGATATGATAATACCTCATAAATAAGAGAGACGCACTACTGCGTGCCTCTCCTGTTGCCTCGTCCGACGAGTTAACAACTCACGTCGATATCCCTTCCTCGAGCTAGTAGTTATTATTGTTATTATTGTTATTACTGACAAAACTCCAAAACGCCGAATAACGAATGACTCTTCTAATACCTGAATATAATATGAGGTAAGAATTACCATTTGAAGAGTAACTTCTGTTAAACGGCAAATTGGGCCCCATGTTGGGCGCCATAATTTAATTTCATTCACTGTTTTTTGAAATGTGAATAAAAAGGCTCAAATTCACTCACTTACTAATGTTGTATAAGATGTTTCATGAAGTGCCTGGAAAACAGATAACATTCTTTTAATGCTTGTGTAGCCAAATCAATGAAAACGTTGACCCTGCAATAACAAATCAGCATTGGATGATATATGAAGATAAGGAAGAGGACAGTGAACTTAGAAATTACACAACCAATAAAGATTTCCATTGCCTAGATAAGATGAAGATCACATGAACAGTTACACAAATTTCGATAGGAAATATCAAAAATCAATTAATGCTATGAACGAAATCAAAATACATATTTGGGAGAGACTAAACTAACCAAAAAAATCGATGATCCAAATGTCATAACTGAACGCCACAACATTAATGATGCGTGGGGATGAATATGCTGGTAAACGAAGAAATAAATTGTGCGCATTTAAGGGGCGTAACATTTGCTTATGAGTTGGTTTTTCTTTGCTTTGCTATGAGCGCTCCCGAGAAGACGACAAATGCGAAGAAAAACTCGAAAGTTGATAGATGATGAAAAAGAAAATTATGAAACTTATCACTGCAGGAATATTTTTTTCTGGTGAACCTAAATGTTAAAAACAGAGATAGAAAAGTAATTGAAAATTCGGCCATCTTTGTGAGAATCTCATAGTTATTTATGTATGAAGGAGTTGTAATTATAATAATCAACAAGGGTGGGAGGTGACTGATAACAGGGCTTTAGCAACGGTTGTTAACAGTCAATAATTTCCGTACATTTTTCAACCGATTGAAATGATTTTTTTTTTGTTAGGTGACATTCAAGAGGCCAATAGGACACCAAATTTCTTGAATAAATCTCCATTTCCATGGCCAACTAACTATCCTTATTTTTTCAAGGTCATAAATCTAAAAAATTACTAGCCAAAAAATCTGACTACACCACTAGATTCGCGACATTTTCAAATGGTTCATATGTAAATAACGTTGAAATGCTTCAATCAATAACAAAGTTATAGGGGAATGAAATTTGAGAAATATGCTGCGTAATCAACCCAGCACTTCAGTTGATTTTCAGTATCTTCTAGACTAGGCATAATAACTGGTATTTTGAAGATGAACAACTTATTTTCGTATCTATTTTATTCATTAAAACAATTGCATATTTATTATTTGACCGTAACATCAAGATGCAGAAGAAGCTCAAACATCCTCCAGAGAAAGAGATCTACATGTTCATTGGTGTCCCGATTGAGCTGGAAAAGTAAAAAAGGTTCATCAAGTAAGAACTATAATGTACAGGTATAAGTATTACAAGCCGGTTTTCAAACAAAAATTTACAAATTTATTTAAAATATTTTATATCATACTACCATTATTAGTGAACAAAGGTACTTAAATACAGCATGGAAAATCTAGCTATGCCTCTGAATATTGGGTGCGCCTTAGACCAGCCGGTCGGCGTCCTTGTCATTCCCTATAAACTTTTATAATAATGGACAATTTATCGTTCGCGCTTCTCAGAGGCACAGCTAGATTTGCCAAGCTGTAGGACATTTGACCACCACAGAGCTCAAAGTAGTTCGGGAACAATCAATAAAAATACCTAAAACAACAGTTTCCCAAAAGTTCATAGTAGGAGATAATGTATGCTTTTTCGTAGTAATGATTTTATTTGATGGAAAAAGTGATACTCGAAAATAATGTTAAACATCTAGAGAATGGTGCGAGCAAATGTATGCTCGACTGTATGTATGTAATGTCCATTAGTCAGGTAGCTCTGGTTGGTCGAAGCATCTACACTGTATTGACAGGAACCTATAAGTATTTTCTTTCATGCCCAAACCGTTTGAACAGAATTCTACAGATGCAATACATTTTTCATTATATTTATTATATTATATTATAGGGATATTGAATTTTTCACTTTATATTTCCGAAGATGAGAATTGTTTTAGACAACTAATGCTTTCTGGAATTACAGAATCGATTTATGGGCGTTTTCCAGTTTCGTCACTTTGAACAGCTTGGTCGGTAACCCTAATTCAAGATTTCTCCTCTCTGAGAAAATCTATATAATCTGATAGCTTAGGTTGGTCGATCTTTAGTTAAATTGAAAACGAAATGTCCCAAAAAAAAGTTGGAGGTTTACCAACAAAGCAGTCTGTAATCTTGGACTTGATATTGTCCACTCTCTGGTGTGTATTGGTATTGTATTGGTGGATGGTGACTGATGCGCTGCGACCTGAAGATGTGCCCCATCTTCTTCTGCTATCACAAGGTGTTCTTGTTTACAGCAGCCCTCCAAGCCTCAGTTCCTTCAGGAATTTTAGGATTTTGAGGGGGTCTACTTGTGGTATTTCTCCCACAGTCAGCTGGTGTGATCCCAGTATTTCGAAATGTACGTAACCCTCCTTCAATATATGGTGGGGTGTTTCTGGATGTTCCCCACAGACTCTGCAGGTGCTGTCCTCCTCTAAGCCTAGCTTCCTCAGGTGTTCTTTGAGTCTCCAATGCCCCGTTAGAAATTTCGTGATTGTCTTTAGACTAGTTTTGCTGAGGTTAATCAGGGTCTTCGATCTTGCTCGAAGTGTGCTCAGGTATTACTCAATTTGTTATTAATTTTGCAGTAAATTATTTCCTTCTGGAAATATACCTACTTAGGGACCAGTTGAGGATTTCTAAGACTTTGCGGACATGTGATTGTGTACTGAGAAATGAATTATTCATGAAAACTACCGTATGCAATTTGTTGGTGCAGATTACAGATAGTACTGCGAACAACCATCTTTTACGCACAATTACCATATAGTTTTATGAGGTATATTAAAAATTGTTCAAGTAGTAGTCGACGAAACTCAACTACTGTGCACGAAAGCGTCATGTCGTAAGGATGCAGCGTAATTTTCATTATTTATTACATTGCAAGTGAGACATACGTGCGAAAGTTCGCATACCATCACGATTAGGCATGCGGAATAATCCGGCTAAAATTTCGAGCTGTTATTCCTACCGAATTTGTATTCGGATCGTATCGACTACTTTCTACACCTGCAGTTCGAGTAGCTTGGATGACTCGGTCATATTAACTTTTTAAACAGCATATCGAAATAGTATATTAAGTAGCAAGAACGGTAAGTACATTTTACCGATTGAAGACAATTGTTTGGAGGAGGAGTGTAGCGTCGACTCCAACTATTGTCTGCGATCGGTAGTGCTTAACATTCGTGATACTTATTGTTTTTGTTTTTGGCACGTTCCTAGCATTTTTCCTGTATATTTTGGCAATTATCACACTAAAAAGATTAGTTTAAGAACTACAGGTACTTCAATATCCTTTGACCCACGACGTTTTTTTAAAAAATATGGTTGATTATTATAATTTTGACTTGTTTTCAGCGTCACAAAAAATTTGGGACTGCC
This sequence comes from Chrysolina haemoptera, assembly GCA_958298965.1. Lineage (NCBI taxonomy): Eukaryota > Metazoa > Arthropoda > Insecta > Coleoptera > Chrysomelidae > Chrysolina > Chrysolina haemoptera. Next base: position 6,370,912 of record OY282594.1, read on the forward strand.
CGAATATACATGGTGACCCTAAACCTGAATAATCAGGCAACTGCTCGTTTCAGGCGTCAAATAGCATGGGTGAGGGGGTCAAGTGTCACATCATTGAAAAGAGAATCCAATTCTCTTTTCAACCATCTACATTTTTTTGAATTTTGATTAAATTTTTTTGTAATTCGCATCAAAAATATCAAGTATAAGTGCGTTTCTGATAGAAGTGATATTTGTTTCGCTCAGTTATTGACTCGGTAACAGGAAATCAACTATTAATTAAAATCACTCACCTGTTGATGTTCATGTCAGAACTAGAACATCATTTGAAAGTACTGGTTGCATCGCCCCAAATACTAAAATGCATAGAAACTCAACGAGCTGAAATAAATGTTTATTTCTTTGAAAGGGAAAGCATTTTTATTACAAATCGTGAAAGTTATCCATCCTTCTATCGCTTGGCCAAATTACGAAATTCACTGCCTGGAGGATCTTCACCAGTCGGTATCTACAACCGCCAAATATTTTACAAGACCTACCCTGTTTCTAATGGCGTCATTAAAGACATGTAAAATTTCACTCACTAATTATATTTGGCTTTCATATGATCCGATCTATGATCTCTACTCATTTCCAAAAAAATTACTTTAAAAAGTATCTCTGTCTAGAGTCGGATGAATTATAGACCAAAACGCTCGAAAGTTAAATGTTTAATTTAATAACAAGTGCGCGAAGTGTTACTTTTTCGCACGCAAATATACAGTTCGACAAATGACGCGAAGCAGAGTTCAGAGAAGTTTTTTCGTGCGGAAAAGAGGCTTTGCGCACGTGTCAGGAACAAAATTTTCAATTAAACCTCATACAACAAAAAAAACCTCATACAACAAAAAAACCATAAAAATAAAGAATAATATTAGAAAATGTAATTATTTTTTTTTTAATATTTTTAACAATAGTTATTTATTATACAAGGGAAAGAAGTATAAGATTTTAGCTCGAGGTTGTGTTGTCTCCCGACGCGAAGGAAGGAAGGAAGGAAGGAAGGAAGGAAGGAAGGAAGGAAGGAAGGAAGGAAGGAAGGAAGGAAGGAAGGAAGGAAGGAAGGAAGGAAGGAAGGAAGGAAGGAAGGAAGGAAGGAAGGAAGGAAGGAAGGAAGGAAGGAAGGAAGGAAGGAAGGAAGGAAGGAAGGAAGGAAGGAAGGAAGGAAGTAAGGAAGGAAGGAAGGAAGGAAGGAAGGAAGGAAGGACGGACGGACGGAAGGAAGGAAGGAAGGAAGGAAGGAAGGAAGGAATGAAGGAAGGAAAGAAGGAAGGAAGGAAATTTTCGTCATAAATATTGGGAATTACGATCAAAAGGTTAAAGAGAATGCAGTTGCAATGGCTTCTCATTAAAAAATCGGCCTACTTCCTTGATAGAAAAAACGCATAAAATGGGCATATTTTCATGTGGTGGTAGAAAATAGTAATTTACGTAACAAGTCCGGAAAACACTGTTTTTTTGGACGAGTGGACAGTGGACAGTGGAAGTCTGCGAGTACAATTTTTTCGGTAACCGTGTAGAATAACAAATCGAGACACATTTATTTTTTATATTGGTTTGTAGAAGAAAATTTCGAACATTTTAATTCTTATTTGTATTAAATATCGAAATGCGAACAGAAGTTAGGTACTAACAGAAACATTCTAATTCTTATTTATATTGAAAAATCGGGTATTTCCCGGACTAGTCCGGGAAGTACGTACTTTCTCAAAGAAAAATCTGAAAAAGTTATTTTCCGCAAAGTGTACAGAGAAGTGTAACTTTGCTCTCGCAAATGCATGCATAAGATAACAACTTTACAAAACTAATAATTTCTGTGGTTTGGGGAGGAACATGTTGAATTTTTACCCCAGGAAGAAATCTATATTGTAAAATCCAACTTATGATATATATATATAAGTATTGATGTATAATTAATTGCTTTCGTTCAACACAGTTCATACAAATGAGAATGTTCGAGTGAATCGTCTATACTCACCTGAACGAGCTCTCGAATTTTCCTCGCACTCCAAGCCAAAAAAATAACTGAGAAGAAAGTGAGCAATCTATTTTGAAACTGAGAAAGATGTACGGCTTAATATAGGAACGGAAGTTTGAACGTTGAAGTTATAAATGATTCCTCTTTGTCGGAGTTGAGGTGAAACTGAACGTACTGTAGAAATAATTTACATTTCACCTCGCTCTTTAATTAATTTTAGATTGCGGACGAACGGCACTGGCATCCTTTAATAGAATAGAGAATTACACTGTAATAAAAAATGGCGTTTTATTTGTAACAAATGATCTTATCTGTATATACGATGCATGTAAAATCACACCACGAACCTATTAATCTATTTCATATCGACTACAATTCACTTCAAAACTATTCCAAATTGAGATAGATTCAAACGCCATATTTTCGTAGGCTGACGTCATCAGTATTGTTCTACAAACGTTTGTCCTTGAGTCCTCTGAGAGTGTTTTCTGCACGAGAATGAATTGTTCTCAGTTTGAATCACAGGTGTAGGTACACCCAATCAAACTTCTTTCGAGTGGAATTTAATGGGAAGGCACACTTTGTTTTGATTCCAGACGTGCAATATATGGAGAGACCATGACGTCATCTATATTCGTCCAATGAAATACCGGTCATAGTTCGCGCGAAAATAGCTAGTGTTTGAATTCTCTACCAATTCTGTATTTTCTTTCTGGGTCAAATACAATCAAAATTAAAAATAATTTTTTTTTTCTCTTGGTCAAATACATTCAATTTTTTTTTTTCTGTAACGGGAAAAAAGTTTGACTTTTAATCCTGTTGACAGGTAATAAAATATAACTTTTTATGACATTACTTTTTTCCCGAGAACCGGGAAAAAAGTGAGTACTTTTTGCTCTCGGGAAAAAGTGAGTACTTTTATCCTGGATATATATATACACATATGTTAAGGTAGATATTTTTTTCTGTGTCGGAAAAAAAGCTTGACATTTTATCTCTGTTGACAGGTACTAAAATATGACTTTTCAAATTACTTTTTACCCCGGGAAAAAAGTGAGTACTCTTTTCCCGGATGTATACATAGGAATGGTATAGATACCTATCTGCTATTCCAAAAGCTTATCTCGCACGCATCCGATAATTTCCAAATGATGTACAGGGGGAACAAAAAATAGAAATTTTGATCAAGAGTAAAATACACCTTATTGACATTATCAAAAAGTTCATTCAAGGAGGTTGTTCAGAATTGCAAACAATATTAAAATTTGGAGTCACAGCCAGCGCAGTTTACTCTTGATCAAGATTCTATTTTTTGTTCCCCCCTGTACACCGTTTGGAAATTTGAAATTTTGACAACTCATATGCAAGTATTCTGCAATGCATTAATTTTTATGTGAAATAAAATTTTCTGACAAATCGATAATGAAAAAGTTTACCTTATGGTGCAAAATTTCGAAACTCACTGTATATAGTCTGGACCACATTTCGATAGGCAACCCATTTTCGTCTTTTTATGAAACTTCATAAGAAATAAGGAGTATGTTTCAATCGTTAAACAGAACGGTGAAGATCGATTTCTCTTCTTAGGTCTTAAGCCGTAGACATTTGAGTTTTTTCACTATTAAATCGTCGTTTTTCCCGTCACAGAAAAAAATAGTGTATTATACACGGGAAAAATAATAGATTTTAGCTCTCAGTTTTTTGTCTGGCAACACAACCTCGAGCTAAAATCTAATACTTTTTTCCCTTGTATAATAAATAACTATTTTATGCAGTTTGTAAGTACTTGAAAAAAATATATAAAAAATTACTTGTGTGATTCTCTATTGTCTCTTGTTATACTCTATCGGTGAAATGAATACTTTGTTGAAAAATATTTATACGGCTAGACTGCGTTATTTATACTTTTAGCTGCAGTCAACACAGGGTCACATTCTAAGCATAAGATTTTTTCCCGGTTGATTCGCGGCAATTATCAACTTATATACATTGTATATGAGTAAAAACTCAGCTTTGCCGATTTTTAAATTTTGAATTTGGACGTTTACTGCCCTCCGCTTCGCCTTGGGCAATAAACTACATCCTGCGAGAGGAAAAGTGCCACTTTTCTCCCTAGTAATACAAATAGCTACTACTGTTCCTCGTGTATGGAAGAAAAAATTAAACACGCTTCGTGTTAATACATGGAATTTCAGAAAAATAGCAAAAATAAGAATCAGTGTATTCATAGTGGATATTTCCATTGAATTAAAAATTATGCTTTCGAATATATGAAAAACAAAGATGCACGCAATTTTTCAACGCTTAAAGCGTTTTATGAAGGACAAACTCTGGCGATGAATTTCAAATTCACGTCTGAAAGTTATTGTTCAGGTGGTTAACTCATCTTTATTTATACCTAATTCTGTGTGTTTGACTCACATTCCTACCAACAATCCTGTTTGCACCAATAAATGCTGTTGTTCGCTAAATCTAGAATCATCTTTAATTTTATAAACCATGTCGGTTCAAGCATAACTTCCTAGTCTAATAGTAGAAAACTTATAAATAGGCTTTCAAATGCACAAGCTGCAAATCGACCAACTGAACTCCGTTTCCCTCGGCCACTATGACAGTTGAACGACCTGTTCCCTTTTTCAAAATCGAGGTTTATTACATAAAATCAAATAAAATTTGTTCTATCATTCTGGTGGAATATTAGTTGGGATAAAAAAAAACTTACGTGCGTGAGTTTTATTAATAATTTTTCCGCATATACACGGTGTTCTCGAAATTGGGGCAAAAAATGAAATGGGAAGTAGAAGATGACAAAACAAAACGAAATGATCTCTAACCGTTCTCGAGTTGGTCAGCTCTGAATCAGTTTTCAAATGGTTTTTTGACCCCTTGCAACTTTTTTAATTTCTTTCGATTGACTCGAAATTCACAATACATACTAATTCGGCCATTTTGAATCCACTGGCGTTCGCAGAATTTGTGTATCTCTAACCGTTCTCGAGTTGGTCAGCTCTGCCGCCAAAAATTTTTATGATGAGTTTTCGACATTATTGTTAAACTATTCAGAATCAGCACGTCAAATTACTTTTGAGGACAAAAATTTAAAATTCAAAACATGAAACATAAAAAATCTCAGAAAATTTTATTTTTCATCTTAAACACCTTTTTCCGCCTAAATCTTATATCTGAGCATATAAAAATCATACATTTTTGGAATGAGCATAAAATTTTACGTATACAGTGCGAATTTCAAGTCGATGTGACGACTTGGCATTTTTGATGATTTTTAGGGGTGAACCCCTTGCAACTTTTTCGAGTAATTTTTAATTTCTTTCGATTGACTCGAAATTCACAATACATACTAATTCGACCATTCTGAATCGATTGGCGTTCGCAGAATTTGTCTATCTCTAACCGTTCTCGAGTTGGTCAGCTCTAAATCAGTTTTTTCATGGTTTTTTTGCCGTCAAAAATATTTCTGATGAGTTTTCGACATTATTGTTAAAATATTCAGAATCAGCACGTCAAATTACTTTTGAGGACAAAAATTCAAAATTCAAAACAAGAAAAATAAAAAATCTCAGAAAATTTTATTTTTCATCTTAAACACCTTTTTCCGCCTAAATCTTATATCTGAGCATATAAAAATCATACATTTTTGGAATGAGCATAAAATTTTACGTATACAGTGCGAATTTCAAGTCGATGTGACGACTTGGCATTTTTGATGATTTTTAGGGGTGAACCCCTTGCAACTTTTTCGAGTAATTTTTAATTTCTTTCGATTGACTCGAAATTCACAATACATACTAATTCGACCATTCTGAATCGATTGGCGTTCGCAGAATTTGTCTATCTCTAACCGTTCTCGAGTTGGTCAGCTCTAAATCAGTTTTTTCATGGTTTTTTTGCCGTCAAAAATATTTCTGATGAGTTTTCGACATTATTGTTAAAAGATTCAGAATCAGCACGTCAAATTACTTTTGAGGACAAAAATTCAAAATTCAAAACAAGAAAAATAAAAAATCTCAGAAAATTTTATTTTTCATCTTAAACACCTTTTTCCGCCTAAATCTTATATCTGAGCATATAAAAATCATACATTTTTGGAATGAGCATAAAATTTTACGTATACAGTGCGAATTTCAAGTCGATGTGACGACTTGGCATTTTTGATGATTTTTAGGGGTGAACCCCTTGCAACTTTTTCGAGTAATTTTTAATTTCTTTCGATTGACTCGAAATTCACAATACATACTAATTCGACCATTCTGAATCGATTGGCGTTCGCAGAATTTGTCTATCTCTAACCGTTCTCGAGTTGGTCAGCTCTAAATCAGTTTTTTCATGGTTTTTTTGCCGTCAAAAATATTTCTGATGAGTTTTCGACATTATTGTTAAAATATTCAGAATCAGCACGTCAAATTACTTTTGAGGACAAAAATTTAAAATTCAAAACTTGAAACATAAAAAATCTCAGAAAATTTTATTTTTCATCTTAAACACCTTTTTCTGCCCAAATCTTATATCTGAGCATATAAAAATCATACATTTTTGGAATGAGCATAAAATTTTACGTATACAGTGTGAATTTCAAGTCGATGTGACGACTTGGCATTTTTGATGATTTTTAGGGGTGAACCCCTTGCAACTTTTTCGAGTAATTTTTAATTTCTTTCGATTGACTCGAAATTCACAATACATACTAATTCGACCATTCTGAATCGATTGGCGTTCGCAGAATTTGTCTATCTCTAACCGTTCTCGAGTTGGTCAGCTCTAAATCAGTTTTTTCATTGTTTTTTTGCCGTCAAAAATATTTCTGGTGAGTTTTCGACATTATTGTTAAAATATTCAGAATCAGCACGTCAAATTACTTTTGAGGACAAAAATTTAAAATTCAAAACATGAAAAATAAAAAATCTCAGAAAATTTTATTTTTCATCTTAAACACCTTTTTCCGCCCAAATCTTATATCTGAGCATATAAAAATCATACATTTTTGGAATGAGCATAAAATTTTACGTATACAGTGTGAATTTCAAGTCGATGTGACGACTTGGCATTTTTGATGATTTTTAGGGGTGAACCCCTTGTAACTTTTTCGAGTAATTTTTAATTTCTTTCGATTGACTCAAAATTCACAATACATACTAATTCGACCATTCTGAATCGATTGGCGTTCGTAGAATTTGTCTATCTCTAACCGTTCTCGAGTTGGTCAGCTCTAAATCAGTTTTTTCATGTTTTTTTTGCCGTCAAAAATATTTCTGATGAGTTTTCGACATTATTGTTAAAATATTCAGAATCAGCACGTCAAATTACTTTTGAGGACAAAAATTTAAAATTCAAAACATGAAAAATAAAAAATCTCAGAAAATTTTATTTTTCATCTTAAACACCTTTTTCCGCCCAAATCTTATATCTGAGCACATAAAAATCATATATTTTTGGAATGAGCATAAAATTTTACGTATACAGTGTGAATTTCAAGTCGATGTGACGACTTGGCATTTTTGATGATTTTTAGGGGTGAACCCCTTGTAACTTTTTCGAGTAATTTTTAATTTCTTTCGATTGACTCAAAATTCACAATACATACTAATTCGACCATTCTGAATCGATTGGCGTTCGTAGAATTTGTCTATCTCTAACCGTTCTCGAGTTGGTCAGCTCTAAATCAGTTTTTTCATGGTTTTTTTGCCGTCAAAAATATTTCTGATGAGTTTTCGACATTATTGTTAAAATATTCAGAATCAGCACGTCAAATTACTTTTGAGGACAAAAATTTAAAATTCAAAACATGAAAAATAAAAAATCTCAGAAAATTTTATTTTTCATCTTAAACACCTTTTTCCGCCCAAATCTTATATCTGAGCACATAAAAATCATATATTTTTGGAATGAGCATAAAATTTTACGTATACAGTGTGAATTTCAAGTCGATGTGACGACTTGGCATTTTTGATGATTTTTAGGGGTGAACCCCTTGCAACTTTTTCGAGTAATTTTTAATTTCTTTCGATTGACTCAAAATTCACAATACATACTAATTCGACCATTCTGAATCGATTGGCGTTCGTAGAATTTGTCTATCTCTGACCGTTCTCGAGTTGGTCAGCTCTTAATCAGTTTTTTTATGGTTTTTTTACCGTCAAAAATATTTCTGATGAGTTTTCGACATTATTGTCTCTGAATCAGCACGTCAAAATACGTACGAGGACAAAAATTTTAAATTCGAAAAAAAAAACATAAAAAATCTCAGAAAATTTAATGTTTTGTCTTACACACCTTTTTCCGGCTAAATCTTATATCTGAGCATAGAAAATCATACATTTTTGGAATGAGCATGACATTTTACGTAAACAGTGCGAATTTCAAGTCGATGTGACAACTTGGTACTTTTAATGATTTTTAGGGGTGAACCCCCTTGCAACTTTTTTGAGTAATTTGTAATTTCTTTTGATTGACTCGAAAATTACAATACATACTAATTCGGCCATTTTGAATCGACTGGCGTTCGCAGATTTCGTGTATCTCTAACCGTTCTCGAGTTGGTGAGCTCTGAATCAGTTTCAAATGTTTTTTCTTACGCAAAAATAATTTCTGGCGAGTTTTCGACATTTCGAATAATGAATTTATTTAAAATTAATAATGAAATTAAATGAATTAATGAAAATGTTATGATGTACACCTAATGAAAGAGTAGTTTCATATGAAAAATTACGACAAGAAATAACTAGTTAAAAATTCCGAAAACCGTCAAGTTTTTACTGAGGTCAAGTTGTGGTTTTCTGATGGTTCAACGGACACCCTGTATAAACAAATGAATTCTATTTTGATCCAAGGATATCATACTGTATACTGACATATTTCAATGAAGCGTAGCTAGTCTTAAAACGACTCATCTCTTTTGATTGATGCTGCAATAACCAACAACTATGTAGGTATGCGGTATTCGAAGTTTATTTTACTTGCACACCGACACTTCATATTTTTCAGTTTGCAGAGTCGTATGGGCGTTAATTTATCAGGTCAAGTGTTAGTCGTAGGCCGCAGGTCGTTTTTATGACCATACGATCGAAAGAAGGTGATGGAACACGATGTACAGACGGAGTCCCAGTGGATGTAGGTGAAAAAAATTATTACAAAATCTAACAATAATTACATTCATTGAATGCCCTGCCTTTAAATTATGAAAATAACTGTTCTTCAAGAGTTCTTGATTATAATTGTGTTGTTTTGTTTTTTTTTTTGTTAACCAGCTGTCGTCCCCTTACGAACGGCAGTCCTCAAAAGTCGAAACTTTTACGAGCCAAGGATTAACGAGGTCTTACCTTTTAACGTGCAATTCCTAGCACTTTCTCGAACCTAGCCGACCAGCAGTCAATGGTTTTGAACGCGGCAGTCTCAACCACTGAGCTACTTGGCCCTGGTATTAGTTTCAAATGGTCACTTAGCTGCCAGTGAGCCTAATTATTGAAAAACGGAAAATATCTTCCATTTTAATAACATTCTGAATAGCCCAATAGAGACCAACAATAATTTTGAAATAACATTCTGAATAGTCCAATAGAGACCAACAATAATTTTGAATAAGTCACTACGAAATACTCAAATGATTCAGGTTTAAGTATGGAAACAGTTCGGAAAGTTATGTTCTCAAAAATATTTCAACTTGTACGTGAGAAGGAAAATATGCCACCGTATTGTAATCAACTGAAAGAAAAAATCACACGGATGAGAAATAGATGTTTTTTTTTAAGTTTTGGTTGTTCCAGAGAAGTAGGCGAGCTTGTGAGTAAAGGCTTACCAACGAGACGAATGGCTCTCTTTTGGACCGAATCTAAAAGTTTTAATGTGTGTTTGGGTGTTGCACTCCAGATATGGGAACAGTACTCGGAACAGTATTCCAAAACAGGTCGACTGTGCCTTAAAATCATATTCAGTTGACGAGAAGTAAAATATTTCTTGGCGCGAAACAGAAAACCGAGTTTTTGAGAGTAACTCTTGGCAACGGAAAGATATTTTCAGGCATATGAGTGTCAATGGGAATGATGTTCTGGGGTTGTTTTCCCAATGAATCCAGCAAACATGAGTGCAAAGATATTGGCTTTCTCCTGAAATAAAAAAATTGTTATATTTAAAATATATTCAGATTAACATTCTATCATTTCAAAGAGATGCTCGTAATTCAAAGTTTCATATTGCTACGAAATACCCTACGAGACTGCGTGGCGAACGGTTGCTTAGCGACGAATACACTTCCAGAAATTCAGTTAATGTGAACAGTCGATGTGAGAGTTCGATCACGTCACCATAGGGGCGATTCTATGCATGCTTGTTGCCACATACGTTCTAGATGCTTCCAATGGACTATATAAGGAAGAATATTACTGCGGACGGAAAAGTTGATTCACAAAGCGACTAACTATTTCTGGTGTGTTACAGAGCAGCTCTTCATAAAACAACCAGACTAACCCCGGCTAGCATTATCTTTGGAAGGGGACTTCGATTACACTGTCATACTCAATTCATTTCCATTATTCTTCCTTAGTTGACAGTTATAATATTGTATTGATATCTTAACGGTAGTAACTGTTAGAATGTTGGTGTACATTTTGATCAAGTACGATTTCAAGGTGACAGTGGATATTTTTTATTTAATTTTTTTCACTTGTAGAGATTCAGCGAGTCTGACCCTGAACCCATGTCATCTACGAGTGGGTGATTTATTGCAACTACATTGTTACGAATTTTCTTGACGGTATGTTCATTATAGTTCCAAGGAATTCTTGTGATACTTTCGTGTTTCGTCCCATCTCGTATAATTTCACACTTTGATGCAACATTGCAGAACACCGCATAGTTTTCTCCATATTCGTACGAAACGCATTTAACTATTATGATAATGTCCGAAGATAAGGTAAAACAAATGATGTTGCATGACACAAATGTCATAGTTGGCTATGGGTCATCAACCGCCTTTGTCTTCTATCGTGCTGGAGATTCAAATACATATTTTTAATGGTGTTCGTCGTCGAACTCCACCCAGATTTGTGTGTTGCTATTTTTGAACGTGACAGTATTATTGACAATTGAATTGTTTAGTATCGATGTGATGATGTACAGGATGTGGAATGAATATGCGCCATGTGGGACCTCGCAGAATCTTGTGGGAAACACGCCTGTTGAAATAGCGGAAATTTTCGAATAAAATTATTTTAATAGACCACTGCTTTTAAAATGGCTTCGAAATTGCCTGTTTCCGAAATATATGACACCTACATAGTGGTCAAAGGTTCAGTTTATCATCAATACTATAGTGTATCTCGGACAGATGGTGTGCAAAATGTTTGCTGTATATCCAGTCCTAATCAACATAGTTTGATAATTTTCTTCCACAAACTTGTGTCTAGTAGTAATCCAGTACGATTGAGTTTTGAGACAAGAATCGATTGTAGCACCATCAAATTTGGTATGCTAGTAGTTGGGACCATGATAAACACGAAACAAAATTGTTTACCAAAATTCCAGGGGTGGAACTATTTTTTTTTTTTTCGTTTAAAAATATATAAACATTTTTTGCTGTATTCTTGGAAAGTATATGATTTATCGGAAAAACAACTCAACAGGGTGAAAAACAATTCAATTTTCCACAAAAATTATTCCTAGTAATTTCTTATGAAATGCGCTAGTTTTCTCAGAAAACGTGATTGAACGTCGACATCAAATTTCAGGTTCACCCTTACCGCCGCTGAAAGTTCTGGCGGAGCCGAATATTTAATTGGTCATAACTCTGCTAAAAATGATCGGAGAAGGAAAAGGAAAAGATCATATCGTTTCTGAAGACTCCTACCTTCTCATTCAAATATAATATGCGAGTATTTGAGTACCTAAAATGTGTTTTGTTGCACTTCACGGAGATGTTTGCGGATGATTCGAAATCGACTTCAGTTGCAGAGGGGTATTTAGAAGACTCCACCAATCGAAAAAAAGAAATGTCCAACAAAATTCTCAATTTGAACACTACATCGTCTTCCGGGTGCATTTTAGAACCATCCACGTCTATATCGATCGGCGACGATTTGATGCCTGTGCCTGCACATTCGATTTCTTTCGATAATGTATTGCCCGAGTTACCTTCTTCAGGAAATCAGCCATCTTCAAAAAATATGCTGGCTTCCGCTATAAATTTACATAATGCATCAAATTGTACATTTACAATAAATATTACGAATAATTAGTGGATAGAAAATGTTACTCTTGTTAGTTGTTTCCATTTGCATGAATAAATTATTGAAAAAATGAATTTGTTTCCTACGCTTGTAGAAAAAGTATTGTTCCTAACTCATGCGGAAAGTGTCTTTCCGCACTTGTTAGGAAAATTACTATTCTTGTACTTTTGCTGGAGAATGACAGTATATTGCGTGCGGGTATAGCGTGAATCATGCACGCTTGCAGAAAAATATAGTAACGCTGTTTTTATATTGGTGAGGATTGGTGAGGATTTGATGAGGTGATGTTAAAATTCATCATCTAGTCTATTGTTGCTGATCTGGAATACTTAGTGTTCCATGCTTAACACGCTTTCTTAAAGCAAACTGTCAGTCTCAACAAGAACAGCTATTTTACTTCGAAAATATGAATAGGACATTCATAAAATCTGTTGTGGAATCATCTGCGACTGAAAGACAAACTTTAGTCGCTATTTTTCATGGAGAATGTTCCCCTTTTCAGCAAGAACAGCCAGCTTTCCTTCTTCTTGACCTGGGCGTTGGAAACTCAAGAACATCAGAGTGAATAATCTTTCTTTCTTCCAGTAGCTATCTCCCATTCCACTCCTATTGACAAACGCAAGGACAAACGTTATTCCATGTATTCCATTGTAGTTCGTGAAACTAGTGGTATTATTTGTGATTACCAAATCCTTGAGCTGTCCCGGTCTGAATCGTCAAATGAGATTAATTTGTAGTCGCTTCTAGCATTGTACTGCGACGCATTTTATTTTCGTATCATCAGTGCCGTATTAGCTGCCAAAAAATGTGCGGGTTAAGGACAACGACCTGTGTTATTTTTCATATGCACCTGCACTGGATATTCATTCGCTCGAAGTTCTTTGTCGTTTTTTCGGTACACCAGGGTGTTTAACAACTTAAGCAACCCATATCTGAATTTTATGTATTGAAATTGATTTCGAATCATTTGGACTTCTGGAAGTGGGTGAAAATCACTTTCAAAGATTCCGTTAGAGTCTTTACGAAGTCGGTTAGGACACGTTGGCAGTCAATGATCCTGAAATTCTTCATAAATTTACTTCACAGTGACATAGGAATAAATGAAGTAATTGAATCGGCACAGAAACATCACATTTCTAAGGCCACGCATTTTCCACGAATGATTTGGCGATTGTAAGTCACACTTAAGTTTTTATATTGTCTCAGCTGCCTTGGTATAGACTATACATACATAGAAACATACAGGTGATACAGATGATTTCACTAAAACTGTCTAAGGTTGGTTATGATTTTTTCTTTCAAATGAGAAAGTTTACAGGGCCGCGAGTACTTTGCTGAATCACCCGGTATACTCTTTCTCGTCCCATGGATCATTGTCAAAATATTCAGTTCACTGAAGAAGAATTGTTTTAACAGTTCGAGATAAAAGCTTCTAAAACAAAGTTCCCAAGCAACGTTGTCATTTTCATTCATATATTAGTCGACTTAATATCTATCAAATATTTATTCAACATTATTCAAAAATTTTCCTGAAAATCAGGAATCGCACAACACATATTCTCGAATGTCTACGGTTCTGCCAATAGAGAACTGTCAGTGACGTAAGACAGTTGCGGAACAATGTCAAAGGGGGACAAACAAACCAAAGAGAACAAAAACGAAACCATTGAACCCATTTTCCGAGGGGGAAACTACCCTTTCATTAGGTGTACATCATAACATTTTCATTAATTTTAATTGAATTCATTATCCGAAATGTCTAAAACTCGCCAGAAATTATTTTTGCGCAAAAAAAACCATTTGAAAACTGATTCAGAGCTGACCAACTCGAGAATGGTCAGGGATAGACCAATTCTGCGAACGCCAATCGATTCATAATGGCCGAATTAGTAAAGAGTGAGGATTTGAAAAAATCTACGGACAAAAAAGTCGAGTAAATCATTATAGATAATTTTTTTAACTCGAGAACGTTTAGAGATAGACGAATTCGGCTAACGCCAATCGATTCAGAATTGCTGAATTGGTATATATTGGGAAATTGAACGAAAAAAATCGACGGAAAAAAAGGCAAGTAAGTATATCATGATAAACAATTTTTTGAACTTTTTAAATTTTAATTTTTCAAATTTCAAATTTTTATCCCCGAACGTATTTCGACGTGCTGATTCCGAATCTTTTAACGAAAATGTCGAAAACTCATCAGAAATATTTTTCGCGCCACAAAAACCATTTGAAAACTAATTTAGAGCTGACCAACTCGAGAACGGTTAGAGATAGATAAATTCTGCGAACGCCAATCGATTCAGAATCGTCGAATCAGTATGTATTGTGAATTTCGAACCAATCGAAAGAAATTAAAAATTACTCGAAAAAGTTGCAAGGGGTTCAACCCTAAAAATCATCAAAAATACCAAGTCGTCACATCGACTTGAAATTCGCACTGTATACGTAAAATTTTATGCTCATTCCAAAAATGTATGATTTTTATATGCTCAAATAAAAGATTTAGGCGGAAAAAGGTGTTTAAGATGAAAAATAAAATTTTCTGAGATTTATTATTTTTCATTTTTTGAATTTCAAATTTTCGTCGTCGAAAGTAATTTGACGTGCTGATTCCGAATCTTTTAACAATAATGTCAAAAACTCATCATAAAAATTTTTGGCGGCAAAAAAACCATATAAAAACTGATTCAGAGCTGACCAACTCGAGAACGGTTAGAGATAGACACATTCTGCGTACGCCAGTCGATTCAAAATGGCCGAATTAGTATGTATTATCAAAAGAAATTAAAAATTACTCGAAAAAGTTGCAAGGGGTTCGTTCACCCCTAAAAATCATCAAAAATACCAAGTCGTCACATCGACTTGAAATTCGTACTGTATATGTAAAATTTTATGCTCATTCCAAAAATGTATGATTTTTATATGCTCAAATATAAGATTTAGGCGGAAAAAGGTGTTAAAAGTAAAAAATCCAATTTTCTAAGATGTTTTATTTTTAATTTTTCGAATTTAAATTTTTTGTCCTCGAACGTATTTTGACATGCTGATTCCAAAATTTTTTACAAAAATGTCGAAAGCTCATCAGAAATATTTTTGGCGGCAAAAAAAACATCTAAAAACTGATTCAGAGCTGACCAACTCGAGAACGGTTAGAGATAGACAAATTTTGCGAACGCTAATCGATTCAAAATGGCCGAATTAGTATACACTGCATATTTGAACGGAAAAAATCAACGGACAAAAAAGTCGAATATATCATCACACATAATTTTTTGAACTTTTTTATTTTCCATTTTTCGAAATTCAAAATTTTGTCTTCGAACGTATTTTGATGTGCTGATTCCGAATCTTTGAACGAAAATGTCGATAACTCATCAGAAATATTTTTGGCGGCAAAAAAAACATCTAAAAACTGATTCAGAGCTGACCAACTCGAGAACGGTTAGAGATAGACAAATTTTGCGAACGCTAATCGATTCAAAATGGCCGAATTAGTATACACTGAATATTTGAACGGAAAAAATTAACGGACAAAAAAGTCGAATATATCATCACGCATAATTTTTTGAACTTTTTTATTTTCCATTTTTCGAAATTCAAAATTTTGTCTTCGAACGTGTTTTGACGTGCTGATTCCGAATCTTTGAACGAAAATGTCGAAAACTCATCGGAAATATTTTTGGCGGCAAAAAAAACATCTAAAAACTGATTTAGAGCTGACCAACTCGAGAACGGTTAGAGATAGACAAATTCTGCGAACGCCAATCGATTCAGAATGGCCGAATTAGTATGTATTGGGTATGTATTTGGGAAATATTTCATGACAAGGCACTAAAATGAACCTTTCTCCTGTTCTCCTTATGCAACCATCCAATCTCCTTCAATTATGTGATACTGGTTGTCGTCTTCTCACACCGAAAGTCATACGTGGGCATGAGTTTCGAACTTTCTGGATCTTATTTTTATTCATAACAGTTAAATTATGTCCACACAACGCATCCGCGTAATTGAATGGTAATTATCTTTCATTGCACCCTAAAACTTTTTCATTATTTTTTATTAGAGATAATTACTGCACTGCTTTCATTAGGTGTACGAAAAATGACTAGTTGTTTCCCCTTCGCCATTTTCCACAAGGCTACGTGAATCTTTCTGGTCAATTTTCTGCGAAAACTGATTTTCTAGAAAAAAGTTCTTTGCATCATTGTGATTATTAATTCATCAAATGTCAAATGCTTTGTTTGTCCCCCCACGACCGCCATGTTGTGACGTCAGCTGACAGTGCTCTATTCCTGGCTGTCATAATATACATCCTCAATTATCCAATCTGTGTAATGATCAACAAACGTCAAAGACTTTTTGTTTACAGATTCGTTTCCCGCCCCCCAAAACGGAAAATGAATATGTCCTTGCGAAGGTTTTCGTTCGGCTGCCACAATAAACCGTCAACTTGGAGCTGAAAGAGAAGTTGAAACCAAACCGCAATCATTGAAAACAACATGACTACCACAGCACGCAGAAGAGACCCTGATGACGATATAGCGGCCATAGCAAAGCAGATCTCCGATCAGGCCGAGGCGATCTACCAGAACTGGAAATCTAGAGGGCTTGGTCCCGCTGATCTGATAGCCTGCCATGCTGCCGGGGACACCTCTAAATTGGGGTGAGTACAATTCGTCGAACCCATAAGACATTGTAATGAAAATATCCCTTCATGCACATTCTCTCGAGTAACACCAAAGCGGCAAGTAGTCAGGTCAGGCTCCAACCTCGTTACAATATATTGAATATCAAGTGAAATAATTGTCAAGATGCGTGCACACTTCAATAAACATGAAGTTTTGTACGGAATACAAAGTTTCTTCCGTCAAGCATGTTGAATACTATTTCAACAAAAACTAAATTGCTGCTATTATTTTTAGGAAGAATGAGCGAACATACTGTACCAGTTTAAGGAAGTTCCTTCTTGTGATTCGGTGAGCTACCGCTCCTCGTTCATAGGTGGCGCCAGCTATTACTCGTGCCACCGCTATATTTTCGATATTCTTCCCTTGGTGGCGCCAGTCGCTACTCGAACATTCCGATCTGAGCATTGGTGACATTGCCCCTTCATAAAGACATTTGAAGACCTCAGGGAGAGAACGTGTTAAGTCACATTTTGCCTCAAATCGTGATTTCCATATCAGCT
Source organism: Chrysolina haemoptera (assembly GCA_958298965.1). Taxonomy (NCBI): domain Eukaryota; kingdom Metazoa; phylum Arthropoda; class Insecta; order Coleoptera; family Chrysomelidae; genus Chrysolina; species Chrysolina haemoptera. The sequence continues at coordinate 6,388,334 of OY282594.1, forward strand.
TTTGGCTTTTGGCTTGGAGTGAGTCGGTACCTACATGACTCCCCATATCTGCACCGTGACGCCCAATGGAAGTAACTCTCCACATTCTTCCAGTTCGATCTGCTCCCTGCTCGATGTCCTTCTGAACTGTAAAAGTCATTTGAGGGCTGCATGATCGGTCCTCACCAGGAATCTCCTTCCGTAGACGTATTTGTGAAAATATTCTACCCCTTTTACTACAGCCAACAATTCCCGTCGGTGACGGAATAATTGCGCTCCAGTTTGCTGAGGGTTTTGCTGAAATACCCAATGACCTTCTGTCCTTCCTGAATCTGAGACAGGACGGCTCCAAGCCCTACGTTACTGGCGTCAGTGCCCAAAATAAATTTTCCATTGGGTAAGGGATAACTCAAGATCGGTGCGTTGATCAAGGCCTCTTTCAGCTTCTTGAATGACTTTTGGCATTCCGAAAACAACTGGAACTGAGTCTGTCCTTCAGTCAGTCTGTTTAGTGGTTTGGCGATGTTGGCGAACCCTAACATGTATCGACGGTAGTAGATGCTCAGGCCAAGAAAACTCCGAAGCTAGTGGATGTCTTTTGGAATGGGCCAGTCTGTGACAGCTTTGATTTTCTGATCGTCCACTGCTACTCCTTTCCCAGAGACAATGTGGCCAAGGTAATGGACTTCTTTCTGGAACAGATGGCGTTTCTTAGGGATCATTTTCAGCTCAGAGTTCCTCAGGCGCAGGAATATTTCCTCTAGATTTCTCACATGATCTTCGAACGATCTGCCAACTACGATGATGTCGTCTAAGTATACCTGGTACGTTTTCCTGGAGAGTCCTTTCAACACAGTCCCCATCAATATGGGTTGAGTGGAGCGTTACAAAGGCCGAATGGCATAACTGAACTGCCACAATCTTGAGCAGATAGTGAAGACTGCTTTCTACCTATCTTTTGAGGTAAGTTCTACCTGCCAATATCCGCTCTTCAAATCTAGAGTCGAAAAAACGATTGAGCCAGCCAAGGACAGTTGTACAAAAACAAATATATCTCATATCTCTTTATTATGGTTTTGGTTGAAGTTTCTAATTTTTTGTTACATTTTGTTACATTTTTGTCAAATTTTATTCTTGCGAATCTTGAAAAATGGCCTTGATGATGAGTTATTTTGGCTTTCCATAATTTTGGCACGAAGTCAAAATAATAATGGCTGTTTCACTTGAAACAATTACATTAATGTGAGTCTTGTACTGAAAACGCGGAAACAAATTTCTCTTGGGAGATTTGTGAAAGCATTTTGATGTTTCTATAACTATTTTAGTATAAATCTTACATTAGATCTGACAAATATTCCGTGAAACCCCTCTACTGTCTGAATGTGGTAACAGCTGTCTGCTATGTTTGTCTTACTTAGTCTTGTCCATTTGTTGTGGAACACTGACGCTGTTCAACATTTTCAGATGCGATGTAGGGAATCATAGGAATTGAATATATTTGCAACCCACCCCAAGTCTCATTAACTTGGCAGTTATTCAAAGGTAAAAGCACGTGGAGACAGGCCTACATACCACATTCCCTGAATGTATTTGATTGGTGAAAAATATCCATGAATATCAAATAGCACAGTAATTCAAATACTTGTGTTTACTAAATTCGAAAATGAGATGCCTGGAGCGGATAACTTTCGGCGGCGCGATTCGAATATTCACTCGATTAGATCATAAAATTGCCAGCGACCGCGATAAAATTCACCCTCACATTTATCGATAGCTTTCGTGTCGATTGGCGCTGTTACGACGTCAGTTCTCGTTATTTTTCCACTTGAAGTGGATTGATTGATGCACCGTTTGGTAGCGCAAGAAATGTATTTTCTCTAAGAAGCTCCAATCATCATGATGGTTGAACTTTAAGCTAGGGGATGTACTCAACAGGAGTGAGATATGGTGGTAATTTTAATATTGTTTTGTGCAATCATAAGAAATATGTTTAGTAGTAGAGAGATAGCAGACAAAATAGTAATTTGTATTTATATATGCTCTCAAGTCGAGCTTGTGAATGGTATTCAGATCATCTTGTAGAAATATTCTGTGGAACATGTAGAGTAGAAGCAATAAATAGAAACATTTCACAACTTCATAGATGTATTTGTATGTATTGATGAATTTTTGCTACAATAAGTAAAGTGTTTACCAATACCGAATTATATTTGTGAGGTGGGTACGTATATCGTAATGGAGATTCAAGTAATATTGGAAATAAGTTGGTGCCAAGTTGTTCAGTATCTTGTAAACAAAAATAATGGAGAGATAGTAGATTCTTTGTGAGACAGAAAACCATTTCGACGTATCAAGCATAGTGACAATAGGTGTTTGTCTATTTGTTTTTAAAAATAATTCTCATCCCACGGTTTCGTAGCTTTAGAAGTTGATCAATTTTATTAAGGTCAAGAGAAAACAATAGTGATGAGCAGTAATCAAAGTGTGGTTGAAGTATTGTGTGTTGTGTGTTGAATTAGTATTTCTGAAAAAATACCATAACGATGCATTTTGAGTTAATCAAATTTGGCGTCCTCTAGCGGCTCTCCTAATCATACGATCTTCTCATAACGTGTCAAAATTGTGTATCAAAATATCAAAAAATTATTAAATGTTGCTGAAAGCCATTTTTATAGGGTTTTGTGTCCTGTCCTTTGCAGAATGTTTGCAATTTTGTAATCAGATTTAGCGCTAATTACAAGGTAATCAAGGATTATTCGTATTTCCGGTTGAAAATTGCTGGTACAAATTTCAAAAGGAATGTAGAAAATAAGTTAGTTGATATATCTACAATTTGCACAATGTTTGCAATTTTTTCCAAAGAGATATTGCTAATTAGCTTTTTTGCGGTCACCGGATGATTGTGCAAAATGTTTGTAGTTATACATATCATTCTCTAGCGTGTTTCCAATTGCAAATAATAAATTAAAAATAGTTCAAAAATAGATCAAAGAGGTGAACTTTCCTAAAATGCAAGTCTTTGTGTGCCACTATGGAATAATAATAGGCAATTTGTAGAATGCGTTATCGATCAAATATTCTACCGCCCTTTGTTATGGAGTGCCTTTTCAAGTCGCACCCTATTTGTGTGTGTTGAGTGTTGAAATGATATACCTCTAGGGACATATAGTGTAACAATGTTTGCTGGGAAATTGCCTTCATGGTTATGAACTGTAAAAAAAACAACCTAAATGCACAACAGTTTTATACATTTTTTTGCCACTTTTCTTACTTGCTGTCAGAGATTTGTTTGATATCCTGCCATGCAGAATCACTGGAGAGAAAGATATTTCGACTTTGTAAAGACGATTTTTTTTTTGTTTCGAACAAATCTGCACATGATAAGTATTTCATGTTTATTTCGTCGCACACAGTTTTCATATTTCATTCGTTTTTAGTTTCGATTTTACGACATAATATGCAAATACTATCATAAATATCGTTTTAATGTTATCCCAAAAGAACAACAAGTTAACGAAAACAAGTTTCATGTATTCTCCTGGGAAACTGCCAAGCGGCTCAGATAAAACGGATGCGGTGAAAGTTCTGAAACCCTGATAGCGGCTTTCAAATCTCATCAGAGTTTTTCCTAAAAGCGGAATCAAATTAATATTCTCACAAAGTTGATGTTTTCAGTCTTAGTTGCAGAAGACTTCGAAAACTGGCTGTGGTGAAATAACACAACCTCATCAAAAAGAAGACAAAAAGCAATCCATTTGAATGAGAAAATGAGTAGAAAATGCAAGCGGAGTGCACTGGGAACCCATTCAAAAGAGTTAGTCGAAGAGGACGTTACTTCTGTCAGAAAGTGTTTTGGAATATTTGGAGAGCTGAAAACTGGCGAAATCTATAATACAGAAGCGTGAAACTTTGCCAGACCAAAACTGTAAATTACTCTGCGATACCTTCATAGTGAAGCATCATTGTTATTATTATTATGATTCGGTGTGGCTGGCAGTCGATCAAGGTGCTGTTAGTTCTGGTTTCCTTTGACAGGCTTATGTCGTGATTACTTCGGGTCTTCTGATAAACTCGCATTTTCATTCAGATAGTTGATTTTTTTAATTATCTCTTGTTTTCATTGGAAATTACTCGAATATGATGTATTTTCAAGAGAGATGTTGAGAGTTAATCCGATCACTGTTAACTGTTTTATAACAGTGGGGTGAATATTAAAATCATCATTCGATTCGAATTTTGTAACTGTTTTCAGTAGTTACCTATGGTATGGTACCTTGTGCCCCATCTCTCAGACTCACCCGGTATATGAGGGGCTCATATTTTTTTATTCGTTTATTTATTCAATATTTTTATAGGTAACCAGCCCACGTACTATTCTGAAACACCAATAACCCACATGTTGTTTTATTTTAGTTTCAGCTATCCTAAATCGAGACCACTCATTTCCTGAATGTTAATTCTTTCAATGCGTTTACCTTAAGATTTGTTGTGGTTTTTCCTCGGTTTTATCGATTTCCCGTACTCTCTCAGACAGTAGAGTTTCTGCATAAGTGAGTGCGTTTTACTCGCGTCAGGCAACTGAGCGTAAAATTAACTAATGTCGTCGCGTTTCACATGAAAAGTTTCTAACATTCTTTACAGAAGGAGTGTGCCGAAATTAGACCAGCATGCCCAATGTGTTTACTGGCTTCCGAACGTGGCTAACCTTACTTTTTCAGGCGTGGTTGCTGAGTGCGACTTGGCGCCATCTAGCGAAAGAACGTGGTCGGCTTAAGAACCGTGGCGTGTGACAGTTTATGATAACAAAACAGGTACTGTTTACAGAACGTATTTCTTATTATATGTATAGTGATAAAATGTACGTAAGTTCTATAAAGTGTCCCACTCGAGATGATAATTTTCAGAGGTAAATAGTAATAGGAATAGGTATATCCACTACAATTTGATTATGTTTTCGAAACTGTGATTTGTCGTTCATTCGAAAGGGGGAGCTGCACATGTATATTTGCTTAAGCCTAGTATACTTTGTTAAGTAAGGTAGCGACTAGCACAAGTTCATTATCAGTTCGTTTAGGGAATTTATATTTAAACTTGGCTTCTATAAAATCAACACAACGAAAGGTAAGCACCGTGACGTTTCCAGGTTTATCATGACGCTCCTTGTAGTTTTAGAGCTCTGTGATTCACATAACTACTTCCCTTTTGTCAGCTAGCACGAGTGGCTATATTCTTCAAAGGTTTCATCTGTGCTGTGATGTTTAAACTGACCCAAGCTAGCACATCTTTCAATAATTTTAGACAAGACCCCACTGTAAACTATACCGGGGAACAACATTCACTGTCACGTCTAACCCGATCAGCACGTGCGCCTCAACAAAATATCATCATTTTGACATCGTGTTAAGCCGGCCTTCCACACCAGCTTTTTGCCGCTGGCTTCTTGTCTCTAGCCAATCAGAGTACTTCAAAAGTAGCCGCAGCTTCTTCAAGGTCATGCTGCTGTTTGTTGGTTCAAGGTTTACTTTTAGCGTCATGCCGTTGACTATCTTTGTTTATGAATATGTTGCCATCTCATTTTACAGACAGTTGACGTAAAGCGTGGCGTTTTTCTGCCCTTGTGGAAATGGTCATATAGAAATAGCAGCAATTCTTCCGAAAGAAGTTGAAGCTGAAAGCTGGTATTGAAGGCCACCTTAAGAATAGCAGCACTTCTTCCGAAAGAAGTTGAACCTGAAAGCTGGTATGGAAGGCCACCTTAAGCATGCCTGATTTGTTCGTAATGAATATGTCCAGAGCTACCCAACTATTCCCCACTGGTTTTTCTTCAGAATAATTCAAGACCAAATACTCAATAACTGCTACAATGTTGTTGTTTTCTTCCAGGTCTATGTTGAAACCCCAACCATCTTCGAAACCTGCCTCGATCGAACTCCTCGCCCAGGCTCCCACCATGGACAACAACCGTTTGGAGAAGCTGGTCAAGAATTTCGTCGACGAAGATAAGGCCAGGATAGCTGCGGCTGCAAAGAACAAAGCAGCGCCGCCGGCTAGTAACAAAACGATACCGTCAAGTATACAGTACGCGCTCCAGAAGTTCGAAAAGGGGGGTTCTAGTCAAACGGACGGGTTGGGGTTGAGTGGGGGCGGTGGTGTTATCGGTGGTGGTGGTGGTGGATACGCGCGGAAAACGGCGACGTTGCCCGCGCGGAAGATTGTGAGCGCTGTGGGCGGATATGGCGGAAGTGGTGGGGGGAGTATTGGAGTGGGCGTGAATAGCTTCCCAACGATGACGAATTCTGTACAGGTGAGTGCAGTTTTGCAATCGAACACTACATACGATCGTTCGAACATTGTCTCGTAATTCAACCTTCTGCAATGGCGCCAAAGTTGTGTAAGGTTTTTCTAGAATTCTTTTGTCTAAAAAGATAACGGCTGTAGATGTTTATAGCCGAAAAGTAGTGAATAAAAAAATCGCAGAGAAATTAATATCTCTGTTTCTTTGTAGACAATGGAAGTCCAGAAAAACCTTAGGTACAAAAAAATGAAACATTGTCAACCACTTTCAAACAAAAAGGCGCTAGTTGATTCATAACATTACTGATAAAATTTTGATATATACTATCGGAAAGTTTTCATCTTGGGTAAGTATGCTGGTTTCATACGAGCGTAAAGAGTAGCTTGCGATAATGTTGATATAGCATTACAATTTCTCCTCTACTCGCTCGAGGAAGGGATATCAAAGTGAGCTGTTAATTCGTCGGGCGAGGTAACAGGAGAGGCGTGCAGTAGATGAAAAGTTTCCGATGCTGTATACTGCATAGACCGTGTACTCCCGAAATTTACCTTGAATCTGTTTCGATATCCCGCATTTTCAGCATTCAATAGTTGATAGTATACAGGGTGTTTCCGAAATTGAGGCAATAAATGAAATAAAAAGTAGAAAATGACAAAATAAAACGAAATGAAGGAATACTTTGTTGTCGAAAAGAATTATTTTGAGAGATATTGAATTTAACATTTTTCAAGACTTTTTTTGGTAATCACTGATAAGAGCCTGCGCAAACCGCGCTGAAACACTGCCAGCGGGCAGATACGCTGTGGCCTGGAAAATAAAACCAGTGCCTCTCAAACAAAGGCAACCGAAAGCGTTTTCATAAAATTTCATAAAATTTTTAGAATTTTTTTGACAGCTCCAAAAATGAAAATTCTTGCCATTTATTGATATATTATGTTCCGTATAATAACCTATTTTCTTAATTGCCCCAATTTTGGTAACACTCTGTATATGTTTTTCTGCGCATTATTTCTCAGTTCAACCTAACCAATAAACAGTAAAAGAGAAACGTCTCTGAAGAGCCCATTTTTTATGACTAACTCAATGGTGATGTTCAAATTTATTTATTTTTGGCGGATATAGAAAGTTTTTGCCATAACACTGAAGGCAACCCTTATTCATCCCCTTGAATCCCTTAAATTAGAGTAACCAAGTTTTTTGAAGCAAGAAATGACTAGAACATATAAAAAACCAAGGGCCTGTAAATTATCCGAATATTTGATACAAAATTGTATCCATTATTCAAAATACTACTGTTTTCGGGTCTTTTGTGATGTCTGTAGCTTGGAGTAGTTGAATTTTAGGACACATTTTTATGACCCCAGAAATTCACCCTCAAAATATTTGCATTGAATTTTGAAACACCCAGTATATAGTTACATATATTTACAAGTGATATATAAAAATGACGACTGTATTAAAAATAAAACTAGATTCAACACCATTCTGAGTCAGAGGTGATCAGTTTGATTATTATATGAGATCATTGCTTTTGGAGTAGTGTAATTTACACTAAACTTTAGATTAAGGGTAGTTCAGTGCAGTTACACAAAGAAATGTGTTAATCCAATCTGCAAACGGGTACCAAAATCGAGTTTAGTTTACACCGAGTGTCGAAAAGTGCACACTTGCCGTGCAAACGAAAGGACATATCACAATAATAATTACTGATAAGGTTTATTCGTTTGCATCAAGATGTACTGTAATTGACACATTTTGAATCGAGTGTAGCTGAGTGCAATTCAAACGAAGGAATATGTCAAATTAATCTGCAAACGAATACTAAAATTTATTGTAAATTACACAAGGTGTAGGAAAGTGCTACACCTCGATGCAAACGAATAAATCTATTAAGGTATTCAATAATCAAGGGCGTCGTCAAATTCTTCACTTTTTCTTCCCTTTTGTTTGACCTTTCTTGTAATATCTGAAAGAAAGTTTCTCCAGGAAATCTATCTTGTTCACTGCCCTTGTTGACAATTTATCAGTATCATTTCAGAGTTTTTGTCTAGCATTTCCAAATTTCTCAGAAATCATTTTTGATTTGAAGCTGTCGATTTGATTACCTTTATGTTACTTGGACTTGCTGCAAAATTTACTTTCGCCTGATTTTCAGAATTCACAGTCGTATTCCGGCTGAAGTTTAGGGGTTTTGAGTGTATTGGCTATGATGGGCATGCTTTGCTCAGAGCAAGGATAATAGACCAAGAGATGGTCACAAAAAATAACTTCTTTGCGTTGGTATGGCGGCCATTTTGAATTGTCGGAAAAGTATGGCATGGTTATTTTCGTAAATGGCTACTCGACGATGATTAGCTGTGCACAAATTAGCCTGGTACAAATGATTGAATTTTTAATTAATGTTTTCTCGTCGGTATGGCGGGCTGTAAGCCACACCGGAGAAGTATGGCATTACACTACCGCCTACTTCTTTTTTCATCGTTTTTCGCCATACTTTGTACAAAAGACCGGAAATTTTGTGTTACCATCTCTTGGTCTATAATGTGAATTGCTAGTGATGATGCTTGCTTGGAATAAGCATACCACCAAGATAGTGCTGTATGATTTTATGGGTCCTAATACAGTCAATAATACTTATAGCAGCCACCTTAATTTACATTTGCCCAAAACATGCCTGTTACACCTCGTGTTACACTGACGATGAACCAAAACAAAATCAAGTTTCACGTTTCACTACTACAACATACCTCAGTATGTCGTATAATCAATCCACTGAAAGCAATAATTCCAACCACTCCCTTCAGTTGTTTGTTTATAATCCAGAATAAAGAGGTCATGAATCACTACGCAGTTTTGAACGAGCGGGAAAGAACTCGTTCATTAGGTGTACATCATATTTTTATTAATTCATTGCTCATTTTGTCTCGAGCATTAGACCCCTAGGCCATCACAGAATTAGGATTGAAACGTTTACATGAATAATTTATGCTACTTGATTAGAATAGTCAAATTATTTATCTTCAATAATTTTTCAGAGAATAACCTGTCCCCTGAAACTTTTTTAATTATTTCTTATTACAATTAATTAATGGACTGAATTATGTGATTTCCTTCAAATGCTCTTCAAGTTATCTTTTTTTCCATTTCTAATCATATTCTGACACTATACCTTGTTCTGCAAAATTATTAGAAGAAAATTATATTCTCAACTCTCCTTTCTCTCTCATACAACATGTAATTTCAAGTATAAGTTCTGTCATTTGAAGATGGTATTCTGTAATGCCAGGTAATTATCCCGAAAAATCCTAATCGATTCCAGATTACTCGAAATGGCAAATATAAACTATATTACAATGGTTTCTTCATAAAGACATTACATAAAAGTAATCTTAATTTAATTATACTCTCAGATATTTTATGTAATCGTTTGGCTAATGCGATTTTCATTTAATTCAAAAGGTTACATTACTATCTAATTATATACGTTGAGAATGATTGTTAATTTTCTATATCTGGTTCGAATCGGTGCTTTAAAAGTAAACACAATGGTTCACGTCTTATTTTTGGCTAGCTGAAAAAAAAGCTACCAAAAACTCTCAATATTATTTTTTTGTTTTATGACACGACATCATATAATCTAATCATAAGAAAATTATATTAACCCTAGATCCACACGGTGATTAATTCATAATAAATGCAACACTGTGGCATTGGAATCGCAAAATGAAAACTCAATTTTTCATTGAACATTTGTGTTCTCACAAATAATACAAATGAAAAGTCTTTAAAAACATACAAAAATAAGAATACAGTTATTTATAACATTTGCTAACCTCTCAAAAAAAAAGTGTTAGCTTTTATCGGTTTCTGTCAGGGCATTCAACGAAATTCAGTTGCAACTTTTGACCATGATTAGCAGTTTGCAATTTGTTCGGTCGGGCGTATCAAAAATGCGAACTTTCTAACGATTTCGGTTCTCATGCATGGATTTTTCTTTGCTCCAGATTTTGTATATGATTTTAGCGTTAGTTGCAATTCTGTAAATATATATTCACAACTAATCAGCGAACTGTTTTCCGATAATGAATATTAGGTACCCTTATCGTTGTACACCTTTCATTAACCTAATTCTCCAACCTCATATATAAATACACCTGCACTAAAATTGCGTAAGGTATTTTGTGAGAGGCGTTCCGAAGATTGATGAGCTTTTTCGATATAATCACAAAAATTGCAATAGTCTATCATCGAGTTATCTCACAAACTATTTCGAGCTCTTTTTAATTGGGCGTAGTCATCGCGATTTACGCAAAAACCGCAATCTGACTATTCATCTTCGTTAGGGAATGACGAGGGACGCTGTTGCAAGGATTGATTTTGTTTATCACGTAAATGCACGTTTTGCGTGTTGGTGCGCCATTCTCATAATGCGAAAACTTTATGTTTATTACTAGTGTTTATTGTTAGAACAAACAGATATTAGGCCATATCACTCAGTCGATTCGAACTGAGAAAATGAAACCATTCGATCTAAAGTGAAATGAGATTCGAAATAGATTTGAAATACTATCGAAATTTAATTTTAAATTTACCACGTTCACTGTATTTGCGATAGTCGATATGGCGCATCTATTAATTCCCCCAACCTAAAACGAAGAAAGTAATAAAAATAATACTTTTATTGGACATAAAATTTTACAATAATACAAAAAAATAACACATATACATATAGGGATAAATATGATGGTGAGCAAAAGGCATTTGGTTCAGATTGGAGTTGCCTCGCATCTGATCTTCCACCAAAGCCTTCATTGTGAAAAGAGATAGAAAGAAATAATAATAATAATAATAATAATAAATCGGCTTTATTAATACAAAAGAGAGGGGAAAATATCAACAAATGACATAAGATGGTCCATAATTTTGGCGAAGTCTAGCTTATAGCTACTCAAACTCAACCAAATTTGGACCATAGATTCACAAATAGTCAGAGTACATATATAATGAAAAGATAAGAGAAAGAGGAGAGCGGCCAAGAAAGTGCGAATGATGGAGAGTAGAAATAAAAAGATTTCTTTTACATTTCATAAGATTCTCGATGCGACTTCTTTATATGTAACACTTTAGTCATGCTGAGTGGAAAATGGGTGTTTTTTGTATGTTTTTTTTGAAGGTATCGATCGTTAGGGCAAAACAGTTTGGGTTCTGAATCTACTCCTAATATCAAAAATTAATCTCATGCAAGAATTTTGTATTTTCTGTATGCGCCTTATATCATTGCTATCTAGACAATTGTGGTATACCTCATCACAGTGATTGAAGTGAGACAAAACTAGTGAGTCGAATAATATTTTTTTGACTTCCGTACCTAGGAATTTTCTTTGAGGATATATCAATTTCATAGATGCATAAGCAATTCTAAGTTTATAGGTAATATGTTCAGTGAACCTGAGCTTGGAGTCTATAATTAGCCCTAAATTTTTAGAGTGAGACTTGAAATCTATTTTGAAGTCTCCAATTTTCAAATCGTAATTTTTTGCTTGCTCAGAAATCATTTCATTCCCGAATACCATAGCAATTGATTTGGTGGGATTGATTTTCAACATGTGATCTGTGGATACTTCTAGAATCGCCTTTAGCTTCCTATTGATAGAGTTTACAGCTTCTGCGAGATTTTGAGGATCAAAGGAGAAATATATCTGAGAGTCATCTGCGTACAGATGGTTGGTACAGAACTTCAATTTTTCAGTGAAAGTGGCTGTGTAAAGGGTATAAAACAGAGGGCCCAAAATGCTACCTTGTGGTACACCTAAATTTATTTCCTGCCAATTTGAGGATGTGTTACTTATGAGAACCTTTTGTCTTTTATTGCGTAAGTAAGATGAGCTCAATACTCTCGCTGTATCACTAAATCCAAAATAATGCAACATTGAGAGTAGTACTTGGTGATTTATGGTGTTAAACGCTTTTGAGTAGTCTAATAATATCCAAATTGTCGCGTTGGAACCTTAAAATTGTACCTCCGTATGACGGCAGGATACTTTTGATAGGCATGTATGGGTTTAAAATAACAGCGCCTCCTGTGTAGTTTTGGAAAAAAAAAATTAAAATGAAGGATATGTGCATGTTATATTAAGTAATTCCTTTGATATGCTATTTGTGAAGAAGTTACGTCATCGGTATTTTTTTTTATATAGAATTATATGTTTAGTATCGTTGGAAACCTTTCAACGCGTTCGAAATTCGACTCAACTGATCAATGTTACATCGGATATCCTACTGATACCAATCTGGTTTTACAGTGGCGTAACGAGTTATAATTTTTTCCGACGAGCGTGCATAAACTAGTACTTTTTCGCACACATTTTCGTGCGTAAAGTTACACTTTTCCGCAAGCCGTGGTAACTTTAGACTTTTATAGTATGCAATGTGAGAAACTCTTTTACCGAGTATTTTCCCTTCAGTTATTTGTATTTCAGTTAAAAAAAAATCAGTAACTTCTTTAATGGTTAATGATTATGATATTGTCAAGCGTGCGTCTGTCGACTGTAACACATTGATATGTAATTTTTTGTTGTATACTTAGTTTTTCTTTCAAGTTTGATTAAAAATTATTGAATGAATCATAATTTTTATGTTGAAAAGGGGAACATTCTCCATGAAAATTGAAAAATGTGATTTATTTGTAATATCCAACAGAAAACAACTACTTCCCTGGCTAAAGCCACGCTGGACATTGAAATACATGTGATAGATATTGTGAAAAAAAAAACCTGAAAGTGAAAATTCGCATTTTCATTCAGATAGTTGATTTTTTGATTTTCTCTAGTTTTCATTGAAAATTCATTTAATAAATTAGATAGGGAAAATGTTGTTAAAAAATATCACTCATCAAGCAAGGTTCGCTTCTCTCGCATTCAATCCCCAATACATTTTGGTCGACGAAAATCTATTTCGCTTTGCTAAGCTCATCAGGGAGATTGATAGAATTGGAAAGCAGGCTCTTCAGAAGTAATTTCAATTTTCATGGAGAGTGTTCCCCTTTTTAACACGAATACCTCCCAAGACGTTATCTTGAACGATGGAAAATAGCGACTAAAGTTTGCCTTTCAGCCGCAGGTGATTCCACAGCAGATTTTATGAATATCCTATTCATATTTTCAAAAATCATAATTTTTATATTTTTGTTGTTATCTGATATGAAGCTTGTAGGAAAAATTTTGTTCCGCATGCAAAAACTCATCCAAACTCCGCTTCCCATCGTTCGTGTAACTGTATTTGCGTGCAGTAATGGTTTTTTATACAGCTCAAAATAGGAATGTGGCATATCTGCTAAAACATAAAATGTGTTTGTTCAGTTAATTGTATTAAATATTTATTTTCTTTGCAGCCCCAACCGACCAAACCGGCCATTGGTCAGAAACCTCAGATATCGCCCAAGCCCCGACTGAGCGACACCATCGAGATGACGCTGCCTCCCGATTTAACATCGACTGGGTTGCAAACGTGGCCTTTGAAGAACCGCGTAATATCGACCGACGCGGTGAAGAAATCGACCGGCGGAGAGAACCACAATCACCAATACAATCAGAAACAGCAACATTCGACAGTCACCATCGACCAAGTGGCTCTAGAAGAAAAACGACTGATGAACGCGCTCAAGAACGGGGATGTAGTGCGTGAAGAAGTGCTGTCACCTACGATGGTGACGGGGATGAAAGTAAATGGTCGAGATGTGACGGTAAGGAGCCTCAGTCAATATCTGCAATTGAGTGCATTATACATGGTGTAATCTAACCTCTTCCACTCCCGTGAAGGAGGGGTGTATAATGTCATGTTAGAACGAATGGCAGGTGTGAACATTGCAAAACATTTTTTTTTTATTTTTAAATTTTTTTGAAATGTGGGTCGACATTTTGGGAACCTCTATCCGCCATCATTCCAGACCAGAAAAGGCAATTGCCGTTGAAGGAAAGACGGTGAATGTCGAACCTAATTAGGATTACGTTCACAGAGGTCTAGAGAGTCTCTAACCCGTATTATGGGTTACACGTTGATGGAATAGGAACGTAATTATCACAGTAAAGTGAAAACAAACAAACCTCTTGGGTTACCGTGTATCCCAACTGGAACATTGGTGACTAGTAGCTGAAGACAGGGCCACACTGCCACACACAAGACACAGCACGAAGAATCAAAACGGTTCATTATTATTCACAGGTGTTGTGAACATGTGTTTATCAACATCAACCGGTTCGATGACATGATGACAGTTTACACCGTGACTTCAACGGTGGCAGCGGTGTGCACGTGAAGTACGTGGGATATACAAGCGTCTAGCCGCACCAATTCTACTTTTGATCCCGCAGTTCCGCATGCGCACAACTCGAATTAAAATAATGTAATTGATCAAGTGGGTCATTTAATGGCGATGTGCGGGGTCTTTAAATGACAAAACAAGAAGGCAAACTGGGTTGAAACTGCGTTAACTCGTTTTTTCGCTCGCAATTGACACAAAAACCTAACCTGAACAAGCGAACCTAGTTTGCGAGTCAGTCGAAAATGCGTGAATTAGTTTGCATTCAAACCGAGTTGGAAATGCGTAAATTACTAGCCAACCATACCTGACCTAACTACCCTTACCTAATACAATACCAAATACGAGTTAACGACTATTTAACCAAACTGCAGGATCAAAAGTAGAATAGTACGACTAGACGGTTTTCGTGGAACATGTTCGTCGTTTGCTTTGTACGTACTCTAAACATCGAACTGTTCTGTACATGGGTTGAACGCACACATATATGAATGAGGTGCAGAATTCCAATTCTGGGTAGAGTCTGGAGGCACTGGTATGTACATCTTGTTAGGTGAATTTTTAGTTGTACTCGTAAAAGTTCGGGACTGTTCGAACACTACAACTTATCGTCCAGTACTCTGTGTACGTACGAGAACTGGAACAGTGTAAAATATAGATTTTTGGACTATGGCTGTGAAGTAACTGCTACAGAATATTATAAGATTATAAATAACACCGGGTCCAATATCGAACCTTGCGGAACTCCATTGCCTACGAACAGAAAGTCAGAGCAGTTGCGTTCTACTAAGACAGCTCGCATAGGGTTATTTAGATGAGCTCCCGGTGAGCAAGACGCAGCAGCAAAAAAATCCATTGTTATATGACTACACAAAGTGTCAAATCCTAAAGAATTTAAGTTACTTTGGTCTATCAGCATTATGTGTATGAATATTTGGAACCATTGTTGTGAATACAAAAAGATTGGTGATGGTATCAGCATGGATGTTCTCAGTTTGACGTTCTACAGTAGACTCATGAAAAATTTTATGCATACCTTAAATTTTTCATTAAGTAATTTCGCAAAGTACATTTTATTTTTCTGCAATTTCTTCGTAGTTCTTTCTTGAACCTCGTTTTTACATCTCAAAAATTGTCTCTATTAGTGAAATATGCCCAGTGAATGGCCACTTGGCGAGTTTTTGAATTAAGCAATTCTAGGTAAACGAGATTGCAAATTGTAGAGGTATCCTTGAAAACTTTAGGATGTCTGATGTCACATATATTATCAAAATATAGCACGTTAGTTGGTAAATTACAGTTTTATGCTAATCAAGTTGAATTGTTAAAAAATCCAGTGAATGACTTGCCAATTTATGACCAAATAAAACTACTGATTAAGCAAATTTTCAAACTTTTCTCTTTTTGATATCAGGTCTCGCTGTATGTGTATTTTTTCCATATATCTTCAGGCGAATTATTCGGTGTGACGAGACTTTTGAGTTTTGTTTTTGAAAGTTCTGAGTTTAAATGGATTTGTAGATCCTGATTTCTTGAATGGTTCTTTGTGATCTCAAAAGTGACTGCATCATATATGCAATTTTCCACCTTCTTCAATTATTATTTGTTTAATTTATATTTTCTATAATTACTCCTATAATTATGTCATTTCCTTCAATGGACGGGTTCTCACCTAAAATGTATTCAAGTATATATGGACGTAATAGGTTTCAAAATTAATCTATTTAGTGCAATGTTCTTCACTATTCATGAGTTTTCGTAACTTTTTTCAAGAAAAAGTGGCCTCCCGTTGATATTTTTGTTTCGCCGTGATTTTCGATGTCCGAAACCGTCGGAAATTATCCCTATTTTTTACGCGTTTTTGCAATAGTCCTCCCTCCTGATAATATTTTATTACATTGTCATATAAGTTATATATATATATAGATATATTATTACATTAGAAAGTAATTTTGGTTATGTTTGGATACAAAAAAATCTTGAAATTGACGAAAATATTATGAACCGTACATTCACTAGCTAATGGTCTTGTAGTTGGCAATTCATTACGTCAAAAAACGTTCTTATCTTTCAGTTGTCGTCCAATATCGACTTTCATTTTTTGTTTCAGCACCTCCCATCCAAACAACCTCCAAAAGACCCACCGCTAGATAAACCAGAACCGACGTCTTCCGCCGCTTCAGCCGCCACCAAGTGGGGCTTGAGGAGCAATTCTCGCCGCCCCGAACAGCAGGTACCCCATCCCGAGCTGACGACGAGTCAGAAACAACACCTGCGACAGTCGGCGTCGAATCCCATACGTCCGTTTTTGACGCGCGGCTCGGTGGCCGAGAGGGTGCTGATTTTCGAGCGGTGTCCTAGCGATCTGCTATTGGACAAGAGAGCGCGAGCGCCTGCTCCCCGACAAGTTGCTGCACAGGTGAGTTGACTTTTGTATGATTTAGCATGTATTTTACACTAGATTTGACTGAGGAAGCGATTGGTTTGAGATCATTTTTGTCCATATAAAGCTAATCGTGAGTGCCAAGTTGCACGCTTCAACTGGTTCACACTCGGGTTCACATATGCGGTGAAAACTGTTACGTAGCTGTTTCATTGAATGGAAATTACCGTGGGTAATATCATAAGACCACAGACAGAGATGGTTTTGTTTGAGTGTTCCATGCTCGCCGCGACTCGACACCCCATCAACCAAATCCAAATGTTGCAGTGCCCGAGGTACTACTTACTGAGGCTACCGCAGCTTCCAATCTGGATCAAGAAAGAGGCAATGGCAGTCCATTTGAGGATGCGAGACTCGGGAGTCTGGGTAAACGAAGCAGTGGTGACAGGTCATGCGGAAATCGCGGAATGGGCGAAGCAGGAGATTCCTTGTTCCTCCCTCAGAGGGGAACGCGCACAGGATAGACTGCGATGGAATATAAAGTTGGCACTTGCTATTCTGAGCAGAGAACATTGGGAAGGAATGCAGTAGAGACTGAGAGGCAGCGCTCAGAGCCATCTGTCATCCTGAACCAAGCTGAGATGCTCTAGAGAAACTAGCTGTATCGAAAGAAGTTCAGCTGGTATGGGTCTCGGGCCACAAAGGGGTGTGCGGAACGAGGTGGCAGAATTTATCAGAACTAGTGCCGTAACGCTGTTCTGTGGACCGGAGCCTGTACTAGGCATCGCTAGAAGCCAAACCTCTTCAGCCCTCAATGAGTGGGCGGAAGAAAAATTGGAAACATTTTGAAGAGATACCGGCTGCAGGCAGACGAAAGACCTTATGGCCAGCTCCAGCAAATCAGGGACGTCATGGCTCCTAGGCAGAAATCACCAAGCACTACGCCTCCTTACTAACAGGCCATAACAGGTTAGGCAGACACCTATCACTAATAGGCATGGAAGACAGTTCCACTTGCCGCAAATGTGAAGAAGATGAAGAACTTTATCTCACTTCCTCGGCGAGTGTGAGGCCTATGCAAGATTAAGATTTTGGAGATTTGGAGCCCTTTGTGTCGTCTGTTCGATATGGATATTCTATGTGGGCATGTGGTAACTCCCAGGTTTTCAGATCTTCCATTTTTAGTCAGATATCTCAACACAAAGTTATGGGAGATCGTTAAGATCGTTAAGAGATCGTTAAGATCGAAAAGAAGTCTGAACTTTGTGTTCAGATATCTAACTGATTCTCTCATCCCGGAGAATCGAAGTGCTTCTTGATCTACTCGCCACCAGGTGGAGCGGCGTACACCCGTTTCATCAGCGCGAGACCAGATTGGCCAAATAGATGGAATTATGGTGTGATTCGGACGGGGAACAGATGGCTTCAAAGCTGTCTGTAGTGACCTACCCTGTACGGATGACGAGGCAAGAACTTCGAAACTAGTCTGCAGGTGGCCCCCCTGTCCGAATCAAAAGTCTGCTGTTTGGTTACAGGGAGCACTTGCAATCGTTTCCTCTGCAATGAGGTTCATTACACAGGTATCTGTTGGATATAATTCAATATCCATCGTGGTATGAGCCAAGGGAGTAGTTGATTTCTGACAGGTATTTGCCACAATTAGCCTACGTTGTAGGTGTATGTGGGAGTAAAAAGGGTAAAAACATCGGTCGGCGACGGCTATCGTTAACGTCCATTTTTAATTTTGGTAATTTTTGGGCATTGATTGAGAGTTGCTCTTGCTCGTAACTCTCTACATTTAGCACCATTTATGTTCACTTTGATAAAATTCCTACAAACCGTCCCTTTATAACGATTGCGAGGTCGTCTGTATATCCTAGGAAGTGAACGCCTTCATCGGCTAATTTTTCAGGAGTTTGTCTAGCAGCATTGCATTAATGTACTCCAAAAAAGACCAGAGTGGGCTTCCATTAATAACCTTATACTCCCCTCCACCGTTCGTCCGTGGGATCCTTTCTTTTCTTGAGAATCCCTTTCTTTTCTTGAGAATCCCGACAGTATTGGCAGTAATATCCTTCGTAAGTTCTCTGGGTTTTGCTAAATTCAAGTCAGTGTGCTTATGTTCAAAGTTATAGATTTATGAATTATGCATATAAATCCTGTCTCAAAGAGTCTAATTTCATTGGTTTATTGGAAAACTTGGCCTTTTCCTCCAAACAATATGTCGTTCAACACGATCCCACGCATACTAATGCGCTACATTACCTTAATTACTAACAATTTATGACAACTGTGTTTTTCTTATATAATTTTGTACCTGATGTTCATGCATGGTTGCTCTCCATCGTAATTTTTTTAATTTTATAATCCATCCTATTAATAATCGTGAAGTAACATGCAATATTCATGAACTTGGGAAAAGAGAAAAAGAAAATTGTACTTTTAATTATCGACGCGGTGAGAACAGCTGCGTCAATGGTGTTATTTGTATAATTGAAGGAATACGGGTAGGGAATTTTTTCTTATCGACGAACCAGACGTTCCATTAAAAAAATCTTGAATGAATCTCAGAAAGTCACGGAGTTGGAAAAATAATGAATAATTATCGGGAATGTTATATGCATCGTTCATTAATAATATACAAAGGGGTCCAAGATGAATATGTCAAATAAAGTGCAGTGGCTTCGTATTCCATTATTATGCTGTTCGATTTCGATGGCTTCCATTCTTGGAAAGAGTAACTGATAACTGTTAAAAAAAACTTGTTAAAATTATTTTTTCCGTTAACCAGCTGTCGTCCCCTTACGAACGGCGGCCAAGGATTAACGAGGTCTTACCTTTTAACGTGCGATTCCTAGCACTTTCGCGGGCCATGAGTTAAAAATCTGTAGTCGCTAGGATTTGAACTTGGCCGACCAGGTTTCATGCAACTGTAGCGTTTGCGCCAATTCGTAACTGCGAGGTTTTTTTGGCGATAGGCACACTAGTATTTTCGCTTGTCTTTGTCCTGGCACTTTGTTCTAGTAAGATTTCATTTCATCGGTTTCCCAGCGTCAGTCCTCTTCTTTTAAGTGAGCTTTGGATAGTCCACAGAAGTGTTCTGGACCGGGAAATTGTGTGTTTGTCCCTTCTTTGGCAGGACAATCTGCTTCTTTGTTGCCTTTAATTCCTCTGTGACCTGGCACCCACATCAGGGTGACCTGATTGTTTGCTGCCAAGGATTGTTTACAATCCCAAGTCAGCTCAGACTCCTAGCAAAGTCACCACTTTGGAAACGTGCAAAACATGTCTTTCCAGTGCTTTTTTTCTAAACTTCAAAAGATTTTCCTTGTACATGTCTCCAGGGCTACCCAGGACTGTAACACTTTTTGAACATCTGATCTTTGACATCACTTTTCATGACTTATTTAGCATGTTTTCGTAGCCAACATTTTCATATTCATTCCACTGAACATGTGTATTATGCTCATTTGTACGCAAGCCGTAAACAAATTTGTTCAAGGAATTACCGAGACCGAGTAAGAGCATTTTCGAATAACTGTGAGAGGTAATATTGTTTCATAAGTGGATATTATACATTTCGTGTGGCAAGGTCGCTGTCACATAAACATTATGTAAGTAAACAATGTTGTAAGCTTGCAAGGTGGTATTTGTTTGTAGACGGTGAATAATCTCACTTTCATTGACGAAAAAAAAATAGATTATTTGAACGTCTGTGAAAGTGTGTAACATTTTTATTGATATTTTGTCATAGAGAGCTATTATTGTCTCGGCGCTTATCTGAATAAGCAAATCCAGATTGTTTTCCATATTCAGGCAGTCCTAAAGGCCCTTATTCCCTCTTATGGTCCTGCCTGACATACAGAAACTTTGGGAGATTCTCCTCTTAACCTGTGTTTTGGGGTTACCTTCGGTTCCTCTATTTCCCTTTGCGAGGTTTCCAACTCCAGGTTTACCATCTCAGAGGCACTGTTAATTTGGGAGGTCCCCATGGAGGTTCCCCTTTTAACTTGTGGTTATAGGTACTTTCGGTTCCTGTGTTTCCCTTTTCGAGGTGTCAACTCCGCACCTAGGTTTGTTATAAGAGGTACTCTAGGGGTTTATCTGCCTGGCGCTATCTGGTTACCTTGACTCCACTTGAATGGTTCCAGAGATCCCTGCTTCCGATTCCCTAGTAGTGTGGTCTTTAAGTCAACTCTTACGACAGGAACACCGTACCTGGAGAGGTCCCCAGGAAAGTGATTGAGAGCCGATCAGGTGTGGTCTTTCACTCAACTCTTACGACAGGCAGACCGTACTTCGTAAGATCCCAGATTCATTTGGTCGAGGAAGTTTTTCTTGACTCCTCTCGAATGGGTTCCAGAGTTACCTGCTTCGCTACTTCTCATGGGTATTGTCTTATAGTCGGCTCTTACGACAGGCAAGTAGTACATGGGATATATTCTTTCTAGCGACGAGTCCCCAAGGACACCACTACCCCTCTCTTTGTGAATTTACATATAAGTATATAGTATTTTTGCTTTCTCTGAAAAGCTCATTTAACTAGTGTTTTTTCCTGAATCTACCTGGCTTTACTTGGATCGTATATTGAAGGATAATAACTATATTGTTAGAAGTTTATCTTTTTAATATATTGTCTATTTCGAGGGGGATACTACTCTTTCATTAGGTGTAATTAATTAAATTCATTATTCGAAATGTCAAAACTCGCCAGAAATTATTTTTGCGCAAAAAAACCCATTTGAAAACTAATTCAGAGTTGACCAACTCGAGAACGGTTAGAGTTAGACGAAATCTGCGAACTCCAGTCGATTCAGAATGGTCGAATTAGTATGTATTGTGAATTTCGAGTCAATCGAAAGAAATTAAAAATTATTCGAAAAAGGTGCAAGGGGTTCACCCCTAAAAATCATTAAAAGTACCAAGTTGTCACATCGACTTGAAATTCGCACTGTGTACGTAAACTTTCATGCTCATTCCAAAAATGTATGATTTTCTATGCTCAGATATAAGATTTAGCCGGAAAAAGGTGTTTAAGATAAAACATAAAATTTTATGAGATTTATTATTTTTCATTTTTCGAATTTAAAATTTTTGTCCTGGGACGTATTTTGACGTGCTGATTCCGAATCTTTTAACAATAATGTCGAAAACTCATCAGAAATATTTTTTACGGCAAAAAAAACATCATAAAACTGATTCAGAGCTGACCAACTCGAGAACGGTTAGAGATAGACAAATTCTGCGAACGCCAATCGATTCAGAATGGTCGAATTAGTATGTATTGTCAATTTCGAGTCAATCGAAAGAAATTAAAAATTACTCGAAAAAGTTGCAAGGGGTTCACCCCTAAAAATCATCAAAAATACCAAGTCGTCACATCGACTTGAAATTCGCACTGTATACGTAAAATTTTATGCTCATTCCAAAAATGTATGAATTTTATATGCTCAGATATAAGATTTAGGCGGAAAAAGGTGTTTAAGATGAAAAAAAAAAATTTTTGAGATTTTTTATTTTTCATTTTTGAATTTCAAATTTTTGTCCTCGAAAGTAATACGACGTGCTGATTCTGAATCTTTTAACAATAATGTCGAAAACTCATCATAAAAATTTTTGGCGGCAGAAAAACCATCTAAAAACTGTTTCAGAGCTGACCAACTCGAGAACGGTTAGAGATAGACAAATTCTGCGAACTCCAATCGATTCATAATGGCTGAATTAGTATGTATTGGGTATGTATTTGAGAATTATTTTATTACTTTCTGGATCTTATTTTTATACATAAGAGTTGAATTATGTCCATACAACGTATCCGCGTAATTGAATGGTAATTATCTTTCAGTCTGTTTACATAATTACCTAAATTCCTGTTCTGGTTCCCACGAAAAATAAAATCGTGTACCTTATGTGTCGACTTTTGAGGGCTGCCGTACGTAAGGGGACGACATCTAGCTGGTTAACCGAAAAAACAATTTTTACCAATTTTTTTTGAGTACATCCTGAGAGCCAAGGAAAATATGTACAGGATTTGGTGTTATTATTGAATTTCTACAGGCTGTATGCAACAGGTGACACCTCCCGACACAGTTAGTTCCAGAGTATCTCCTATTCATGAAATCAAATGCTATATTTTCACAAAATCTCAAAGAATTTGACATTTCTCATAAAGAAGTGCGAGGTCTTTTCGGAATTTTGTCAAACTAGTTTTCTAGTCCTCTTCAAAGCAGGCGCCTAGAACTTGGTCCCGACTGTGAACACTTACGTCATACCTGACGAACAATATTATGGATTCAATTTTCGAGTTCCATCCGTCTGATCTTCGTGCAAGCGTTACCATTCCGAGGCAATCGCGGCATCAATTATAGATGTGAGATTGTGTAGTCAGGTAATAAATGCAATTTGTGGCGGCCGGTTCATGGTCATACCCGTCGAAGTTCCCACCTATTTTGTGACGTCGCACGATGAGTTAGGCCGATAACTGCGGAACATTCAGTACAATATTTGAATAATCGGAATGTTCGTAGTTTGGTGGCTGGGATAACTTTTTTAGCGGCATATATCAACAGATTCCCTGAGGAACACTATTTGAATTTTTCTATTATCATAATTTTTTTCGTTATGTTATTTCACTGTAATTTTCTCACAAAATACTTCAATAGTAAATCGATAACATTTCAAACCTATGCTTAAACTTTATGACTGTAAACTGAGACACTTTTTGCTCAGCAAAACGTTCAACATTTTCTAAGGTTCTAATTTTATGTCCCGAAACAAAATCTAGTATTATTTTTTTTTGTATACTCATTATTGAAATAGCCAAAGTCCAAATTTGCGTTTTTAATTTTTCGGTGTGTTGTCAGCCTTAAAGAAAAACTTTTTTGAGAAATGAAGCTGACCACACACCGATTAATCAAAAACGCCTGAAAGCAAAACGGTTTCATGCAAAACGTTTTGCTGTACAGCAAAACAGTGCAAACAGAGTCGATCGATGAGTCGGCGAAGGGTGTGTCACTTCATATACCTAATTCGTGGAGGAAAAACAACTAAATTAGTCAGGTTTGAACAAAAATGGCCTACCTAGTGTCACAATTTAGTTTTCCTATTAATAAACCAAACACCCTCTATTGCGAAAACCAACGTTCCTAACATTATTCATCAAAGATGACGTGACAGTAGCAACATAACAAAAATTATGTAACAAATATATATAGCGGTGTGATACCACAGCGATCAAAATATACGACATTCCTGTGGCTTGAGGTTACAGTTTCAAAATAGCCATGGAAGACTAGTTAATGCCTTCAAAAGAATACTTACTGTTTTCAACATCTATGCACACCTGTGTTTTGAATGCATAATGCGCTTGTTCCATTGTTGCAAGAAATCATTTGTTAATTCTGACCTTGCGTTCATGTTGTAGACGACGATTATTATTGAATTGACATGTCAAATAGAAAAGGAATGTATTCTTCCAAAGTGTTTAAATTACTCCAAAACACAAATAAACGAATATGACAGTGGCGTTCATGGCCAAGGAATGAAAACCACAAATAAAATTGGTGTATCATGATACAAGTGTACTCAATCTTTTATGATGTACAGCGTAGCACTCCATCAATATATGGTGGGTGTTTCTGGATGTTCCCCACAGAATCTGCAGGTGCTGTCCTCCTCTAAGCCTAGCTTCCTTAGGTATTGTTTGAGTCTGCAATGCCCCGTTAGAAATCCTGTGATTGTCTTTAGACTAGTTTTGCTGAGGTCAATCAGTGTCTTCGATCTTGCTCGGTTGAAATTGCCGAGATCTTTGGCCTGCCTCAGCCCTGGAAGTCTTAGCCAGTATGTTGCTCTCATTGCTCCTTCAGCTTTATTGAGTTCTTCTAGGAAGTAAGATTTTCCAAGTCCGTAGAATGGTTCTGGCACGATCAATGGCATTGATGTGCTTTTTCGTGCCAGGGTGTCTGCTTGTTCATTTTCCTCTACTCCGACGTGCCCCGGCACCCAGAGGAGGGTCACCTTGTTGTTCCTGCCTAGATCATTAAGTTTGTCTAGGCATTCCCAAACCATCTTCGAGTTGATGTTAGAAGAGCTCAATGCTTTGATGGCTGCTATCGCGATTTCCTTGTTCCGGTATTTCCTGTTGAGGTTGAACTGAATGCACCTTTCTATGTCGTGAATTTCCGAGTGTCGTAGATGGTAGTACAACACTTGTAGAGACGAGTTATTCCTGTGGATATAGGCTGAGGCCGCATAAGCTTGACACGCGGATAGCATTATGGCCTCAGACGCACCACGACACGCTCTGCATCTAGTGTCCGGGACCTCTGTACCCATCACGCGACAACGGTAGACCAGGGTGTTGAAGACACCATACTGGCAGACCATTATGAATCTCCGACTGTAGCAAGCAACCCTCAGAAGTCTTCGATAGATTTGCGCAAGATGCAGCCCCTACCTTTTGTATTCACTAGAGCATTTTTTCCGCATGAGCACCGACTAAGCACCGAACGAGCAAATGCTCGGATAGTGTGGAGGCTGATTTGAGCACGAACAAAATGCGTGTTTACATTACGCATCATGACGCAGCCTGAGCTTGAACCGAGCAGCACATGTGCTCATTCGGTGCTCATGCGGAACGAATGCTCTAGTGAATACGCACCTTTAACGCGGTCGGTGTCGGTGCAGCGATTCGAACCCGCATACATTTTGGCATAGCAAGCGAGAACACTACCTGCGCGCCACCAAGACCACTACCTGCGCGCCACCAAGACCACTACCTGCGCGCCACCAAGACCACTACCTGCGCTCCACCAAGACCACTACCTGCGCGCCACGAAGACCACTACCTGCGCGCCACCAAGACCACTACCTGCGCGCCACCAAGACCACTACCTGCGCGCCACCAAGACCACTACCTGCGCGCCACCAAGACCACTACCTGCGCGCCACGAAGACCATGTTTATATATAAGTTGGACTCAAATGGAAGCATTTTAGTTGTGTTTAACTTGATGCTAGACACTGTAAGTGTTAAGTGAGGAATCACACTGATCGACCATCCACGACCGACAACTAGAATAATTTTGTAAATCTGATATTGATTTGACATTCGAAAGGTTATGTGAATTGTCTGTTCATTTATTGAAAATAAGTTAAATTCATAATATCAATAGTTTTGCTTTAAATAATGAGCAGTAGTGATACTGAAGAAGAACATTTTATTTTTCCGGTAGGAAATATTACCTATTTACATGAGTTTTGTTGAAGTCAAAAAGTTCATCATAAATGTGTGTCAAAATGACATTACGTCAGGATAGTGTGACACCGACCAAAATTTCTAGCAGACTACAATTTCGAACATGGTCTTTGAAAAACGGTCGAGGACGGTCAATGACGATTATACAGTGTGAGTTGTGCGAAAAACGGTCGAGGACGGTCAATGACGATTATACAGTGTGAGTTGTGCGATAAGAATATACGTGTTGGAAATTTTGGTCGTAGGTGGACGGTCGCGGACGGTCGGTCCTAGTCGATCAGTGTGATTCCTGGCTAATAGGCCATGAGCGCGATCACATTTTGGCCGTTTTTTAGGGTAAAAGAGTCGATAACTCAAAAACGGTTAGTCGTATCGGTTTCAAACAAGGATAGGCTTCTAGAGGAAGTTTGATTCTATGTAACTATGTCTGAGGCAGCACCTCAAGATTATTTTCATGGATAATCGACGTAGCTGCAGTGGTATTTCTCTGAAATTCACAGACTAGTGAAATAAGTGAAACATTGTAATTTTTCAAGTATTATTTATATCGTCATATATTAAAACGATATATATACCAAAAAACAGAATAGTTCCCATAAATAAATGCTCACAATTGCCAATTCTCAAATGGCAACATCTACTTTTCACTTTGTCGTGATGAAAAATACGGAATCACAAGTCCATGTATTGTTATGGAATCCTGGCCGTACTTTTCTGGGAATATAAAAAAGTTCAAATTTTCATGTCGTCCGGATACGTTCCACTTGATAAATTTTCGCCATTAATCAGAACGTCATATTGCTTTTGTGAAAAACTTGACACCTTGTATATGCCTGTTGTTGAAATAAACAAAGAAAAAAGATTTCATCACGAAATTTTGGATCTGGGCCAAGTTTACATTTCATGAAGACAAAGAGCTTAAATATACTGTGCCATCAATTTCAGTCAAAAAATTATGAGAGATATTATTTTATTGAATATTTCGATTTAGAATTCACAATTTGAAAGGTATTTCGACGAATACTTGTTTTACTAATAATATTGGTGACTTTTATTATTCGACAATCATATGACTCAAAGTATGTTAGGATATATATTCTTTGGAGATGAGCCAAACCTTTCAGGAAGGCTTTGAAATATGGGAACACAGACTTTGCTTTGTGCACAGATGTCGAGTATTGTTTTTAGAAATATATCAGGTGAAGGCTCGAGGTTTAGCTGATGATAACAAGTTATCTGAGATTATATTAAATACGGATTCGTTCTCTACAAATGAGCTGAGGAGAACTAAAAAGGAATTGTTTTAACAACCGCAGCTCTCCCAGGCAAAAAACCCTCAATACTTTGCTGGAAAATGGCTTTGTTTGTCCCCCCATCGAATGTTTGACAACTGTCAAATTACGTCACTGACAGTGCTCTATTGTATAATTGCAATACAAAATTCAAAATGCAATCCATGGCTGGCTTAGCACTGACCCTGATAATGAACCAGTCGTAATTTAAGAAATAACAAGGAAAAGTTACGGCGTTCTGATTGATTCTCGACTGATATCAATTAAAAGCACATAATCTGCAATTTTATGACCTCTGGCGCTTATTTTTTATTGATTTGAAATTTATGCAGGAATTTATCTGGACAGTTGGCATGTGTTCGTTCGATTTCATTTTATTAATGTTGCACTCTTAAACCATTATCGAAGGTTTTTGGCCGCGTTCAAATATTGCATTTTCTTTGATCAGTAGTAATTTCGAAGTTATTAGAATCGCATGTGTCCTAGTAAGTTGGATTATTCGCCCTGCTCAAATGGTGTTTTCCTCAGTCAGCCAGTGTAAAATTAATTTGATTTTTTCAATAAATAAGTGAAATTTCCTTATACATGGCACTTTGTTGATTTTCGATCGGTCTTGGTGTTTTTCTTATCATGGTCATTTTGTGTTGTTCTTCTCAGCCTTTAACGAAGCAACCTTCCCTTCAACACACCACCCTGCAGAGGCATGTGAGGGCCAACAGAAATGTCAATATTCCGAGGTTTCATTTTCCTGTTGGAAAACCTGGACAGCCTGGGCAATTGGAAGGGATCACAGCGCAGGTAAGATCGATATTTATCAATTTGACAATCATTTCAAAGGTCATTTCATTGATTCGATAGTTGAATATATTATAAGATAATTTTCCATACAAGTGACATAGCTTTTGACACCCCCCATAAACATTAAAACAATTTTGGTTGAAGGGCTGGAGTTCAGATGGCGCCCGTGGTTTAGTGAACGCTAGGCTGCGGGCGGTGTCTCAGCTTCTGCCTTTACATAGAGATTTTGTTGAATCGTTTGTTGCAGACATTAGTTATTGTATGCAGAGACCTACCCTATACTGATGAGGGCAAGAACCCAGAAATCGATCTATAGGTGGTCCAAATGTTTCAATGAACATTTCCATGCAACTGCGGAGACATCCTTGGAGGACTGCACGGAAATTCATTAGATGTAATTCAACGTTCGTCGTGGTATTAGCCAGGAAAGTAGTTGTTTCCTGATAGATTTTCGACCCAATTATTCCTATTGTATAGGATTATGGCAATAAGCGTGGTCCTGGTATTGCAGGACATCTTGTTTCTCTATTGAAACATTAGTTGTTTGCGTTGTTGGTGGGACCTTTTTTTAAAGTAAACCCACCTGCACTGAAGGAAATGAATTGTTTTTCTATTGAATTGATCAAACTTCTCCATTATTACACAGAAACAGTTTTCCAAATGTCATTGCAAAAAAGGTCATGAGTAAGCAATTATGGATCATAATTAAATATAAGAGTAACAAATAATACATTCCCATTTGAGGTAATGGGATGTTTGAAATAAAACTTCAGTGAAAGTTAGACGAACTACTATTTTGTTAATTTCAAGGAAGTAAAAATTGAAAGAGTAAAAACGGATAGCATGTCTTCTGTCTTCATTAGTTCAGTTGATGACTCAGCTCAATTCCATTGTATCTCAAAAGTTTTAGGTAAAATTTCAATACAACTGCATTTTGTTATTATTAGAATTTAAAAACTGCCGATACTTTCATTTGCATCCATAACATTTTGTAAGTTTATTGTAAATTATTGTAGAACTTCGGTGACGTTGTTGATTTTGAATAAAATTTCATACCAGACCACTATGCAACAAAGTAATTTCTTCAAAGCAAATGTATTTTTCAATCTCATCTGAAAAATTAACTGTGTCTCTTCAGCTTCTCAGACGATTGCGCTGATAGGTTTTACACTCAGATGAGTTGCCTGTATGCTTTTTCAAAATTCAATGGGTGGATGCAGAAAAAATGGGTATGACTCTTCTTGAACTGTACTGAACAAGCTGAGCACACCGAGACTTCTACATGTAACAGAAAAAGCTCAAGGTCTTTAAGGCCTCAAATTTTTCAAAGGAACATGAACATCATATAGACATTCATCATTACTTTGTTAATTATTTTTTCACTAATTGAATCCACGAGGAGAGGTACAGGTTTCAAATTTCGTATATCGTTATAGTCCTAGTAATACGCATATTTTTACGTCACTGCTGAAAATTTACCGCTTCCGGTTTTTTCAGTGACACACTGTACATTTTTTCTAATTATCTGGAAGAGCTTAGAATTTGATAACGTTGTTTTTTAGAATACAAAATCGATTGAAAAATGGCGAGATACAGTTGATTGTTCAGTTGAGCAAAGTTGGCCATGAAAATAAAACTTAATTCGTCACAACTGACGAACACGGCGTCCTCAGCTCGTGACCACCCGGTATATGCGGCAATATAAAGGTCCCTAAAAATTATAATTTTTATTGTTTTTCTTATAAAGAATTATGAATAACCCTTTTCTTTTTCAATAGGTTGCAGCGGTTTTTTCAAAAATCGGTGATAGAGCGTCAAGAGAAAACTTTGGTGCGCTTACACAAGCTTGTCAGCTACCTCTGTATTGGAAAACTCCCCTGTATTTAGCTGCTTGTGCGGATAAGGGAAGTTGTACACTGGAACAGTTTATGACTTTCTGGCAAAGGTAATTAAAACATTCGATAGTTTGTATGAATAGTTTCAAAATTTTACTGTTTTCAAAAAATTACTGTTTTCAAAAAATTACTTTATAAACTACCCTGGCTACAGAGCTACCCAATTCGCAATGGTAAGGGGACTCCGGTGGGATTAAAAAAAGTAACAGTTTCCCCAATATTGTTTGTCTAGCTTCAGATTTATAAAAATTATGAGTTTTTGAAAAATGCTCTCTTTTTCGTGGTTTTAGCAGATTTTCCGCACCGGTGCGGTCGTATGACCATTTTGTAGGTTTTATAATTCTCCTTTCCTTCCTTCAATACATTTTGGGATACTTGCAAAAAACCAAAAAAGTTGTAATTTTTTTTCACTATTTCTTGTTTAAAAAATCCACAAAGCGATTTTGCTGCGGCGAAAACCGGGGTTTTCATTAACGAACTATCTTATAAAAATTAGCATAGGCCATTTTCGTCTTTTATTTTTTGGGTGAAAAAATTCCTATAGCTTGGTCTATAACACAATACTATTCAATCAATAAAAATCACTGACAACACCGCAACTATATCAACAGAGCGCAAACTTCATTGGCACGAGTCGAGTGAAATTGATTGGTGTTTTGGGTAGTTTATATTGCTTGAATAGTAATCAGATGAAGGGATACAAATATTATTTTTTAATATCCGTTATAATATATTCACAGTTCAACTGTTTAACCATCATCAGTTATAAAATTTACAGTCGTATGTTTTAAAAAAAATCAGGTTGCATATTATTATAATCTTTAAAAAAAAACGATATTTGTTTTCAATAGTATGTCTTCGCAATGTCACGATGCCGCATCTCGTTTCGTCTACATTCTCACAAGAGGTCGTCGCAACTGGTTGGCTCCAGAAGACTTCATTCCTTTAGTCCAAGATGTAGTCGAGACACATCCTGGTTTGACTTTCCTGAAAGAAGCTACTGAATTTCATTCGAGATACGTTCACACAGTTATTGCCAGGATCTACTATTGCGTAAATAGGTGAGTCTCGTACCCAGTCAACACAAAATGGTCTCAGAGATGGTAGTGGGCTTCACATTCATGTTAAAGATCACACCAGTGAATCGCAATGTGACTTCCATTATCATCGCATAAACGTCTATTCGGTGCCCCGCTGGTCAGTTCGAGACATCAAAGTGTGATGCAAAATGTGACTCAAAATTAGCCCAATTTTCTATTTATACTTCAAAATCGAATGCACATTGAGATCCATTCTATGTAACAATGTGACTGGTACATATTTAAAAATGCGCTTCACTTTCTGATTCTCCTATATACATATATATATACATATTTTGATTTATTTCGATTTTGAAGTTTCAAATATTCAATAACGTCAAAATGTCAGTGATTTCATGATTTGGTTGTAATTAATGAAAGTTTCTTATCAAATATATCAAAATATACTGATTACATCAATAACAAATTTGTATGGAAAGCATTTATAGAATATTGCAATGTTAAAAAGTTTCAGTTAGCAAAAAATGTTCTATCCTAATAACCCTCGAAAATTGATAAATATAACAAGCTTTCGGAATCTGCTATAATTATCGATGCCCTTGGGTTATTACTACTGAAAATTAAAAAAGGTCTCCATTGAATTGTATCTTCATTAATGTTTTTTTTTGATAGGTCTTGGTCTGCAAAAATTTCGATACCAGAACTGAGGAGATCGAATTTACTCAACATAATACAGTTGTTAGAAGAAGAGGAAGATATTAATCAAATTACTCAGTATTTTAGTTATGAACATTTTTATGTAATTTACTGCAAGTTTTGGGAACTGGATAGGGACCATGATCTCTTTATCGATAAGCAAGATCTGACTAGGCATAATGATCATGGTAAGTTAAAATTATATAGTTTTTGATGAAATTGTGTAGGAATATCTTATAATGGTCTGAACCACTACTACTTTTTTCCACTTTTTCAACCAATGAACGGATATCACAAGCAAATGCATTTCCCCACAGTACTTAGTCTAAATCTAGACCATTTCTTCTAGCGCTCTCAACACGCATCATCGACAGAATTTTTTCTGGTTGTGTAACTCGAGGTCACAAAAAACAACGAGAGGATAAAATGTCTTACACTGATTTCGTGTGGTTTCTGCTCAGCGAAGAAGATAAACTCCACCCCACCGCCATTGAATATTGGTTCCGTTGTATGGATCTGGATGGTGATGGTTATTTATCTATGTACGAATTAGAATACTTCTATGAAGAACAAATGCACAGAATGGAATCTATTGGGATAGAAACGTTGCCCTTTCAGGTTAGATTACTTTCAGTACTTATTTAATTGTTTCTTCAGTCCAGTTTGAAACAAAGTTTATAGGGTGTCTCTTAACGGTGTACTAATATTTCAGGGTGATTAGACATTCATTTATCAAACACTTGGTGTCCTATGCTTCTCTCATGCTTCAAATACTCGTTACTAAAAGGACGTTTATAGTCCTTGTTACATAATATTGTATTTTGATTTGGATGAAATTGTTCAGGACTTTCATGGTCTAAAATATAGAAATTAATTATCTGTATATCTGAATCCGGAGTTTTCGACTGGTAGTATCTACAGGTGAATACTGACATACCCCGCGGTATGATCATTAGCGTGTGATTTTGGCGTCTGAAGTAATGTTGATCGTTTTACTCTAAGTGTTGGACGTTTGGCGCATAATGTTCGTCGTTTGGCGCGTGATGTTGGTCGTTGGCGCGTGATGTTGGTCGTTGGCGCGTGATGTTGCGCTTTATTCAAACTTCAACTGATCGTTGTTTCCATATTTCGACTCTATGCTCGGTTGACAGAACACATCGTTGTTCAGAATGTGTAGGCCGCCTCTTTAAATGTTCTCTTTTCCCTTTGCGGTTCTGCCTTTTAAAGCTAGTCTCAGAAACTGTGCTGCACCGCCTCTATTCCCAATAACACCACTGATGGGATCTACGGAGGCTATGATTTCTAGAGTATGTATCAACTTTGATGCGACAGCGAATTTCAAACCCTTTTCCATAAATCATTCTTTGGTATCTGAGAGTGGCCGGAAACTCGTATTGATGATAATCTTCTTTCAGTCAATGTTACAATAAAGCGGCACATCACCTGCCAACGTCCAACATTACGCGCCAGCGACCAACATTACGCGCCAGCGACCAACATTACGCGCCAGCGACCAACATTACGCGCCAGCGACCAACATTACGCGCCAGCGACCAAAATTACGCGCCAACGACCAACATTACGCGCCAACGACCAACATTACGCGCCAAGCGACCAACATTACGCGCCAGCGACCAACATTACGCGCCAAACTACCAACAATACGCGCCGAACGGCTTAAATTACGCACCAAATGGCCAACATTAAATGCCAAACGGTCAACATTACTTGGCAAACGACCAAAATTACGCGCCAATCTACGAACATTACGCGTTAATTTACGAATATTACGCGTCAAACGGCCAATATTATGCGCCAACGTCACACGATAATGACATAAATACCCGCCTATCGACGATGATTCTAGAAACTAACAATGGAAACGTTTTTTGTTTTTTAGGATTGTTTGTGTCAAATGTTGGATTTGGTAAAGCCTAAAATCCCTGGAAAGGTATCTCTTGGTGACCTGAAGAAGTGTAAGATGACTCCTATTTTTTATGACACCTTTTTCAATTTGGAGAAATATCTGGACCATGAACAGCGGGATCCGTTTGCTTCACAGCGAGATCATGATATCGACGGTCAAGAGGTAAGAAAAAATTTATGATATGTGAGGACGAAACTAATAACCCATTTCATTCTGATGTTACAGATGTCAGACTGGGATAGGTATGCAGCAGAAGAGTACGAACTCTTGGTAGCTGAAGAGGGAGGAAATGACCAACAAGACAGTCTGTGAGTTGTTCTTATTTATCAACTATGATATCCTATTATCTTTTGTACTTTAACCTGGTTGAAGAATTTTATTTGGGTATATTTTTTCAATTACTTAACCACTTTCTGAAGATTTTGTCTTGTCTTTGTTATTCAATTTGGTCATTGATATTAATTTTCACTCATAATATTGGTAGAGGTGTATAAGAATATTAATGATTTTGCTTGTGTTTAGGGAATACGATTGTGGCTTTGATAGGGTAAGGAAGGCATGGATATTCGTTATAGTTTTCTTTGGATAACCAACAATAACTACATAACCATTTTTCACGTAATGTTTATTTGTCGAAGAATGTTTTAACAAATCTGAATGTTCTACTAATTTTCTAACTAACTAACCTAACCTAACCTAACCTTTCTCGGTTTACTATTAAACGAAAGATGATGTTCCTGATTTCGTATTTTTCACTTGCGTCGGTCATTTGAACGGTGCTCAATGTGGAGCGCAATTTTTGCCTTTATTCACTATCTCAATGCAAATGATTGAATTGGAATCCTTTGTACAGACTGTTGTCAAGGCGCCATCCTAAATTTTTTAAGCAATTGAACTTTTTTATTCATGTAGCTGAAATAATTTTGAACAACCGATAGAGTAACCCCAGAAACTATTGGAAACATATGAGGCTATCATTTGCAAAAGTCTCTAATCGAGAAAAAAAGCAAAATTGACTTTTTTCGCCAAGTTCATCAGATTTTTGATAGGGAATGTATTGCCACCATTAAAACGTTTCAAAACTGCTTCTTTCCTATATAAAATCGGTTAAACAGATATCGGTTATTTGCAAAACTCTTTACATTAACAGTATATTTTCAATATTGCTCGCCTTCTCTGCTTCGGCCTATGCTAAGCAAGAAACTTAATGGGATAAAACTTCCATTATTGGTTTACTGGCTAAGCATTATGGCGACGATTGGATAAAACTACCAGAATTAGCCTTCTACAAAATCATTCAAGATCTAGCTGCTCACAGTAAAAAAAAAGTGAAGATGATCAAGACGTGTGTCAAAACATAAACTACACTGAAACAATTTAAGTTTTTTCGTTTGAATACTAATTTTTGTTCGTTTCAAAAAATTGTTACAAGTTGGTTAATAAATTAACGTTTAATTTCACTGTAAGTGTAAACGAAATAGCAGTTTTGCAAATAATGGCCTCATATCGCCAGTCATCTTTCATTTCTTCATAAAAAATGTTATCATTGGATGATTGAAGTCAGCAAAATATGACATTATCTGACGGTATATCAGGGTTGTTCAGATGAGGTGTTTCTATATAACCATCTTAGAGTATATTGGTTATTTCCAGTCAAAGCATCCTTCTTAAGTGATATTCAGATGAATTCCCATTTATTTCACTCGGAAATAACACAAAATTAAGTATACAAAATATTTGTTCTAGGAAATTATTTTGGTAAAAAATGGGCCATTTCATTACTTTTGATAAAAATGACATGTACACGTGATAATGCATGTTTTGCTTCTAAATATTGAGGGGACTCTAGTTAGAATTTTCGTAAATGAATTGTGAGCTCTATACTAACATATCACGCTGACTCTTTGTTACTGATAAGCTACAATTAACCATATCACGCCATATCAGATCTAAAAACATAAAATTTCAGCTCGTTCGATGAGGGTAATGAAGAGGACCTACTTTCACAGCACCTAGATGGAGCCCTCGATGAGGATGATCCAGCAGAACTAACGGATGACAGCGATGAATGTAGCATTTAGCATGACTGTACACACGTGTAAACATCACTAATTTTTGTAGTCTAAAAGAGGAATTGAGTATCTTTCCAATTAGGACTGAAATGAAATCAAGGAATCCATGCATTGGGTTAAGAAATATAAAATTTTCGAAATAGGAGTTAGGAGTTAATTTTCGCGTAATTTTTCCCTCAGTGACCTTATATCACAAGATGAAAAACTGTCATAGATCTTGTTCGAACAATTTTAGAGAAATGGATTCAGGTAAAATAAAGGCTTGGGATGATAGTTTTGTGAAGAATGCAAATAATCGTTGAAAATTTCAAATGAAAATCACACAGAATCAGTATGTTTATTGAAGAAAACCGGAAAAGTTGAAATGTAACAATGTCAAGAAAAAAATTTCGTAA
This sequence comes from Chrysolina haemoptera, assembly GCA_958298965.1. Lineage (NCBI taxonomy): Eukaryota > Metazoa > Arthropoda > Insecta > Coleoptera > Chrysomelidae > Chrysolina > Chrysolina haemoptera. The sequence continues at coordinate 6,424,678 of OY282594.1, forward strand.
ATTTTCGATATATTGAAAAAATGATGTTCAGTCACCCAAATGAACCAAAAATACTGAGAGTTCAACCAATTGGCTTCTACAGGGTGTTGTATCTCATGTTTCTTTTTAACCACGATACTTTAAGAGATAAAAATACAAAATATAGGTGTTATTGTCTATTATCAATTTTGATTGAAATAAGTTAAGATTCTTCAGACTCTGTAGTTACTTTGGATTATCATAACGACGCGATAATTTTTGAACATGCAAAAATATGAATTGTCCATGCATCAAAATATTTTACTTTACCGAGTGTGCCAAATAATAACCAAAACATCTTGTTCGAAATTTCGTTTTTTGTGAACCAGCTGCCCAGTCACAAACAACCCTTTGGATTATGCAAGTTAGGAAAAGGCCCCTTGCCTTTTAATGTGAATCAATATTTCTATATTTTCCAACAATTTGAAAGAAGATTTACTGATAAACTGATATTCATGAATTGGTATCAAAATAGTACATGACTTCTGGAATTATTTTTGTTATTTGATTAGTTAATTTAAAACTGTTTACTTTATTATATTATTAATGTACTTTAAAACTTCCTCATACCAGAGCTCAGTCATTCTGACTGGAAGTTAGTTCTGTTCTTCAATAAATAAAATAAATAAATAAAAGTATTATAGAATACTTTCAACTGTACTTATAGCCCTTCGATTAGAATTGGTATTAAACAAAAACTCCTAATTTTGGAATTTTCATCTGAAAAGATAATTCTCCAGAAAAAATTTAAAAATGTATCCTACTGAATGTAATGCCCTGCAAAAGACAAGCAGTTGGACCTTGAATAGTCTGTTGAGCAATTTTTCTAAATTACCTGTGAGTGATTCTTTTTGGATGATTTTCACATCAGAAAGTTTCAATGATTTTTTCATTGATTAGATAATATTATATTATTTAAAACATTATAGTCATGCTAACTGTCCTCTACTCAATAACTTTCCGGCTTCGATTTGATAGGACTGTAGGCTCAGAAATATTCACTTAGAGGTTAAAAATGATTATAGATGTTATACTTCATCGGAACCAGCTCCAAGGGTTCGAACAATACTATTAGGAGACATAAACTAGGTAGTGAACGTTCTTGGCACCGTGCCGTTTCTAAATAAATGCGAGTTCCTTGTAATAATGGTAGTCTTTAAGGAATTGCATCCCTAGCAGAAAAGAAATACCTAGTAACTAAGGAATTTCCCTGTGAAAATCAAATATACCAAACCATTTATCCAGTGTGATCTTTATATTTGAAGCAGAAAGTATTTTGTACGTATGGAAACTGTTGCCTAGTATTAGAATAGTAAATTCTATGTCATAGAGTGAAGGCTTTCACGGCCGGAAGTGAAATCGTGAAGAATGGTTTCCGGGCGAGGTGGTCTCGTGGATCTTCTCGCCACTCCCGGTGTATACCGAATACCGTGCTCGTGCGGGTCGGTATACATCGGTACCACCCTCCGCAGCGTAAAAACCCGGCTCTCCGAACATCACAGACGATGTAGGCTAGCCCAGACGGAGAAGTCTGCTGTGGCATTGCACGCCTACGGAGAAGGTGCCCATGATATCCGGTTTGATAATACAGAAGTGCTCTCAACCGCGAAACACTATCATGCCCGCCTTAATAGAGAAGCCATAGAAATATACAAACATAAAAACAATTTCAACAGAAAGGAAGAATCCCTAAAGCTCAACAAAGCCTGGTACCCAGCCTTGAAAAACACAAAAACAAAACAATTAAACAACACAAACAAGCAGGTAGGAAGGGGCAATCACGACTCACTAATTGGGCAGGTAGACAATGGCTACATTCCACCCGGTCAGGTACCCCAGTCACCCCAAGCAAAACTAATTAACCAGGCTGCAACTATAAATTACGAACAATTTCCAACCATTGTATCAGTTTTACGTTGTTCTTCGAGAAGACTAAACCTATGCTGAAGAAGCTCTCCGCAGTTGTGAGCGAAACGTCCAAAGAAACCGCCTCCAGGGAGGTGAACCGACCACGGCCTCAAAGCCCGGAAACCATTCTTCACAAATTCTATGTCGTTTATGCTAGTCCACAACTGTAGGAAGAATCAGTATTTTTTCCTCTGACTTCAAACCAGTTGGCAGGGAACAAATAAACTAGGGAGTTCCAACTGATCGATTTTTCACGTTGGGCCACTTTCAAAAATAAATAAATAAATAAAATCAGGTGTTAAGTGGAATTTCTTAAGACTGCTAAGGCAGCTAAGTGAACACTTGAATACTTCAATCATTAATTTAAAGAATTTCATAGGTATTTTTTAAACAACATGTATTTTTTGGCGCCTTCAATATTTTAGTATATTATACAAAAATATAAATGTGCAGCTTTTCAATTCGTTTGGATTCTTGTTGAATAGGTAAAAAGAAATTTAAAAAAAATTGATTAGAGTTCCTAATCATTGTTGTTGGTATCGTTGCCACGAATTCAACACAAATGTGTCATTTTAAGGGACAATACATACAACTTTGTTTATCGGAACTCTTGAGACCTCGGCGTATTTTTAATCATTTTATACCTATGTGTTTTTTTGTATTTGTGGTTTTTTACTACACATTTTTTTACTCATTGTACAAAAATGTATATTTTTCAAGGCAGTAGAACAAATAAATAAAAGTATTTCAATAACTCTTGCACAGAGTGATACCAAACTAATGGAATTCTGAAACTTCCAACTTGATTCATTATGTAAATAAAAAGTTCTTTAAATTAATACTTCTTGTGCATATTCATTCAAAGTTAGAAGGTCCTGGTATATTATTTTATATTCATGATTATAAAGTATATAAATTTTTTTGGGATTTATACCTATCCTTGAGAAACTAATCACGATTCATGACCAAATTATTTAGGAAGTAAAATGATATGGTGGAAAATATTCATTTGAAATTTACTCAAGCCGAATTCCTTATCAACTGGTTTTTTTTGGACTATGATTTCATTATGAGACTAATTATTAATGAAATAATCTCGGTTACATGGTACTTGTAGCTGTCAGAGTAACTGATTTATTGTCATTAATCTTATTTAGGATACCCACAGATAGGAATTTTTTGGCATTTGCTGAGCTATGAGTCAGAACAGTGAAAGAGTGGTGTTTGAGAAACTTCTACGAAACAATTGGTTTCTGAAGCGAATATTCCACACAGCAAAAAGAAAAATAATTGGAGCATGCTCTTTTTCAGATACTACTTTTTCTGACTTCTTATACAAATTTTAATCAGAAACTGTTTTATGTTTATTTCGAAGTTATTTTATATGTCGTCGATAACTGACAGCGAAATTATAGCTTTAGTATAAATGATATTGATATGTTTGTAATCAGTGATTTTTTTCACAATATTATGCAGAGCTAATTGTTGGATTTGTATAGTATAGTTTATTTAACAAATTTGTTTAACTTTTAATAGTATGAATTGACTAGTCATTTTTATTATTCATATGTATTTATCAAATTGTGTAACGTTGTATAAAAGTTGTTTTATTATTGTAGATCACTTAATATATTGGTTTTCTCTTATTTAGAATTTCATTTTAATGTTTTCTGGTGAAAATGGGGACATGCTCAGGAAGAAGTTGTATAATGAGCTATTGATTCCTGCATAAAAGTGTTATACATTTTTCATTTGCAAGTTTTTCCAAATTCGTCTCAATATTACTTTTTGGCAAAAAAAGATTTATTTTTTCACCTGATTTCAAAAGAAGAAGAATTTAAATAAATAGAACTTGACAAGCAATTTTGTTTTAAGTAACATATTTTCGTTCTGGTGAAATGGACTTTTCATTTTGATTAGATAGTAAGGTTCAATAACCAGGGAACATCCGGAAATACGAGAAAAATGAGGTAAGAATTGTTTTTTTTGCATGTTTTTTTAGGAATTGGGGTTGCTTTTTTAAGCTGCTCGTTCTCTGAAAAAACGAGTACTGAGAAAAACATTTTTCTGATATCGCTCAAGACCCACTTCAGACCCCAAACTACAGTACTTTACCTACTTCCAACCATGAAACAAAGTCAAGTAAAAAAACACATGTTTCAAATTGAGAGTTGGTTTATTTATTTATTTTCATTTTCGAAAGGAAGTTCACAGACTGATGTTTAAATAAAAAAAGGCAAGTACATTTCATTTTATTTAAAGTCACCAGAATATTACTGACTATTAAATAGTCACTGTTCTATCTTGCATGGACAATAAGAATGACTTCTTTAAAGCAAATACTCCTGGGAGAGTATATTCAAGAAATCAAACACAAGCTCCAAGAGATTTGTTGGAGGAGAGTAGCAATAAAAAAAAAGAAACACTGGCACCGTTAATGTCGCTCTGACAAGTCTCTCGAACCCTGTGTTCCATTTCATTTAATTTTCGAATAAATAAAGATAAAATAGCCATAAAACTGACAGGTATGGGTAAGAACAGTTAACTTTTTTCCACCATGTCCTATCTCTATTCCTGATTTCGGAAAACGGCCAGTGATTTTTCTGTACCTTATGGAGCGAATTTTCCAGAACATATTTCCATGGGGAATATACTTAATCATTACATTGTAATTACTTTTGTTGCCTGTTCTAAAATTCCATAAGTTATCCAGTTACCTGGCAATCCCAACATTTTTGCAGGCTGTACTTTAATATTTTCACAATACATGAAAAAGTCCAGTCCACTCTTTTATTTATCCCATAAGCCTATTTCTTTCATTTTTGTTTGAAAGTACTGTTGTAAATTTTCCGCACATTGGTAATACTCCGTTTCTGGTGAGTTGTATATCTTGCAATTCGTGAAAATTCTCATCATGTCTGCGATGAACAATCTTCTAGATACATAGTACCTTGCTTTCAGTCTATCAGCCATTGTTTTGAGATCTGATGAACAAAAAAAGTCTGAATTAGTCAGCAGTAATAATAAATTATTAGTTACATGATTCATTCTGATAGTTAGTATAAATGAATAAAATTATTAACTACTGTTCTACAATTTTTACCCACTACACTCAAATTAAAAGGGAGCAGTGCACATAATTTAAAATTTCAGAAGACCAGCAACTATAAAAAAACACGGACACAATTAGAAATTAGATTTTAAAATTATTCTGGATGTCTCGTGCTAAATCACACCTAGATCACCTGAAGGAACGTGGTTGATATCAAGGTTGGAGGAAAAGAACTGAAAGTGATCAAAAATGAATATCACATACTTGAACGAAGTAAGCAGGACTCGAAAAATATTTTAGAAAGCTGGTGTTCAAATACATGCAAAACACCTTTTGAAACATTTAAACTATCAATCATTAGGAATTTAATCAATAATCAACGAATATACAATTACCTGCAGAATTATACGACGAAAAATATATTAGAGAATTATCCAGGATGTCCTGTACTCCATCACATACATCACCCATCATGGTTGATATTAAGCATTTGTCATTCGGAATACAGTGAAGAACCAACAAACACAATTATTTGTAAAAGAGGTATCTCATTTGAAAATTATTCTCGAAAACATAAAATATTTTATCCTTTTCCAAACTTTAATCCTAAATTTGATTATAAAAAAGCTGCCCCAACATTTACAAGGAAGAGTTATCTTCAACGGACAAACTCACAAATACAAAACTAGATCTACAATAATTGACTTTCATATTCAACAAGTTGCATCAAGGTGGCAGCACCGTCATATAATTCAAACTGGGACCCGCCAAGGCGCTTCAATCCTGAATTTCTGCATAACATTAATTGATGCAGATCAGCTTTCACTATTTCAAAATAGATGGCCTCACAATAAATCGATGGTTCGTCAGTTTGATAATTTTCATATTTATTTATGTTCATTTGACATTTAATATATTCTATAATATTTGCAACACCTTTATATTTATTATGAACACTGTCTAATACCCTACCGCTTGCAATTTGAGTGTTTTTGTTCACAATAGCAAGATAGCATGGCACCAACCGGTGACAACTGAACTTGCGCCATCTATACTCCAATGTCCAAACTATCAACATCTTTGTGTTTGAGACAACACTCGACACATGGGCGTTTTTTTTACTGCATAATGATGGATCTTTCGGAAATGAAAGGCAAGAATTCAAACGTTAGTGAAGTAATATATATATATATATATAACTCGATAAGGAATGGGAATAAACTGTTGAACACAATTAGCCTAATATTTACTTACGAAATGTATGTAACAACTCGGTAAAACATAAGAAAATTGAAAGCTTTAATCACAAAATAATCTATGATGGGACATTGAACTAAAGAGTACAATAGCTTAGGAAATAGCTGATAATATGAATAATCTGCCAGAAGAAAAAAAGTTCAACCTTCATTTAAGAGAGGGAGTTGAAGTTATATCTCCTAAATCAATGAAACCTATTAACCAGTACTGTTCTGATTTGGTTTTTCTTATTTTTTATTTACAGTATCATAATATAGTATTGTATAGTATTGACTTCAAATTGTCAATGAATCAATGACTAAATAAAAGATTTATATAAACATTCACAAACTTCGCCACCTATGAACCAATAGAGGAACATACTTCTACCAAAACTCACAGCTAAATTAGCAGAAAAGTAAACATCATTTGCTGAGAAAAGTAGTAAAAGCAGCAATGTTTGATTCAACCAACAAAAATTCAGACATGTTTTGTAAATCTATACAGCAAATATGTTTTAGTAAAAAAATAACTTACCCATTGGATATTTTATATGATCGTAATAGTCTGTTACTTCATGTCTATCAACCGGCTGTCTGAATGGCCAAGAGTCCTCATGCGTCTTAACCTTGAATTCGTATAAAAATCAGTAATGTTCGCAGCCCAATAATTGGTGTACTTACCGCATTCAGGACAATTTTCAACATACTGGCCAGAATGTCGAAATCTTGAGATTCTTCCAGCTGCTGACCTCTGGTGGTTCGCAAAGCAGGTTTCCAGCCTGTTTCTTCTATGCCTGGTATCGATTCCACAGGAATAGTTCCTACACCTGGAAATTCAGTTAACAAATTATAAAACTCAAAGTGTGAGATATTTCAACAATTGCCAGATCTGGAATGACCTCATGAACTTCCTCGATTGTGCATCTTTTCAAAGTTTGAAATAACGAGTCTTTTCTCTGATGAATATGTTAAAATTGTGTGTGTTTATTATCAATGAGTGAATAACATGGGTACTAGGAATAACGATGTCACTATCATCTAAATGAACTTCTTTAGAAAACAACTTGTAATATAGTTTATATTTTTGCTATCGAATTGGAATACTTTTTTTACATTCAATTTTGGTAGACTGTAATCAAATACTCCTGTAATAAGAATTGTTAATTATTATTTTATATACAATAGCTATTTGTATTACTAAGGAGGAAAGATATGTAATACGTATGATTATTCCTCCTTTCCGCTTAATGAACCTTTTTTGTAAATTGAATTCAATGGAATACTTATTTTCAAATATGGCCTATGTATCAAGTTTTGCTTCACCTTTCAACTAACCTTCCTTGAAGAAATACATTCCTTGATGAACTTTAGAAACCATTCTTTGTTGTTGGTAAATTAGCTGCTTGACGAATTTTTTCTGTCTCCTGACAATACTAGTAAACTCTGTATAGATTATTTTAGGGTTTAACTCACAGTGCATCAATGTAGCACCCTCATAATCTTTAATATATCCCTGGTATACGGCCCTAGTCATTTTTATATCTTTGGAAAATCCCTGCCTTTCAAAATATCCTAAAAATTAAAAATCAGCAAAATATTACGATACACTTCAGAAAATAGATCATCACAACTTCTCTTACCTATCGCATTTTGGTCGGCAAACGTTAAGAAATGCAATATTCCTTTGGAAATGTTATAATCTTTCAGGTGGTTCATCAGATGAGTACCATAACCTTTGACTTGTTCTCTAGAGATGACTGCGCAGAACACAATTTCTGTGAAGCCCTGTGTCTGGAACGGTCGAAAGCATATTCCACCAATTGGTCGGTTTTCTTTTATCAAAGCAATTGTTCGATGTTTTCTATAAAAAAAAATATATACATCTTAGGAAATTTTATCGGGGGTAATATAACATTACCTCGTTTATCGATTTTGTTTGAAAATAATAAACTGCCAGAAAAAATTACTCGTCCTGCGGACTTGTAATTTTTTCAGGGGCAGTTTTTTTCGTTGAATTGTCAGGCAACAAAATTCTCATTAATACATGTCAAGTTTACTTCGACTATAAAAAGCTCTATTGTAATTATAAGTGAATAAATTTTGACTGATGTGGTAAATAATCTCAGATATAACCTTCAAATTCGCACTAGTCGCGTAATAGCGGAACTCATTCATTCAGTAATAATAGTAGTAATAATAAAGTGTTTTTATTCAAGGCAAACCTCAGTCAGTGACTGAATGCCATCATCTACTGGTTGCAATAATGATTCACTTGATTTCCGTCAGTGAAATCAATGGTATCTTTTTCAATGGGAAGGTACACACATCATTGAAAAAGGTGTTCAAAATGTAATTCAAAACTGTGTGGTTTATTACCGTCATTAAAAATGTAGATCTCGACAATAACATTGAAATTTCTAGAAAGTAGAGCCTCAGACTTACTTGGGTGATAGTTACTACCAGAATATTACCAAACAAAGTGCTTGAAGCCTATCAAACAAGATCCATCGTGGATTCATACTAGGTTCACTATCTTCAATTATGAGTATGAAATATTGATAGATATTTTTATACACAAAGGAAACACAGGAAAACTTACGGATCAAACAACAGCTGTGTAATATACTCTATAGGCATCCGTGGCAACTGATGAGAAAACACACTCTGTAAGCCAATCAGCCACAACATAGTTTGTTTAGTCACTGGTTCAGTGAGACTATTGCCAACAACATGAAGCTGAATTATGTTACGCTTTTCTTCTAGTTTAGGGGCCTCGTCAGTTGCTGGTGCATTTTCTGAAAACACCATCTGAAAAAAATTTATATAATCATAAGACATTAGATTTGATGGAAGGTTGATATATACATACAGCACCATAAAGCTCTAGAGTGTGAGCCAAAAATTTAATCAACTTCTTCCATTTCACATGACGTCCGGAATATTTTCAACACAGATCATATTCATATCATTTATCAAATAAAGGCATTTAAAAATGAGAACAAATTAATAATCCACTAATTAATTACTATGCTCAATATGATTATTTGATTAAAATACGCAATTGTAAGATATTTTATTAAATTCATGAGTGTAAATAATCTATTGTTAATATAAGAAAAAAATACAGTTGATGTACCAAGGACCTCTTTTTTTCATTATTTCTGTTAATGATCTATGATCTAACCCAATAGACACTAAGCATAAAATATGGAAAGACAGTAATATCATATATTTTGAAATCCGACAATACCACAATTTAAACATATGTTGAACTCTTGAAGAGGACCTTGCATTATCTTCAGCGGCCAGATTAAAAAATCAAAAAACAGTATTCTCTTTAAAAAATATAGAAAATTACTGAAATCCGCAAACTAGTGTGAAAAATCTAGGAATTCATATAGAGAGCAAACTAAAATGGAATCAGCACATGAATGAAATATTCAAAAAATCCAATGTAAATTTAATTTTACTAAGAATATAAGTGTCTAAAGTAACTCTTTCTCACACTGTTGTTGAAGTAATTTTTTAATGTCAATCAACTGAAACTGTTTCATTTGATACGTCAAGAAGAGTACTTCGACCATGACACTGAAGATGACTTTCGCAGTTGCAGATGAAACGTTTGGAGACCTCGGCAAAACACGGAAACAAAACAGAACAGAGCAGGTATTATTATTTCTGTTGTCAGATTTACGATATTTTTAATGAAAAAAAACATAAATTTTTTTAAAGAGTAAATATGATTATATGCATACAAGAGTCAAATGGTGAAACTCAACTTACATCTGGTCCAGTCATATAATTGGGATCGTCGATTATAGATATGATTTGGGCCACTGTGTCTTGCGGGAGGTCTTCAAATTGCTCATCCTGAGCGAGCTTTTTTCTTTTGGCTTCCCTCACTGGTGTTTCAGAGCCACTGCGAATAGATTTACCTAAAAGTCATTATTTTGTAACAAAGACAGATTTTTTACACATTGACAGGTCTCACCGCTAACTGAGCCCAGAGTTGAAGTTGTAAATCCTTCTCTATCAGTTTGACCTAAAGTTACCTTCTCAAATTCACCTTTTTTTGGAGTAACAGCGCCTACTTAAAGCAATTGAATTCATAATAATTAAAATAGAGAATAAGTGCCAATCAATTCAATTTTCTCTCTATGATTTGGAGTGAGACAGAGAGAGAGAATATGTGTAAATTCAAACGCTTCTCAGTTGTGATGTCAGTGTCTGCTTGTAATAACAATACTTTGATTTTCCTTTTTTTTCTTTTTTGAAAATGACAGGATAGGTTCATTGTTTACATACAGGAGCGGCGCGTTCCTACACTTATAAAAAGGTAATTTTTTGGTCCAGATTTCTAAATTTTACTTAGTTTTCTACTTCTTTTGGTGGACAGAGCACATGTGTATTATTCAGTAAATGGTTGCAATTCACCATGTTTACATGCTGAGACAACATGTAAGCAAAAGGTAAAAAGCAATTACATGCCACAGTCTCTAAATGAGTGAATATTTTTCAAAAGAAATAAAACACAAAATAGAAAATAAAACACAATACAGTATAAAAACATCAAGTTCACCTTTCAACCTAGCATCCAACAATGATTGAAAATGCAATGACTGTGTCTTGAATTCGGGATCCCAAATAGGGGAGTTGGATGCATAAATTTCCTCGTCTAACTGATTCAAGAATGGAGGGAAATTAGTCAACAGCATGACCCTTCTATCCTGGGGCATCGTTTCTCTCTCCCTATGAAATTGATCCATTATTTGTTTACGAATGTATTTGAAAATTGCCCTCAGGAGAGTCCTGCCAAAAACCATGGTGGTATCGAAGTGCTGAAGAGAGTCGCAGAAGGTTGGTACATAGCAGAATACCAGCCACCTGGAAATTTCACATGTTTAATTTTTTCAAATATACCTATTTCCTAAATTATAAATCAAGAAATATCAGTTCCCCTTAATCTGAGGTGATTTGTAGATGAGATAAAAGGGTACTGCTGATGGTAATACTAAGCACTGAAATGAAAGATTTCATTGGTAAGGATACTCCTGACATAGTTATGCTGGACACTATGAGATCAGCCTTTCTAGAGAAAAGACATGCTTAGGTTTTATTCGCAATGAATTCTTCCAAGTTGTTGGATCCGCATTCTACAATTTATTGGCTGATATCGATTTGGAAGAGAATGAAGGATACTATCATTCTCAAAGCTGTGCACTTGACATGAGGTAGCTCCCAACAAATCATTGATGTGGAGAGATCAGTCTGAGAGAAAGCTAGAAATCAAGGAACACAACTGGGGTGGTAAGCCCCAAGGTGAAAGTTCGTCAGAGTCTCTGGTACCAAATGTGATCAAACGCCTTGGAGATATCTAATGCATACAACAGCCAGAGATTTACTGTATTTTTTGATAGACTGCTGTGGGAATTTTGATAAAGAAGTATCAGATAAATGAGTGTAAGAAAGTTATCGCAGGGGCACTAAAATCTCAAACAATGCCCCCCTCTACCTTTTTATTTTAATCTTGTCACTTGTGAAACCTCACACTGTACTATAATTTCAAATACAATGCAATTTTCTGTGACTTAGCCAAATCCTTTTTAATTTTTATCTCTATTAGATAACCATTTCCAAACGTTCGAACGCAATTCTGCATCATCCAAGGTACAGATCAAAATAGTGATAAATCATATGAATTTATAATCACTATTTCATCGCAAAGCTAGAAAAAGAATTACCTGGTATATTCTATTTTGTATTTCGTTGCCTCTTCTTGGTTAACTATATGCTTTTGGCTACTAGGGCAGGGAAAATCCCATGTATTCAGGCAGTGAAACAGGATTTTCACCAGTTCATACATAGTCTTTAACTCTTGCTGGCCAATATGGGAATATTTGTAAACCAACAAATTTGTGACTGCCTTGTGGATACAAGGTTTCTGAAACGGTGGCTGACCCAAAGGTCCTTCGACTACAGGAGTGTCTAAAGTCAAGACACATTTTCGGAGAAGCTGCAAAAAGAAAAATAAATAAGTTCCAATGTGATTTATCAAGTATATTCCAAATCTTGATGGCTCAAAATGTTGGTATATGATGTGTAACTATTAATAAATTAATTTTTTTTAACAACATTTGGGCAATTCTCAGAACTCTGCAGGACACTTATGAAAGCTAGGGATAACAAGGACCTTATCTTTCAACAGATTTTAGCTGATTCACAGCAAGTTATTCAAATCAATTCAGAGCAATATAACAACAATATTTTATTACAAAGTATTCTTAAAAATCAACAGTAGAATAAAATAAATAATGATATAGTAGTTGAAGTAACAGAGACCAAAGAAATACAAAAAATGTTCTTCAAAGAGTGTAATGGTTGTTGTGTAACTTTTTGATGGCCAAATTTGATATCTTCATAAAACATAATCTGACATATTATTGGTGACTCTGTATCAAGTATGACTCACAAAAATATGCATACGTACATGCAATAATTTTTAACAATATTTTGCTTACCCGGAATAAGTAAAGATACACCCTCTTTGTTTCTGGATTTTCTTCCCTACTCATTGCTGTGTACATATTGTCAACATCTACCACCATACTCAGTAGTCTATTTAGTTCTGGTTCTGGTTTATCCTTCAAGTGGGAAATATGTGAATCTAAAATCACAGAATGGAACAAATTTCAGCAATTAATAAGTAAACCCAATTATATGTACCTAGGGTATGCTCGCATCTACAAGGATCTGTGAACGTAGGATTCTGTTGGTTACTGTCTACCCTTTTCCATCCAATACAGTCACATTTCTCAGCCTTCAATAAGCATAATTAAAAGTATACACTGATAGTACTGATACGTCAACACATTAGGAGGTATTATTACTATGTTTCTTCTAATAATTCTACAGGATTTTTGATACATATTTTGACTAGATCCCAGAACAAGAGTAAGTAATTTACATTGAATATTTGAAGTAAAATGGCTGATATATGCACCTTACCTTAGACTCAGAACCAAGAGTTCATCAATAGGGAAACAATGCAAACATTTATGGAACTTCAACTAGTACTAAGAGAGTTTGCTGTTTCACTCTTAGTTCTAGTTCTTAGTCTCAGGTGTAGTTCTTAGGTGGGGGTGCATAAATCGGCCATAAACATATACAGAGGATAAAATATTTAAAATAATTTTGTACACAGATCAAACTTGTTCAAATATATTTATGTTGTACCTGACATTTGGAGTACACTGCTAGCTTCAATAATTTCTTGTTATGAGGGAATGCGAGTACTGCCTGTTTCTTTTGCTGAATTCTTTGAAGATTATTCAGTCGAGAAGCATACTGGTCCGTTTTGTGTGCAGAAGCTGTACCTTTCTGGCCTTGATTTGGGTGATCTGATGAGTTCATAGAACAGTTATCAAGTAGTTCGGCTTGCTCGGACATTATTATTTTGGTTCTTGCACTAATCCACCAGCTTATCAACTACCAAGTACCATAACAATCATAACATAACCTGCAAGTTATATTTTTTTTATTTTTGCATAATTTTCCGAAATGTTTGTGTACCTTATATAGTACTGTTGTACGAATAGTATTTGGTTCTGAAATTATAGTAAGTTTCTAAAAAAATAAAATAATGAATAATCTTTATATATTCAAACTGACAAAGTAACAATGTTGCCAAAACCACAAAACCCGTCACGAAGACACGTAGAACGAAGTCACCAACACAACACGTCATATGTCAACACAGCGATCTATGAAAGTTTGTCAGTGTCGCCACACACAGACTTCATCTCACATTAGTTCCCTCATGCGTTTGCCCTATAAGTTAATAAATAATGGAGCGGACAAACGAAATTGATGAATTTTTTTTAATTATATCAAATGTACCCTCGTATTTGGGACAAAATTAACGATGCCGATGGATGGACTGATATTCAGAATATATGAAACAAGCGTGCACAGTTCAGGAGCTCCAACCAGCACCGTCTTGTTTTCCGTGGGCTCTCAGTAACTTATTTACTTATGAAGATATAACATATATGCGATTGGTAAGAAGCATTCAGGTGAAAATAAGCTACTGCCGATTTCGACAAATTCACCACTGTAATAAAACCGATCTGCGGGTGGTGTCTTAGCTTTTGCTTTAACATGGATTGATAATTGGACCATTTGTTGCAGACTATACTGATGAGGGCAAGAAAACAGAAATCGATGTAAAGGTGATCCAAATGTTTCAATTAACATTTTCCATACAACTAGCAATTGTGGCGTTAGCCTTGGAACTCTGCTCGGAAATTTATTGGATGTAAATCAACGTTTGTCGTGGTATTAGCCAGGAAAGTAGTTGTTTTCTGATGGATTTTTGATGGCAGGTCATATCTAGTTTCTAACTTGATAAGCCCATTGTTAAATTAATAGATTCCTTTCTGTTAATAATTTGAATCATGCAGGGACATAGGTACTAAAAAAATATGAGTATTCAGTGTAAGTTGTAGTCGTTTTCCTGAATTCATCTATTCTAACAGTTTCCAATGTTTCTGTTCATCAAGTTCATCATCGAAATGTATAATTACTAACTAATTTGGGGATTTTTCTAGAAAAATTGAACCGCTTTATTTCTATTATATTCGTTCCATTGCATGGATTTTCAACATCATAATTTATTTGATTGAAGCAGTTGTGCCACCATAAAAGTTGAAAATGAAATAGTCAGCCCAAAATATGTATATTTATTATTTTCGAGGAAATGATTGAAATGCTTCAATCATTCACACATTTTCAGGTCACAAACACTTATCGATCAAACTCCACAAAGTTCAAAACTGCTAGTCGTTATGGCAACCCTTTAAACAATATAATATTGTTCTACATATTATAGACTTATTTGGAGTGGTTCGGCAACTGTTGTGTGAAATCCCGGAAAAGCTGGGTAACGTATTAGTGATTTTTCTCTATATGTAATATTGCAACTTCGTTTGAGACTCTCTAGGTTACTGGTTACCGAGGTGTTGCGTGTTCGATACACAATCGCGTGAGGAGCAGAGAATGGAAAAAAGAACACACATTATTCATTTTTAGCAATGTTTGGTCTATATCTACTGAAAATTTAACGACATACTTGACGATATATTATTCGATTCGCAGGAGGACAGTTCTATACAGAGATTCCCAAGAATACTGATGATTACCTATATCTTTGTTGATCACTTAGTCTTTGGCAATCCCATTATATGGATTGTTTTGATTATACTTGACGTTACTGATAAGACTACCGTCCCTTTAATTTTTTTTGTTCTGGTTCCCACGAAAAGGAGAATCCTGTATTGTTCGGAAAACATTGTGAGAGCAGACGAAAGGTAGGTAGGAATTGGTGTTCTTCTTTAATTCCTGCAGACTATATGCCTCAAGAAACACCTCCAGAAGCAGTGAGTTCCAAAATTTTGTCGTTCGTTGGAAGCACAAGCCCTGGGAAAGAAATGTTTGTCTTGTCTCCAAAATAACGGCAAATTGAAGTGAGGACTCAGTTCGACGGGTGAGTCTCGATAGGTCCGCCAACGACAGAACGATTGATGATATTTCGGAAGAGCATCGCCTATTAAAATAGCTATATAACATGGGGACAGATCGTGAGATGCGGAGCTTCTGCGTGCTTATGAGCCAAGTATCACTGCCGAAACGAATGACCCATTTTTATACATAATCTGAAATTTTCAGTGTGTGTTTGGGTGCTGTCCTCCATATATGGCAGCGGTATTCCAAGACAGGTCGGATTTGTGCCTTGTAAATCATTTTCAGTTGACGCGAGGTGCGAGGTGAAAATAGCTCTTGGCACGAAACAGAAAACCAAGTTTTTGAGAGGCATTTTTGGCAATGGACCTCATATGTTTTTCCCCAGAAAGGCCGCTCTTTCCAGATAAAATCATCAGCATCATGCTCTTTACAATGATTAAAACATACACAGTTGAAACTATCATACCTAAAAACTATGACAACGTTATAGACAAGGAAGAAAACTGGTTCAAACGTAAATTTAAAGAGACACTTTAATCCAAGCAAACAACGCTTTCAGTCAACCCAGCGTAGAAATCAAGAATGTGTGGAAAACGTTAATTATCAACAAGTCAGGTTAGGTCTGGTTACCTCAAACCATATAAAGTTTCTCTTGTGACTCTAGCTATTAGTTAACACTTAGTAACAATCGGAGATACTGTACCGATTGCTAATAAAAACACTACAGACAATGGAAGTCCGCAATGAGAGTAATCATATCTAGGGCAATTTCTGCTAAATCAGGGTTCTTCATATATGATGTTTTTCTTGACGTGGTTGGTATATATGCATACCCAGCAATATGATTTCATAAATTATCTCGTTGGGCTGGAAGAGAAACACACTCTTTCCAATGAAAATGTTAAGGAAAACGAGCAAATACCATTTTAGTAGGCTGAATTGTAGTGCCTCATGATACAGGGCAGCGTTATGCTGCTTGATGGTGTAGAAAATGAACAATGGGTGAAGATGAGATTGTGGTCAGAGTTCCCAAGTGGATGTATCAGGATTGGTGATGAGAAAAAGATAAAAATGTATTGGCATACTGCGTGTGGGTAACTCAGCCAGTTGCTTTAGACCCTACGACCTACCTCGTCTGATTTGTTTGAAAATTTGAGCCAGGTAGACTTGTATGCATCGAAATCTCCCATTACGCTGATTGAAAACTTGAATAGGTCGCTATAGAATGGTTCATTAGGAGATAAGTAAAGGCAGCACAAGAATTTGGTTTGGAATTAGCCAGCTTTAACTACATTACCTGAAAGTCTTTCGGCACCTTCTTCTTCTCCACGTTGGCATGGTAGGTCAATCTTAGAATTTTTTTTGTTAAAATTTCTTATTACGAATCTCTCAGGTTTTCGTAGAAAACCTCTCAAAAGCAGAGCTTGTCCGAGCAAGGGAGACCCGGGACCTACTGCTTAAAAAGTGGATTCCGAACCACTTTAGCTCCGTGATGGCGGTGGGGATCGAACCCGGGCCGCCCGGGTAAGAACAACTAACACCTCCTCACCACCCGACCTCTTCGCTACATGAAGACAAATCTTTGGTAAAATTATTTTCTCTTCGTTTCTGTTGAAGTTCTCTTGGTGTTTGTGTATTTCTATGGCTTCTAAATACATTCTTGTTGAATGCATGCTCGGCGACTACAGACTCCTCGGTTTGTCTCAATCTAAACACCGCTTGTGCTCGACTAGGCGGATACCAATGCTTCTTTCCGTTTGGACGATATAAACCTTACCACAGTTACATGAAATCCTGTAAACTCCCGATGATTTTAGTGGATCTCTGTTGTCTTTTGCTGATCTCAGAAACTCCGATATCTTCTTCATTGTTAATTTTCTCCTTCTAGAATTTTCCCAATTTGGTTGGTGACACCTTCTATGTGCCTTAGTTCACATATTCTCAAAGCTCAGGCAGCGCTAAGGGCCATCTGCCATCCACCAAGTTCAGAACTTGATCAAACTAGTTGAAACGAAGGAAGTCCTTTTGGTATGGGTCGCAGAGGGGTGCGTAGAGATCAAGGGATGGCAAAAACTATCCATAAGGGTATACATGCCGGGCTGATTCTCCATTAGTACTAACTACTACTATTTTGAACGTCACTCGTTTGAAACTTACTTGATGTCATATACAATGTATAATGTTTTGCTGTTTTCTGTTGAATAAAGACAAGTTCTGGTTGATTTTTCATAATAATTATCAAGCGGTACCGTTTAGTTTGTATTCATATGCATCTTTTACTGCAAGGTGAATATTCGTTGGCTCGGGAGATATATAACTCATCTTATTATTTTCGAGCTGTTCAGCTTCTCAAGATTTCCTTCACCTTGTTTACACGATGCATGAATTCTTATAATCTGAATGAACAAAATTGTGCAACAATTATTATCAACGTTAAGCTAATCTCAATTTCAAATAAGTATTGATTGCGATTTTCTCAAAGAACATGAATATTCATGAATATTCATGACCAATAGAAAGCGGATGAAAGTCTCTATGAAATAGGCGATTAAAAGAAGTACTTTTTTTAATTCCCTGTTCCAGTCTGGAAATTCCAATCATGGCTTCGACTCATAGTTTGTCTAGACATGAAGTTTGCATGGGACTGGGTAGTAACAGCACAGATTAAGTACAACAGTTCGTATTTAATAAAAGTTTGGTGATTCTGAAGTTGATTGAATTTTGAACGATCGCGAACAAATCGATTAACATCGCTAACAATAGCACAGCGGTATTACTTTCATGTGCCCTAAAGGAAGTTTGGGTGAAAGTAACATATTTTTTTCTTTTCACAAAATGTTGAGTTGAATGTTACTAACTATTTCTTGCTATACCTCTAGTGTTTACGGGGAAGTATTATTATCATTAAAATTATTATTAAATATTTATTCAAACGTGTCGGTCAGGATCGAACAC
Organism: Chrysolina haemoptera; assembly: GCA_958298965.1. Taxonomy (NCBI): domain Eukaryota; kingdom Metazoa; phylum Arthropoda; class Insecta; order Coleoptera; family Chrysomelidae; genus Chrysolina; species Chrysolina haemoptera. The sequence continues at coordinate 6,443,368 of OY282594.1, forward strand.
AAAAATTGAATCTCTTGATAAGCTCAGAGCATGAATGTACCGAATTCACTTGATTATATAAATTTACGAAATATCTTTTTTACGGCGAGAGCACAACTTATTTTCAAGATCTTTATAGCTATGAAAGAAGTAAGAGTCACCACCAATTCAAATAAAATTATCAGTATGGAATTTGACCAACTTCTCACTTATATGCGAATGTTTGTGATGGAAACGAATATCTCTGATAAGACCAGCAAATAAATGAAGAAAAATATAGATCAATCACTGATGAAACTGCTTGAAGTTAAGTTGATAAAAAACCTATCTAAATCATGAGAAGTTCCAAGGAGTAATTGATGCCGCAAAGGCTTTGATTAGAATTCACCACAGGAAAATGATGTGGATGAACAGATAAGCTCCACCGAGCTTCAACCTAGTCTAGTAGTTTTATTTTCTTCATAGCGCGTTTGGCATTTCTTTTACCATGCCAAGTAATATTAACTGTCAGCCGGAAGAATTGGTTGGAAAAGTATCACGAATACATTATAGTGAATCATTTGGTCGTAGAAGAGTAGTACTTTTCATGAGGACAACTTTTCTTATATCTTTCTACGTAGGCCTTTAGTATGAGAAACATTCCAAGTACTATCTGTAGGGCATTGAACAACAGGTTTATTCGTTTGAATCGAGGTGTAGCACTTTCCTACACCTGGTGTAATTTACACTCGATTTTAGCATTCGTTTGCAAATTAATTTGACACATTCCTTTGTTTGAACTGCACTACCCGATTCAAAATATGGTTTAAATTATACTACACAACACCTTGATAAATCTAAAGTCGACATTGAAAAATGTGACAGATTGTGTGTCGATTCCAGGGTTGCCACTCCAGATTTTTGTTTTTTTCGTAATAGATCTTCTTTCAAAATTGTACTAAATGGTACTAAATTGAATAAAATCGCCGAGGGCGTCGAATATCCTTGGTGCGCTTGCGCATTAACAAATAACTATTAAAAACGGCGATACTCATCGGCATGTCTGACTTTGTCTGGTAGCAAGGTAGTATCGAATCGATCAATAATTATTGAGAACGTAAAGGTACTACACAGGAATTTATTAAAATATTCTTCCATTATCAAAAGTGAGAAACAATTGAATAAATCGTACTGTTTGGAGAAGAGAAATATTGAACAAAATACGGCATTCATTGCAATCCATGATCATTGTCGATTATTGATAATTCCTGAGCTTTCTTGATATTTCATAAGCTCGATGTTGATGGCTTTTTCTATGACCTTCGAGCTATAGTTGCTGGGTAGGGTCTTTTTCCCCATTTCGGGGTCTGGTTGTATTCTTGCAATTTTCCAGTTGGATTGAAATACCCTCAAATAATAAGAGAGGTTAATTAATTTTCGGGGTCACATTCCTTGAGAATGATCGGCGGCATTCCGTCAGATCCACTAGCTTTGTTTGAGTTGAGACCCAGCAAAATTGGCTTTCTTCTGAGCGTTCATCGCTAGTGTTCCATCTTCTTCTTGGTTGTGGGAGGAAATGAGCTGGAAGTGAAATTTTTCTTCACGACTTTGGAAAATGACCAAAAAGAGCTGGATCATCAGTTAGGACACTCAAAGAGCTTTGATCGTATCTTGGCGTTATAAGCCTCTTTCGAAGATTCGATTGTCTCCTTGCTGAGTCCTTGCAGTCCTAGCTGAGTCCTTGCAGTCCTAGCTGAAACATATTCCGATCTAGTCTCAGGGCCTTAATTTTTCAACCTGCTCTGAAGCGAATGCTTGACAGTTTGTATGGGGGACAGTATCGAACGTTTCAGCTCTATCGACGAAGATGGAAAGGGTTGCCATTATCCATAGCCTCGAGTATTTCTTTCGTTAAGTTGTTCGTTAAGTCTTGTGTAAATTTAGCTTCCCGAAATCCGAACTATTTGTAAGAAAGTATTTTGTATTTCATTATTGCTATTTTTATTCGAGTCGTTCTTTGGAACTGTTTCCTAACGTTTCGTTGGCAAGAGTGGCTAAATTCTTCAGAGGTTTGTTCATCTGGAGTCATCGGTTAACTATCAAGATGAACAAACCTCTGAAGAATTTAGCCATCTTGATAGTTAACCGATGACTCCAGATGAACAAACCTCTGAAGAATTTAGCCACTCTTGATAGTTAACCGATGACTCCAGATGAACAAACCTCTGAAGAATTTAGCCACTCTTGATAGTTAACCGATGACTCCAGATGAACAAACCTCTGAAGAATTTAGCCACTCTTGCCCACGAAACGTTAGGAAACAGTTCCAAAGAACGACGGTCTCTAAACTCGAAAAAAAAAATAATATATATAGTGGAAACTTCGGCCGCGAAAGCTTAGCCATATTATTTTGTATTTTTTAAGATGATCACCCGATATTTCTATTTTTATCAGTTTATTCGATTTGTTTGAGACAAACAAATCATAAATGCGAACTTTATGATTCCAGTTTCCGGCGATACGATGTCTAAACCAGGCGGCAGCCCTTCGCCTAAGAAGAAACTCAGCATGCGCGGCGGCGCGATAGTTATAAGGGGTGTTACACTTTTTCTAGCAGCTGGTAAAGGTCCCAAGCCGTGCGCGAACGATAATCGTTCCTGCAAGGGCAAAGGACGCAAAAAGATGACTGATAAAGACGCGTGCAAGTGTTCCCCCAAACTGATGGAGGCGGCGAAGAAGGACACCTTATTGAATAGGTTAGTTGATGTTTATTTATCACTTTTTTCTAGTATATATGTATAGCGAGTGGTAGAACACTATATTAGCGAATGCACTGATAAAAAGGATGTCTTCAATCAAATATAAATATCCTCTTGAAAAGAATAATCTTCTGAAAAGAATAATTAAGTATTTCTAATTGATGAATATACTCTTATTTCGAACTTATTGAACTGTTTGCTTCTTCACATAAATTCCCTTGAAATGAATTTGTTTGAATTAATACATTCCAACTCTTCACCCTAGAGAATACCTACCTGTGAAAAATGCTTTGACTCAAGAACATAATTTCTTGGCGAAGGTCAGGAGGTAGCAGCACGTGGCACAGTCAACCAATGAGCTTCACTCTAGCGGGTGCACGCGAAACCCCGCTACCGGAAAGGCGCGAATCCACGCGAAAGTGCGCACTGCGACTGCCGACTGGGACCTCTATCCTGTTTTCTGTAATCCACGTTGGGTTTTGGGGTTATATTTGAATCATAATTTAAGTGGTTAGTTTTGTATTTGTCACAGTGGTTATGTGCAAATACAGAAGTGCAATACAGAGGTCCAATTATTTCTGCACGATTTGAATTTAGGTCATTTATGGACCAGTTGTGAAGGTTGGTTGAAGATATTTTGGTTTTCAATAGGTGTGTGATAATGGCGAATGACTTTGTCGTTTCTATATTCGATCGCATTTCTATGCGTCACCGAATAGGTACCTACCTTTATTATATAGTTTCTGAAATTAAAATATTACAAAACTATTCTCATATATAACCATCATACCTCAATTGTTCGCAGTTTGTTGAACTGTACCGTATGAACATGGCTTCCATGGCATATTTTTATATTCAAGTGCACATTTGTACTGAACCTCCAAATGCGGATAATCTTGAATCAAAAATGTATTGCATTATGAAGAAGAATATTGTTCGTTATTGAAGTTGAGATATTCTTGCACCAAACAACTCCCATTATATTTAGTGAATAAAGTGTTCATATGTCTCAAAACAGTTTCCTTTCAAGTGGTCAAGAGGATTCCGTCAAAAAATCAAACTAATATTTGGTTGGACCTGTTCAAGAATACAATCGACTTGAATCAATGCAATTAGGCATTGATGCAGAAAATCCTTTTTATCAGTGTGAGATGCTTTGTTTTTCGAGTGTATAAACATATGCTCAACGAGAAGCATATACATTTTTTCTTGAAATAACTTGAATAACAAAATTGTATTATTTTGTACAGGGTGCTCCTATAACAACTCCATATTACAAAAAAATACGAATTAAAATTTGATATTCTAGTCAAGTTTTTCAGTAGCTCGCACAACTCATATTTCTTTTATTCGTCCGTTTCACCCATTTTCTACTTCAATTTGGGCTGCAGTGGAAATAATAGATATCCTATATTACCTGAAAATAACGAAAACAATGTTGTTGACGTTACTCAATGCAAGCCTTTTACACGATACAACTTCACTGTTTATTGGAATCTAATATATAAGTAGATATTTTTGTAAAAGAGAGCAACTTGAGTAAATATCATGAACAACTGAAAAATCATAGTTACACATAAAACGTACCAGATAAATCAATTATTAATTATAGGGCAAAAGAGTGGTGTTTGAAATATCGGCATGAAATTTTGTACGGAGTTCACAAAAGGGCCAGACTGATGAAAGTAAATTCAGTTTTTTTCAAAAATTGCCCCAAACTCAAAGTTTTCAGTGAGACATTATTTATTATCTCAAAGTACGTTTCGTGCAAACATTTTTTCTTAAGTTTACCAGTATAATAATAATAATCAACTGAGCCATTTCAATGACCGTTATATATGTCGCAAATGTATTTTCAACTAACATAGATAGACGATATATTCTAGATCAAAAAATAAACACTAAAAACTCCATAACTTGGATTATTTGCCAAAACATTTCAAACTATAGAAAAAAATAATCAAATTATAACGTAAAAAACCGTTGCTTTGGACTCTCTTATTTTTTATAACCAAAATGTAAAAATAATCAGTTTTCACATATAACAGAATTTACTGTTTTAGTTATTATTAACAGGCAAAAACTGTGGCCACTCCAACTTCCTTTGGGACAAATGTGTCCCACTTTGACCTGTTCTACTGCCCCCTATCAAGCGGTAGCCGAAATGAGACAGAGCGGGAGGGAACTGTAATGAGTCTATTAATACATGCGGGACACATATAACCCTATTGTTATTATTATTATTCACCGTGGCGCTCCAGGACGATTTACCGATTTTTGGTGGCATATTCACTATTTAGCAGTAGGAAAACCCAGGAAACGTACAGCACCACCCTGCGTAGCTGGCAAGCACTCCATGCAAGCATTAGACATCGTCTGTAATTTATGTTGGCAGTTTTTTTTCTGTCAATAGATGGCGTGTAGGTATGCCCTTTTAGGATTTTTTTCAGCGAATGCGTATTATGAGTATGTTTTTTAAGTATAATGAAAAAGGAGAAAAGAATAAAGTTTGAAAACGAACAAAGTTCGAAAAAGAATAAAAATTTAATGAAAATAGATTGACATACTCTCCAATAGTGCACACTTTCAAATTTTGTAGTTTTTTTAAATTCGATCTCTGCTAGAGTCGGAAAACTGAAAAAAATTATTTTTTTCTGTGAATTCGAGCGTACTGCCTCCTCACGTTAATCTTTGCGCATTGAAGTGGAAATTTAATATTTTCAAATACGTTCGATTTACTGTACTTGAATACTCACATCAGATCCTTATATAGATTTTTTATTTCCAGGAAAGAAATTGAGGGACTTTACAAAATATACAAAAAGTTGATTACGTTCAGCAAAACCAGTTCGAAAACAGCTATAAAAAAAAATTCCACTTCTTCTGGAATTGGCAAGCCAGCAGCAGTATCGGAGGTACAGTAACCAGTATTCTTTTTCTAATGATTCAGATGATATTTTTATCGAGTCTTTTACATTATGAGTATAAACTACCTGAAGAAATTTATTTATGCATTCTTCAAACGTTATCTTGAATACATATTTCACAAAGCAGTAGACAAATTTCCCTGAAAATTACTCTTGAAAGAAGTACTTTCTAGTTCTCCATGCACAAGGCTCCAAAATCATATATTTTCTATAAAATGGACGACACCACTTGACGGGAACATCATAAAAATAATGAAACATGGATGTTATCAATCCTATCTTCCGCGTAAAACTAAACAATAGTTATTTTTGTCGGCATGTCTCCTACAGAAAACGACTACTACGACCGTTAAATCATATTTGATGGAAACTTTTGGCGAAGTTTTCTACAAAAACTACTTTGCAATGCTCTCTAGATCTTATAAAAAAAATTGTGTTTCGATACGAATGACGAAACACCAACGTATCGGTTTCATTGTTATTGCCAATCATAAGCGAACTCCAGCTCACCCAATGGAATCGAAAAGTCCTTTCCGTTATAAGTTTGGAATTCCTTAGATGAACACTGCACTATACATATATCCAGCGCCATCTCTAGGTTCCAAAAAGCACCCCACCATCGTGTCGATTTTAATATGAAGCCAAAAGCATTTGAAGAGTAGTGGACGACACTATTTGAGGGGAAGATTAATTAAATAATATGAAACATAGATTTTATAATCCAATCATCTGCTTCATCCTATGCAATAGGTATTATCAATGGCAAATTTTCTACAGAAAATAACAGTTGCTCCCTACGACCTTTGACTTGCGTTCACACTACATATTGCAGTAAATACATATTATTCACAGCAATATTGAGAACCTCGATAACAAATGGACCCATGCTGTGGTGGCCAAAGGTTTAAGTGACAACCAAAGGAAGGCTGGCTAGTGTAAGGTTACTAACCCCAAAGAATATAATTGAATGATCCTTTTACACTAGTTTACAAAGACTGGCCATGCTTGGAATCGCTGGCGCTATGTCCAGCATATCTACGATCAGCCTGGAGGTAATTTTGAACCATTCTCCTCAGTATTTGTATTGTAAGCCTTCAGATTAAGGTGCCTGGACCAATGGAGAGGCAACAATCTTGGCTACTCCAACATAATGGAGGTCATAAGAACCGACACAGCTGGCATGGTGTTGGACAAAATGACTTCAACCTACACCTTTAATGGAACATATACCACCATCATACAAGATGTGGTAGTCACATCAAAGGCCATACCAACGCTGTCAAGAGGGCAAATCTGGTACACGGTACCCAAGCATCTATATTCTGAGGTAATGATTATTTCCGTTTGCACGAGAGGTCCTATTAAACAATCCGCGTAGACCTTCTCACCGACAGTTAGGCGGCAATAAAGACCCAACGATCATGTAGGTTTTTTCCAAACTAGTTTGGGAAACTCACAAAAATCTTAGCGACCTAGGAGCACAGACCAAGGTGAACCTTGTCTGGGAACCAGGTCACAGTGACATCCAGGGGAATGAGAGCGCAGATGCCCTAGCAAGAGTGGGGGAAACAACAACTCCTATCGGACCGGAACCAGCCTGTGGGATCCCATTTGGGTACATTGAGGAGGGCACGAAGAATTAGGTTGGGAGAATGCCTCAGGCAATACTCACAGAACGATGATGACACTGTAGTGCAAAAGATATCGCACAAAGAAATCTCGTGAGAAATCTCTCTCTTTCAGGTGGTGTTAAGTACTTTGGTTATTGCTGTCTTGTTCTATGAGAATCATTATAAAATATATAGAGTGAGCTTGGAATCATATAGCTGCCGCCCGCACTTTTGACATTTCAGTATACTTTGTTTTGTGTGTCCCACGCCCATCTTCCAATTAGAGTTAAGTCGTGAGCCTACCGTGTGACTATGTTAGGCCATATCCAAAAAGGCTGTAATAACCTCCAGTACCAGGATAACAAATTCTGAAAAACTATTAACTTTTACTAATATTCCAGGGTATCGATAGAACTGTGTTCAGAGAAGTTCTGCACAATACCTTCGATATAGTTACCGAAAACACGCTGATTGACAGAATTTTCTGCGTATGGGACAGAAACAACTGCGGTTTGATAACGGTTGAGAATTGGTTCCGAGGACTCTCCTTGTTCCTGAAGGGAAGCGTAGCAGATCAGATTGAATACTGTTTTACAGTTTATGATTTGAACTGCGATGGATACATCACAAAAGACGAAATGTTCCAGCTGCTAAGGTAATTAAGCACACAATTTGAGTAATTAACCAAACTTGAGTAATCAAAAATTTTTCGATACTAGTTCAGAACTCGTAATAGGTATTGATCAAATATCCATATTGCTTTCATGCTCTAGATTCAACAGTTTAGATTATACATTGTACCGAAGTTAACTTTTCGATAATCTCTAATAAGGCTATTGTGAAGATTCTTTTTCGAATATATCAACCAAATCAACTATATGCATCAATTATTCATATGGACGATAGAAATCCTCTATAAGTTTACTAATTCCTGCACGAGTCCAAAAATAGAAAAGTCTCTAGTTAGTTTCAAAAATTGAGCTCTGACATTTCATTCACTTTCAGATACTTCATCTATTCCAATTCATGATATTATAGCATCTCCTGATTCAGACTGACATATAAAAAAACAGTAAGTTTTATTTATCATGAAGGCGCATCCGTCCTTCTTGATATATCAAAATAACTAAAATTCCACAAAACTCAATGAAAAATTCGAACGTTCATCATAAAACTCCAGTCCAGCAAAAACGTGGAATATACAGGGTGGAAAATATTGACGACCGTTTTTGTGGAAATGCGTCAATGAAATAAATGACAATAGAGCACTGTCAGTGACGTAATTTGATGGGGGGACAAACAAAGCCATTTTCCATAAGACTACGCGTGTCGTTTTTGTTGATTTTCTGCAAAAAAATTCTAAAAACAAGTTCGTGGCATTTTAGTGAGTATTAGTTCATTGTGAATAGTCTGAATTGAGTGCATAATTCTGTAGAGGTGTTATAAACATGGATTTTCCAATTCAAAAATACGTAGTTATGATGATAGGTATCATACAAACAGTTTTCTCTTTTAGATTTGAGGACAAATCATGAAGACTTGTGCTGTTATGGGTTGTTATAACCGATCCGATCCAGACTAGCACGTGAAATTTCCAAATTTCCTTCTATACAAACAAGGCAGAGACAGGTAGAAACTGCTGGAATACAGAGACATGCTAGTCAGATCGTTTCGAACATCCGGACCATGTACCTACCCAAAATACGTAGAACAAAAAAACTCTGGAAATTTACACTTAACATATGAAAGACGGAAAGTTTTGTAGTACTAGTAGATATTTATTGTCAAAGATCGCAAAACTAACAGCGAAGTTATCAGTAAAATTATACGATTTCTCATCTGAAACAAGAGTATTTCAAAATATTATCAAATAATGGATCACTAAATTTAGTAAAATTCAAAAAAAATTACAACTTACCATTAACCACCGCAAGAAAAACAATTTTATTTTCAAACTCAAATTCTTTGTTTGTCCCCCCATCAGCTGATCACCGCCATGTTGTGACGTCAGCTGAGAGTGCTCTATTGTAACTACTTCAAGGGAAATGAATATAAGCAAAATTCAATAGTTTAATTACATCTGGCATCCACTCGTGCAATGATCCTGCAGAAACACAATTGCAAGTTCGAAAAGTGTACCGGAGAGTTTCAAATAAATGAAATAAGTAATTTCGAGAAGGGAATATTTTTTGTTACTTCTTGTTTATGAACATCAGAATATCAGGGTTTTGTTGTTACTGTTATTTCATCTAGGTCCTGCAAAAACTACGAAAAGACAGGTTCTCGCTTACCCGTTATCTGCAACTTCGCGGGCAATATCCAGAGCCTATAGTATATTTACCCAGCATTTTTACGTAGATCGTTGTGATTGGCTCTGACTCTTGCTACATCGCTAGTCAGAGGACTTCCTTCGATGAAGTACTCATAACATATATAGTGACCGCCAAAAAGTATGTACCATATGGGAAAAAAGTTTATTATTAGAGTATTGAAAAAAAGATTCTTGGGAAAAGTTTGTGCATGTCCGATAACCTAAAAATCGATTTTGACACATGTCACGTGATCGCTGGTATGGCGGCAAATTGAAAAAAATTACCATGAATAGTCAAAAAGTCGGATAAAATGGCAAGATATCGAAGAAGTTATTTGAAAAAGTTGCTTAGAATTCAATTTAATGAAAAATAACATTTTACATGTTTTGTTGAATGAATATCTCTTCAATAAAAGTAGTGATTTCCTTTTCAAAAATTGTAATAGGAATCACGTAACAAACTTGGCATTGCATAAATGTTTATTTTTCTGAACACGTACCTGTATAGCTGTTTGCGTCGAATATTTCAATATTGATTTGATGATATATCTTATTCCTTTCACTTTTCCTCGGTGCATCCAATGGTTATTTCATCATTTTTATTAGTACAATACTTCTTTGTTGCAGGAATTGTCTGATAAAGCGCCCACAAGAGGAAGATCCAGACGAAAGTGTGAAGGATCTAGTAGATATTGTTATGAGGAAAATCGACAAAGATAAAGATGGAAAAATATCTCTAGAAGACTTTCAAAAGACAGTGGAAGAGGAGCCGTTACTGATAGAAGCTTTTGGGAAATGTTTGCCCTCAGAAGAATCCAAAATGACCTTTCTGACCACACTCACATCTTAAGACTATTTGATCTTTGTTAGATTAGGAGTAAGCACTAAAAATTTGTTACAGTGATGTTGACTTCAGTTATCAAAGTTGGTGATAATATTTTGGATAGGTATTTACTTACCTCGAATCGAATATACATACATAGTAACTAATTAAATAATAATGTCAGGTCCAGATCAGAGTGCTTAGGAGTTTTTTTAATAAATATATATCATTATCACAATTTAGTGTGACCGAGTTCAATATATATACTAATGTGCTAGCCAACTTATTTTCATAGAAATAAAAAGCGATGCGAAAGCCATCTGTAGGATTTTTTTGGGATTCATCCAAAATATTTAAGTAAGTATAACATTTGAGGTACAAATATCAAAATAGAAATGCTTTATTTGTTGTCATGGAATACAAATTTCGTTGACAAAGCAACATATTAGTCAAAATTAAGATGTCTAAAACCCTGGTGTGACTTCGATTTTGTGTAGATTATTTTGAAGACAAAACAACTGAATTAGTGGTGTGCTTCTGTAATTGGATCCAGAGAGGGCGTCTTCATAGGATTCAGTCATTGACAGTACTAAAGGTGACTTTTCATGTACCAAAATTTAAAGACTCCTATATAAAACGCATTATAGGTAATTCTAGTTAGCTGTATTTCAACAAAAATTGAATATGGTTTTTCCAAAATTTATATCAGTAACAATCAAAACTACATGGGACAGTAGTTCCATATATTCCACTTATTAAGTTGTTTTTCATTTCATAGTCGTGCGCAATACTTGAAATTTCTATTCATGGAAACTTACCTTAAGAAGAAAATCGACGGTGGCGATACACGAAAGTATTGCGAAACATTCGGAAAGCGCACCACTAGTTCATTTGTTTTCGCATTATTCAAGTTGGCGAATGTCTCCCGTTTTATTCCACCGTTTTACAGGTACGGTACGCTACACCAGGGTTTTTAGGCATGTTAGTTTTGCCTTTCAAGTTCATCTATATAGGCCTCTTAAAAAAGACCACCAAAAAAATAATTCTGATCGAAGAATTAGAAAATCGAATTTTTATTATTATTATTATTATTTTTATTATTTTTTATATTAAGGATATAATGAATTTCGCCAATCCACTCAAAAAGAGATGTTGAACAGGATTAATCTTGGGAGAATGTTTGTTGCAACTGAGAACTATCAAGGTGACAGTTGTCACATATGGTTAATTTTTTCGGTTTTGCTGATATTACGTTCGCCATTCAAATGACTGAAGTTCATATTAGATACTAAACTTATAGTATGGCCAATTTTTTTACTGTAATAAGCTAAGCCGATGCTATGTTATCAGATATTGTCGATAAATCCTAGCAACAAAAAACAAAATAAGGTCGTTCATTTAGATCAACATCTTTCTTGGTAAAACCACGTAGAATATGTCTCGAAGAAAATGAATTCAGCTTACTATGCAATTTCTGTCACCTCACTTAAAATGTATTTCTCTGGGAAGATTCGGTGCACTCTAAGAAATTATTCATTCAACAAAAACCAGTGATGAGGCTAATATTTGGTATGAATTACGGAGACAGCTGTAAAACGATAATTTCAGAGCACAAAATATTAACACTGCCTTGTATTTACATACGCAAAACCAGATCAACATGAATACCCAACTAGGAACGCCAACTCTTTATCGGTAGTAAAACATAACCTCAGTAAATATGAAAAATCTCCTAGATTTGCCAGTATAAAGTTTTTCAACAAACTTCCTAAACACATGCGAAATATGGGTTCAGGCAATTCAAAACGACAGTGAAAAAATTTTTGATAGAAATTGTTCCATCCTCCATGATTCACTGTTGCGTTTAAAATTAACAGTGTTGGTCCTAAAGAGGCACAAGGAGTTAGTAACACAGCCTACCCAGAACACATGGATAATGACCGCAGTCGATGCCAAAACACAAAAAACAGTGCTTAAAAGTGACACGAGTTGAGTACACTTACATTAATTTCACAATTCACTGTTGTCACTAGATAACAATATATCCATCTAATAATCAATAAACCAAGCAATGAATGCCCATTTCATCATTAACCGGAGAATTGTAACAGGTAATTGGTCGATTACCATGTCAGCCTGGTATCACAGAAATCAATTTCATTTATCATATTCGGTCCACTCGAATCAGTAAATTCGATCAACAAAGTCAATTCCATACATGTCGAAGCGTCAAATTAACTGTTTCGTTAAAACAAAACTTTTTGACGGCCTCGCATCGGCCAAGCCTTGCCGAGATGAAAAAGCAAGATGACAGATAGTTTCGCCGTACGTCCAGAGATGCCGATAGCGTGGGCAGAATGGTGTTCGTTGCCCGTTCAAATATTTTTCAGCAGGTAAGTCTGAGTGCGACTTCCAGCGTTGCCATATCGAAATATCTTTGTAGCTATATCTGCTACATTCATATACAGGGTGTAATTGGAGTAATACAAAAAATGCGTTGTTATATGGAACATAATGTATCAATAAATGGACAGAGTTTTCGTTTTTGAAGCAGTCGAAAATTTTATGAAATTTTATAAAATCGCCTTCACTTACCTTTATTTGGGAGGCACTCGTTTGATTCTCCAGGCCACAACGTGTCTACCTGCTGGCAGTGTTTCAGCGCGGTTTGCGCAGGCTGTAGACCTCTTAAAGTCTCGATAGTTATTTACCTAACAAGTGCGGAAAGTAGTACTTTTCCGCACGCGACGGCAGTTGCACAAACGACGCGGAGCGGAGTTCGGGCAAGCCGTTAAGGGCGGAAAATACATTTTCCGTAAGAGTTAAGTACAATATTTTTCCTACGAGTGTTTTTGTCCATCTTATTTATGAAAAAACAAGGAAAGTACTTAATTGGAGTAGCACCGGAGCTTCAATCGAAACTAACTGAACAAAAACATATCACTGTGTAGTATGTATGCTTTGTGGTCTAGAGAAGGCTCTTGTGTTATTGACACATGGCCAAATAATACGCTGCGAATGTGTTCATTGTTCGTTTGTATTCTGGAAATCTGAAAGTTTTCAACCCTTCCCGTGATAAGTACTAGAATTGATGCTTAATATCCTGTGACAAAGAAGTGAAAATAACGTTTTCTAGGATAAAAGTAAGTATATTTAAGTGACCATTCGAAACTATGGCCAATCGTCCATTCATTGTTTTTGATAACTTTTCTTTTTATTGACTGGGAAAATGTCAAATGTCAAAATGAAATCATTTCGTATACATCCTATTGTCATCACAAAAAACACATCGCAGATACCTATAAAAAATATTACGACGTTACATCGCAGACCTTGTCGCAGCGATGTCGCATGGATGATACTTGTGTGGGACAAAATAACATCTATGCGACATAAAATTCGATATCGTAGGTGACATTATTACATTTCTGTGATATCTCTGTGGTGTAACTGTGTCTGATGTATGAGCAATTCTTGTTAGGACAAATCAACACCGCTCAATATTTATATAAACTTCCAAACATCATTTCTATTCCTTCCAGTTTTCGGAAATCCAACGACTATTAGAGCGGGGTTCCTTCGTTAGAAGAAATAAACGAGGACGACCGGAGAACCATTCTCCACGTATGTATCAGTTTCACAAAGATATCGATGTATATCGATAAACGGTCAGGAATGATTGTACTATTGAAAAATTGGTCCTTCGTGCATCTTGGTGAATGTGGCAACAGTGTTCGCGATGCATCTGTTGAGATCCGCGCGCGGCTCGCTGCTTTCGATTCGGCGATTTTCAGTCAGTTGGAATCAGCGCGCCAAGTTGCTCCGGAGTGACGATAGGCGTAATACGCACACGTACGGCGCTCGGTCGGTAAAATAATCGCGAATCGTTTGAAATACCAAAGACAGCAATGAATTCGAAAAAAATGTCATCTGTCTTTGCATTGTTCGCGGTGTGCTTGATAAGTGTTGTGCTTGCCAAAAATGTGGATAATCCAAGATCGAAAAGGACTGCCGATGATAATAGTTGCGAAAGTGTCAGGCAGTTTTTCAGTGTGAAAAATATTACCATACCTTCAAAAGCAGCAAAAGGTAAGTCAGTCAGTTTCCTTCGATAAATTCAAGTTGGACGTATAACATTCCAACATATTAATTAGGACAACAATTTAACTGAATATCAAGTCTGTGTTTTTGTTATGAAACTGATAAATGATATAGGGTTTTTTTTATTTCATAACTGAGCATGTTGTTTTGATTCCAATGCATATTTGCACTATTTATACCATGCTATATATATATTGATTCCTTTATCACATGAAGCCAACGGTAATAATAGAAATATTTAATAATTTTGTGTCGTCTTGTATGTTTCATTCATTTTTCAAAAGTCTTGAATCTACCTGAAAGTTTTGTATGGGCCTTAATACCTGTTTTGTTTACTTTTACCGAAATATAAAGGTCTCAAACAGGGTTCTCCACATGGTTAATCGTGAGTACATACAGATACCGAAATACGTTTGGTTATTTTGTTCGACAATTTAGATATTAATAACTGAAAATTTGGGCTAAATTCGGGGCTTCTGGTCTCAGCCTTCATCTAGCGACTCGACGAAGTACTTCTAGTGTTATTACCAAACATCTTTTGGTACAGAAAAGGAAGAATATATTGCGCTCGTTGTGGAGAATGAAAATTGCCAAATTCTTTGGATCAAATCCTTCAGATAGATAGAGACCATTTATGCATGTCCATCATTCGCGGTCTTAGCCTATAAGACTAGATATACAGTGTGTTTCTGATTTCAATACGAATATTTAAAGGGCGTATTCCTGGAGTCAAAATAAGACTTTTTTTTCATAAACATGTGTCCGCAATCGCTTTATTTATGAGATATAGGGTGTTGAAATTTAACAAAAATGATAATGATACTTACCAGAACAGCTTGAGATTGGTCAATAATATACGAAGCGGTATTAGTCAGGGAACTAGTTGATTTTTGATAGATATTTCCTCTGCACCATAGGTAGTTGTAGAATCATCAAAACTATTCCTTTTTCAAAATTAATAAGCTACCTAGGTATATGACAACCTTTATACTCTCAAGAGAATTATAAAATAGAGGAATATACTTCTGCATAGTTATCTGATGACCCTATCATATAAAACATTATGGTCTACAGGTCTCTACCACGTTGAAATAAAATCCTGCTGGTGCGATATAAGTACCCAACAGAAAAACGCTTGTAATATTATTCTGCTTCAAAAAAATACCTATAATAGTTATTCGCACCACAAGACAGGAAACTGTTTTAAGGAGGTTTTCAGTTACAAGCACTTCCAAAAAAAATTGGTATTTGATACAGACATTATCCGAAGCGAGAAGCAGAAAACTCATAGTCTAATTTCCAAACGGTGTACAGGAGGAACAAAAAAGGGGAATTTTGATTAAGTGTAAACTACCCCTTATTATTAACATCAAAAATTTCATTCAAGGAGGTTGTTCATACGTGAAAACACTATTGAAATTTACACGTAGTTTACTCTTGATCAAAATTTTATTTTTTCTTCCCCCCTGTGCACCGTTTAAAAATTTGAGATTTTGAAACATACGTAAAATATACAAGAAACAAAAAAGTTTGTAAACAAATCAAAAAATTCATTTTGTATATTAGAGTTTACCAACAAAAAAGTTCAGGTGGAGAATAGGGGGACATGACCCATAAAAAAATATCACCCTGTAGATTCTCACATTTATTTGACATGGTTATTGATGTAAGCCATACGTAACCTATGTTTTTAATTTGAGCCAAATATCTCAAAAACTGCATGACTTATGAAGAAAAAACAAAAAAAAATTGAAATTTCAACGCCCCGTAGATCGGTAACGAAACGTTTGCGGACCTATGTTTACATGAACTTTTAGTCGTTAAATAAGCCAAGGAATTTCCACCTTTCGGCTGTACATGATGTTTAAGAACACCCTGTATGTGTAACTAGGACACGTCCATCTTACCACTTCTTTTAACCCGAGTTTTAACCCTATTATTCAAGAGTGCCCTTCTGTGACTCGCATCTGTCCAATCGATATATTATTTCCTTTTTTATTATCATTTCCTAAGGACACTTTAATGCCGGCCGACCTCCTATAGACATAAATTAGGGTCTATAATAATAACTCTTTCATAGCTGGCCGCATCTAAGGGTTGAGTTTTCGGGTCAAATGATAGTGGTTAGCTGGGGTTTTTATTTATTGTTCGACCGACGGCGGTTTTCCTCTCTTCCGGAAATCGGACGAAAAAAAATGTTGATAGGTATATCATAAAAGATTTGCTGACATAAAAACTGAATTCGTGCCATATGGAGCAAGAATGCATGAAATTTGGAAATTAGGTTGTTATCAACTTTGGAAACCATAATGATAATTGTAAGAGATCAACTTGAGCATGCTCAACTAAATTTTGAAAAATGCAATCAGGCCCCACGTTGGGCGCCGAATTTGTAACATCCAAAACTGTCGAAGCGATTGACAAGAAGTTCATGACAGAGTAACCTTGATACTATGGTGAATTCTGATGAATCTTCTGAAGCAGTAAGAGTTTCAAACACCTATCACGAATGATAATCTGTTCAAGCTCCTCGCATCTTTGACTGGATCTAACAATTTCAGAATCTATAGCATCTTCCTCAATGGTTTGTAGTAGATGGGAGTTCAAAAACATGAAATCGATGCAGTTGGTATTTGTCCAACAGGTTGAAAGTGAAATGTGCCATGCATCAAAAGATATGAAATCAGTGAATTAACCAATAATACAAAATTTCACTAGATTGAAAATTAAAAATATCTGAAAAATACTAGATGCTGATGAATCAATTCGAATACATTTTCGAATATATGATACAATCATAAAAAATTCAAAAAGCAATTGATTTTGTAGTTTTTTTCAACTATACCTTTCTGAAAATCAGAAGAACAATTATTAATAATCACTGAGACAAATCTCTTAATTCAATGTTTTTGAAGAATAATGTTAAAAATATTTGAATTTCGAGGATGAGAGTACTTGCTTTTCAATAATGTTTTGTCTAAAATGCCAATTTTCAATCAAGTCTCTGCAAATTATGAAATAGATCCTGTGACGAATCAGACCAGTTAGCCGAGATGGAGAAACAGTTGTAGAACTGATTAATAATGAAAATAATGCTAGAGTATTTATTGATATTTCTCAGAACACATTGATTTTACGAAATTCCAAACAATATTACCTGCACTCTGAACTTACGTGGCTTTTGATGATTTTTTAATTCAACTTATCGGCAAAGACTCAATACACATTCGTCTTCTACCCAAACAAACTATATATTCGGGTTCACTTTTTGAGCATTTATCAAATAAGTAGGCTTCTAAAAGAAAATCGTGATTTGAAAAAATGTTAAAATGACATTCAAAGAATGTTTGTATAGATTTAATTATCATACTAACGTGCATCATGCAGACATATTGTCAATGCCCCACTTATTGAAACGACTTAATGCCTCTGTTCAAATACAGCCAGAGCCATGAGGTGATTCACGAAATTTGTACCTCTCACCTAAACTATTACTTTTGCTGATTTAGTACAACGGACAAGGTATTCTCAAATTGTATAATTTTCAAATTAAGGATCTCGAAATAGGTAGGTGCCTATGTTTATTGTCTCTTCCTGTGTAAAAATTTCTTAATATCTACCTGTGGGAGTGTTGGAATTATGATTTACGGCTACCGACACTTAAAAAAAGTTTCATTTTATTAGCAGAGAATAAGTGGTATTTTTATACCTGGTCTCTCGGCTCCACGGCCGACAAAATTAGATCCTCCACAGACTCGTTTTTGTTCATTCTTGTAGGATGATCTCATCGCATTGTCACAAGATGGGACAAGTTATTTTCATTTTCTTTCTGTTGTAGGTTTTATTACTTTGCCAGGTCTTCAAGTGAGTAAATATCCCACACATTGCGATCCGGTAACGAAAATGCAGCAATAACGCTTGGCAAAATGTGAGGGCAACACTGAAAATATTTATGAAATTTAAGAAATAGTTAGGTATTTATTATACAAGGGAAAAAAGTATTAGATTTTAGCTCGAGGTTGTGTTGTCTCCCGACGCGAAGAAGAGGGAGACAAAAAACCGAGAGCTCAAATCTATTATTTTTCCCCTGTATAATACCTTCGACAATGTCGATTTTATTATTTCATTAAGTTGATTTCTCCGGCAAAAATTCTCGAAAATTGACGTAATTTCAAATTTGGGCTTTTGAAATGACAACTTGAAATGCGTTGCTGGCTCTCCCTCCAAAAGATCCCTATTTTGAAGATTGTGTACTATCTTTGAGTGGATATTTAAGATTATTGATGGTAGGTAAAATATTGTACAATATTTGTATCGTAAATTCATATTACGATAATTGATGGGCTATTAAACGCGGCCTAAAGTTTGACAAATATTCCATCTCATATCGTAATGCGAGTCTTTACGACACTTATATCGTAAATATCTATTACGAAACGATATTTTTTCTTCTATATCTCGGTAGCCACAGAAGAGAACTATATATTCCTTCATCAAAGATTGCGTCAGAACATCACCATCAAAAATATAATTGGATGAAACACTTCGAACCGGTAAATAGTTCCATGCTCGTCCCGTGTCGACCAATTGCAATTTTATTTTATTGTCAATAAGCAGTAAGGAATTGCATTAAATATTACCTTGGTCGTGGTCTGTTTTTGTTCATTAATTATTGCAAGTTCAATCAGTAATCAGCGAGACACTCGTGGTCTAATCGATTCCTACGCATCGGAAAACTCGTCAGGTGTAATGAACTTTGGTCTATGTGAAACAAATGACCTATGACTCGTTTCAGACGTACGTATTTTTTGCTTGCAACACTTGAATATTGTTATAAATTTGATTATCCTTCAATGTAAACAAGGGGAGGAATTTCCCCATTGAATCCTATACAAAAAAAATATAAGTAATCGATTTTAATCAATTTTAAGTATTTACATAACAGTCCTTATCAGTGGCGCAGCTAGGATTTCAGTTTAGGGGGGGCTGAACATACAATTTATCAGTTACCAGAGCTTTTTTTTTCGTCAGCAGGATATTATGATTAACACCTACAAGCGAACTGTAAGGCCAGCAAACGATAACATCCTCTTGAAGGAAATTTTCTTAGCTTTCTTTCTATATTTAATCTATCTATTTATAATTTCTAACCGTCTTCAAAATTTGATGAGATCGGGGCCAATATAGGTACGCAATTCCTTATTTTTTTTCCTTCTGATTTTCTAACAATAACACAAACAGCGGATATAATGATACAGGGGTGATTGACATTACCTTCGACCTATGTGAATTGATAGTGATGTGAAATATTATCTGATATATATTTATTTCGCAATGTTCATCAAACTTGATCTAAAATGTATCGAAAATCAACTGAGAAAATATTTTAACTGTGTTTAATTGATGAGACCGATAACCTCTAGGGATTCGAAAATAATGGAAAAAATCTTGGAAAAATATTTTTAACCGCCTTCAAAACGTGACGAGAACAAGCGCATTTTTTCTTACTTCTGCATATAATTGAAAATAATAAAAAAGGGGTATATTGAAGTATATTCTACCCTCAGGATCTGAAAGGGACCGAAAAATTCCTGGAGAAATATTTTTAATTCTCTTCAAATCGTGATGAGAACGAGTGAATTGAAATTTTACATTTGTTTTACCCTCCGATTTTCTAACTCCAGCACAATCATTGGGAATAATAAAAAAGGGGTATATTGAAGTATATTCTACCCTCAGGATCTGAAAAAAACCTAAAATTTCCTAGGAAGATATTTTTAATCCTCTTCAAATCGTAATGAGAACGAGAGAATTGAAATTTCACATTTGTTTTACCCTGTGATTTTCTAACTCAAGCACAATCACTGGAAATAATAAAAATGGGGTATATTGAAGTATATTCTACCCTCAGGATCTGAAAAAAACCGAAAATTTCCTAGGAAGATATTTTTAATCCTCTTCAAATCGTAATGAGAACGAGAGAATTGAAATTTCACATTTGTTTTACCCTCTGATTTTCTAACTCCAGCACAATCACTGGAAATAATAAAAAAGGGGTATATTGAAGTATATTCTACCCTCAGGATCTGAAAGGAACCGAAAAATACCTGGGGAAATATTTTTAATTCTCTTCAAATCGTGATGAGAACGAGTGAATTGAAATTTCACATTTGTTTTACCCTCTGATTTTCTAACTCCAGCACAATCAATGGAAATAATAAAAAAGGAGTAAATTGAAGTATATTCTACCCTCAAGATCTGAAAGAAACCGAAAAATTCCAGGAGAATGTGAAATTTCAATCCTCTCGTTCTCATCACGATTTGAAAAGGATTAAAAATATTTTCCTAGGAAATTTCGGGAAATATTAGGTTCTTTCCAGATCCTGAGGGTAGAATATACTTCAGTATACCCCTTTTTTATTATTTCCAATGATTGTGCTGGAGTTAGAAAATCGTATTAGTCTGCTCTAATCAAAACGAACTAACCTGGATGCGAGGAAATTAACCATAGACATTTATATTTTGTGAGGAGTATGAGTATTTTTGGTTAATACATTCAGCGGGTGTTGATACACAAAAATATGTAAAAATAGGAATCAAGATGAAATAATTGATATTTCAAACAGACTGTTTCGCTTGTTTAATCAACTAGTTAAGAGCCCTCTGTTGAAGAAATTGTACTATTAATAGCTGATTGTGAACAAATATGATTTTCGAAGCTCACTGAGAACCATCATATTTTTATTATAGTTTCTGAATTATTTTTGAGTATATTGGATCATTTGATCTATTTTTTATAGGGATGCGTCACTGTTAATTGGTTTTTCAGCCCTTTTAAAGCCTTCTGCGATATTTTTTACTTCTTCAACTACTATGCAGTATCGGAAAATTTTCATCTTGGGTATGGTGGTTTGAGTCTTTTTTGGAAGCAGTTTGTACTAAACAAATATGTGAAGGTTTCTTGTTGGATATTTACCAAATTTACATTTCGACTATGATCAGAAAATGTCATTCATTGTGAGATGAGATCAAGATGTTTCTCATTTTTAACCGTTATCTAGTTAATCCTGAAAAAAAAATGATTGACTGGTGTTATTGATAGGCAAATTAATTTTTGTTTGAGTATAAGTTGCAGTTAAACTGAAACCAATGATCTGATTAATCGGAAATATGACACTTATCCTGAAATGATGAATACGATAAGCTATAAACGTGTGTAGATCGTCAACGATTTCTGTTTGGACCATAAATTGATTTTTCCAATTCACTGTTTCAGTCGATAGTTGATTCACCGAGATCACACTAAAAGTGTGTTTATATTGGAAAAATGGAAAAATACACTGGGTGTCCAATTTAAAAATATCTCCAAAGTCATTTTTGCTCAAATGTGGATAACCCTATATATTTTAAATATACTGGGTGTCCAATTTAAAAATATCTCCAAAGTCATTTTTGCTCAAATGTGGATAACCCTATATATTTTGGGAGCGGTTCATCGGAAAGAAAAGAACATCGACCTGTCCGAGGATTTTTCCGAAATAATGAATTTATTCCATATTTTACAGGCGCACTGTACTTCTTTCTACTTTCAGGAATTCAAAATGCCAGTTTCTAACGAAGATTTATTTTCAAATATCAGGGAAATTAGTTGTGCATAAATAGTGACACGTGCATACATTGAAATAGGTTATAAATATGCAAGAATCCAGTTATTGCGCTTAAATATACGGAATACGATAATATACCCGTTCAAAACAAATTCCCTGTTTGTTTTCATAAAAGCAAAACGAAGATAGAGTGTACTATATTCCAGTTACCTACTTCCCTAGAACCAAGTAACCAATTAGACGGAACGTTCATTAATTAAACGTGTTCAATTTTTTCTTTATAGTTTATGAGAAACGTAAAACTTGATTAATAAAGCTGTTAACGGATGCCATTCTAGGAAGCTTAATTGGTATTACCAATTGACAAAGCTATCTTAGAAATTACCGTGATAATGAGTTAAAATTTTTCAGTTACTCATCAAAACTTTCAACTTGCTATTGAGTTAAATGGGATGCTATTGGAGCATATTATATTGATAGTTATCTGATCACATTCCGATCTGATACGTGAAGAGAATAATTTTCGAAAAACCACTAAATAAGAATTTCTGAAAGCTGTTGAAATATCTGCTCATAGATTAACACATTGGTTTTCAACCAATGACAATTTTGCTAATACTCATTTCAGGTGTAACTTGATGATATCTACCCATTGAATGTTTTTCACAACGGCCATTCCATTCCATTATCTTGCATGATCAAAGTTTTTATTTGAACAGAAACACATATATTGTTGTTTCAACATCATGCTCTATGTTGAATGTATGATCTCTATACCCGGAGTGCTTCTTCTACCTCTCGCAAGGTGGCGCGGCCTAGAACCCGTTCCATTGCGTAGGACCAGAGTAAGTAAATAGCCAGTCTGAGTGATGTAAATTGTGATGATCCGGATCGTTTCTAAGCTGTCAAACGTCATCGGTTGAAGGTCACATTTCAAAAGAAAACTTTTCATTTAAAAATCACCTAAAATACTCATGAAATCATTTTGAGAGAAAGCAGACGAAAGCAATTGCTATCAAGTTTATATTGATAATGTGCTCTAGAATTTACCGCATTGTCTTGAAACAAAATGGGTGTTCACAATGCAAAATGAACCAGTTGAATCTTTCACATACAATCTGCTATAAATATAAAAATTATTCAAAATATTAATATACTGTACTACTGCTATACCATATTTTGAACCCGCCTAGGCTCAAAACTTTAGTTTCAATTTTCTTAATTGATCATTATTTAGTATACAATAATATCAATACTGTGCAGATTGAATTTGAGATATTCAAGAGATTAATATCTAAGCCATCATCAGTATTTAGTATCAAGTTTTCTGTACCCTGTAACTGATTTTCCTAACAAGCAACAGTGATATAGTTGCTGAGGCGGTGATAATTCGTTTAAATTACCTACTCGAATATGTCATTACGTCAATGGAAAACATCGGTCAACGAGCTACAAGCTTGTCACTCACCAGGCATTGTACCATTGCCAGAGTAATGCCGTATCTTACAAATGAACTTCAAGAGGGAATTATATCAAAACAGGCGAATGTATGCACAGCAGCGTTTCTAACATGATTACATTTGCATTCTATTAATACCATTGAGGAAAAAAGACAGTGCCGTACGAACCATTTGTGAGGGGCCACCTAAAAGAATCAACCAAACGGAGCCGGCCACTTACGATTTTTTCATCAAAATAAAAAATACTATACAGTATGGATACACCGAACTGAAAGTTTTGAACGACGTTTCAATATTCTACCTCATTCGAAAAACTGACTAAATTTTATGTGTATATATTTATATAACGATGACAATTATGAAATAGTTATAGAAAATGAGATAAGGGCAAGGGCTAAATGGATGAGGTCTAATAAAATCTAAGATAGAGAAGAATACAAAACATTAAAAAAAACAAGCAAAGAAGTTTATTAGGCAAAGTGAAAGATAATGTATAAGCAAGAAAGTGCACGAAAAGAAAGTTAAAAAAGAAATACAAAAAGCTCATACAGAAGATTAAGAGAGCAAAGTAAAATTGTAAAAGTAAAACTAACAGAACAAAGGAGGAACAGTGGTACTAGAAGACAAACTATACCAAAAAGTGTCTGTGGAATACTACAAAGAATTATTGATAGATGAAGCTGTGAAGGATGGACAGCTATAGTGATAGAAGAAGACCAAGAAGAAAGATGCGAAAAAGAAAATAATTTATTATGTGAGACAACGAGAGAGGAGTTAGAAAGAGTCATAGTAAAGTGTAAAATGGTGAGTAAATCAACAGGAAAAGATTAAATCAGCAGCAAAAGTTGATTACGAATAGAGGAGGACACAAATGCCAGAAGAATGAAAGACAAGATAAATAATAAAGAGATCAACAAATCTGTAAGAATAACCAAGGAATAACACTACTTGAGCGGATGAATTTACATAAAGAAGATCTAATATAAACTCGACCCATAAAGTGAAATGAGTAAAAGAAAACATTATAAATATAAGATAGACCTCGATATGCTTTTCGTATATTTCCAAGAAGCGATTGACTAAATAGGAAGAAAGTAGGATCAAAATAAGAACACAAAGAGGAGAAACAGAGGTATTTACAATTAATAAAGAAGTAAAACAAGAGGAGTCACTATCAACGACGTCATTCGACTCAATTTAAGAATACGTGGTGAGGAAAAATAGCAAAAGAAATCTTAGATCAGGGAGAGGACAATTTATTGTAAGTATAGTATAAGCTGTAGAATATTATTTGATATAACAGAACAATTTTTTCTGAATTCCGTTTGTGTTGATTTTATGAGGAAAACCATAAAACAAAGAAAGAACATGAGATGAACTCTCCTATCTCCAACCGATCGACATTGTCTCCTATCCAGCCTTTTGTACGTGAAAGGTGCCATTATATCCAATAATCTAGTTTGAGCTCACAAAATGAAAGCCCTACCTATATAGGTACGCATTAGCCACGATTGATGTATATTATAATTGACACGAACATACTGACACGAAGACGAGAGGTTAGCATCACTGTCAACTTTGTTAATCCGAAAAATTTCCAGAGAATGTGCATCATTTGAAGGCACTATATTATTTTAAGAGAACATAATTTAGAAAACACATTCTGGTTTTTGTTATGTCGATGGATTAGGTAAACTTTAATATCTCTTTAGAAATACCTACAAGGTGTAACTTCTGTCGTCAACAATATCGATTAAATAGTTTTGATAAAATAAAGATAAGATTAGAATTTGTTGCTCGAATTTTATTATTACGATACTATATTATATAGTGCTGTTACTAATTCTATTCCAGTTTTTCAGTGGGGTAATGATGGTTTAAATCGATATCGAGGATTGGGGGTTAGACTATAACTCGAGGACATTTTTGAAAACATCTATTATTGTTATTAACATACTAAGATAACATCAATGTCATAAGATGACATTACAGGCAATAACAATTTTGTGGTTATGCTATGTATAATAATACCCTCCAGAAAGAAACATTCCATGGAAAATTATCTCAAATTTTTCCTTATTCCCAAAATTTACAACGGATACTCATTACTGAAAAAAAATAGATTTTAAATAACAATTTCATATAATTAGTTGTTGATTTTAATGTTAGACTTAATTTGATTTTGGCATAAAACATCCTGTAACTATTTTATCTTTCAACATAGAATTCTGAAATTTGCCAAATCGATGAATAAACCAAACATTAACAAAATAAAGTAGAAAGGGTAATTTCAAATGATATACACTGCATATCAGCAGCGATGAAACTACCGATATATCCAAAATGTTCTGACAATTGTAAAATTTATTTTTGTTGAAGTTGAGTCAATCAGTATGTGTGTGGAAGTGAAACCAAGATAAAGTCAAGTGAAATAATTTGGGGTATAGGTACTGTTTGGAAAACAAATCATGAAAAACAAGTAATTCAACTATAAATTAAGAGTGTCCTTGTCTTCATGTTTGAACAGTCTTTATTATTTTCAGTACAGTTTTGATGTGTTGAATGAGATGCTAGCATAGCGTATGCCCTAAAATGGACTGAAAAATATGGCGAAAAGTGTTTTTTTTTATAGATTATGAATATGCTATTTTCATTTTTTCGATTTTACGAATTTCATATACTTATGACATCTTCACATCCATAGTTAAATTCACTGGTTACTTCGAAGTGTATGTATGTTTTTCGAATATTTGGGTATCCTGCTTCTGCATTAATGAAAAAGTAATGAATTTTATTAATTCTCTGAATAAAGTTACAGTTGAGGATGACCACAGCAAAACCCGGAAGACAACCAGAACCTTTTTACTCGTAGTTGTTTCGAGTTTAAAATGTCATCAATATGTATATTGAGAAATAGTGATGTGATCACTTCACTACTGTATGATTTCATCTTCACCGATTGTTTTGTTAAAATTGTTGAAAAATTTTTATACTTTGGCTTGTTATATTTCCTATTTCTTACCGTTGAAACTTTCCGATGCACTTTTTTTATCCACATAGTCGATATCTACAGCAGCTACTCCTGCAACATCTTTCTTCGAATAAAATGAGTCAGTGTTATGTTCTTAATATTTACATCCTAATGAAATGTTTTCTCAGAAATATTTTTCAGTATATTTTATATAACATGGCAATATTATTATAATAGAGAAAAGTTGTTTCATGATATTGTTTCAATTACCGATTCGAGGTAAAAACTAATACATATTTATAGTTCTCATTAAATATTATTTGTTGTAATGTACATGTAAATGTGTTAATCTCGTATATGATATTTCCCATGACACTTCTCTTCGACCTGAAAATCACGTATGTCAAGCTGGCACAGCCGTTTCAGCACAATCCAAAAAAACAAGTGAAGTATTTTCTAACAAATTAATAACTATTTTCTAACACAACTTTCAATTTTCTAACTCGAGTCGTCCCGGAAAAAAAAGGGGTGAGCTAGCTTTACGCTTAAGCTGGCACAGCCACCCTGCAACTTTTTAATAACTTTCGAGTAACACAACTCTCAATTTTCTAACTCAAGCCGTTTCGGAGAAAAAGGGGTTGTGCTAGCTTAACGCTTAAGCTGGCTTGAGTTAGAAAATTGAGAGTTGTGTTACTCGAAAGTTATTAAAAAGTTAGAAATTCTAGCGTTTCAATCCTTGAAAAATTTTCAGCAGAAAAAAAAAAATACGAGACGGCTGTGCCAGCTTAAGCGTTAAGCAAGCACAACCCCTTTTTCTCCGAAACGGCTTGAGTTAGAAAATTGAGAGTTGTGTTACTCGAAAGTTATTAAAAAGTTAGAAATTCTAGCGTTTCAATCCTTGAAAAATTTTCAGCAGAAAAAAGTTACGAGACGGCTGTGCCAGCTTAAGCGTTAAGCCAGCACAACCCCTTTTTCTCCGAAACGGCTTGAGTTAGAAAATTGAGAGTTGTGTTACTCGAAAGTTATTAAAAAGTTAGAAATTCTAGCGTTTCAATCCTTGAAAATTTTTCAGCAGAAAAAAAGTTACTAGACGTCTGTGCCAGCTTAAGCGTTAAGCCAGCACAACCCCTTTTTATCCGAAACGGCTTGAGTTAGAAAATTGAGAGTTGTGTTACTCATAAGTTATTAAAAAGTTAGAAATTCTAGCGTTTCAATCCTTACAAAATTTTCAGCAGGAAAAAAGTTACAGGGTGGCTGTGTCAGCTTAAGCGTTAAGCTAGCACAACCCCTTTTTCTCCGAAACGGCTTGAGTTAGAAAATTGAGAGTTGTGTTACTCATAAGTTATTAAAAAGTTAGAAATTCTAGCGTTTCAATCCTTACAAAATTTTCATCAGGAAAAAAGTTACATGGTGGCTGTGTCAGCTTAAGCGTTAAGCTAGCACACCCCCTTTATTTCCGGAAGGACTCGAGTTAGAAAATTGAAAGTTGTGTTAGAAAATAGTTATTAATTAGTTTGAAAATACTGCACTTGTTTTTTTGGATTGTGCTGAAACGGCTGTGCCAGCTTGACATAAGTCTGAAAATCTGTGAGACTGAAATTCCATAGAACATGTTCAAACATAATGTTTTTCGTTATATTCGTTTGTCCCCCAGTTCATACATACAGTTTGTAGTGCATGACTCAATTAATTGAGTATTTATCGCTTCATTTAAAAGTAGGATGATAATAATATCACGATTGTTTCATTTTTATGAATGACACACATATGTTTCGATTGTATTTTTTTTAATAATCTTGTTCCCACGAAAACGAAAACCCTGCAGTTTTCAGATAAGAGCGAGGACACCAAGAAAAAGGAGGTTGGAGACATCTCCTTAAGTACCAAAGCTTAGCCGTGAAAGTGACGAAAAAGGGTGTGAAGACTTAACTCGATATGCCAGTCTCGATACAACTGCTTAGAGGTTTATATAGCGCCACTGAAGAATTTGTTTTTAAAAGTTGATTACATCTATACATCTACCTGAAATTGAAAATCAATCATACTTACTTGCACTATATGGCACGACGAACTTAAAATATGATGGCGATGATTGTTTCGTTTCCTAATTTTTTTCGGCCAACCTGCTGCAGCCTTACGAAAAACCCGCAGAAGTCTTCGAGAGATGTGTGCAAGCCAGTAAGGACGTAGCCCTTACCTCTTAACGTGTGATGCCATGCATGCGACTGGTGACTGCGCTGGGATTCGAACCCATGGACCTATGCACGCCACCGAACATGTATTTTCTACAACTAAAGACACCGGTTTGTCAATCACTAATACTGATAACTTTTCATGGATTACTTTCTTTGATTATGTCTTTGTTACATCTCTACGGAATCGCTTTATTGAGATTAATCTTACAATGCAGATTCATTACACGGTCTGGTAGAAAATTGGGTTGACATACGTCCCAAATTAATGTTATTATCACTAATGGATTGCTTATGAGCCAATTCCGTGTACAGTAATTGAATTCTTCCGATGTATCGATTGTTGACAGAGTAGCAATATGGGAGCATATTGCATTCCATTTATCCAATCGCTTGGTTACATGATATCCTTGGATGATTCGTTATCTGAGCGATGCAGTTTTTTTGATGTCTCATGATGCTTTGGAAACTCTGAATTATGATATCAAGAAAAGTCTAATTTATGCTTGGTACAGTGCGAGGGGAAAACAACTAGTCATTTTTTGTACACCTAATGAAAGCAGTGCAGTAATTATCTCTAATGAAAAATAATGAAAAAGTTTTAGGGGGCAATGAAAGATAATTACCATTCAATTACGCGGATGCGTTGTATGGACATAATTTAACTCTTATGAATAAAAATAAGATCCAGAAAGTTCGAAACTCATGCCCACGTATGATTTTTGGTGTAAGTAGGCGACAACGAGTATCAAATAAATTGAAGGAGATTGGATGGTTACATAAGGAGAACAGGAGAAAGGTTCATTTTAGTACCTTGTCATGAAATAATTCCCAAATACATACCCAATACATACTAATTCGGCCATTCTGAATCGATTGGCGTTCGCAGAATTCGCCTATCTTTAACCGTTCTCGAGTAGGTCAGCTCTGAATCAGTTTTCAAATGTTTTTTTTTACGCCAAAAATATTTCTAAGTTTTCGACATTTTCGTTCAAATATTCGAAATCAGCACGTCGAAATACGTTCGAGGACAAAAAATTTAAATTCGAAAAATTAAAAATAAAGAATCTTAGAAAATTGGATTTTTTACCTTAAACACCCTTTTCTGGTTAAATCGTACATCTGAGCATATAAAAATCATACATTTTTGAAATGAGCATAAAATTTTACATATACAGTGCGAATTTCAAGTCGACGTGACGACTTGGTATTTTTGATGATTTTTAGGGGTGAACCCCTTGCAACTTTTTCGAGAAATTTTTAATTTCTTTTGATTGACTCGAAAATAACAATACATACTAATTCGGCCATTTTGAATCGACTGGCGTTCGCAGATTTCGTCTATCTATAACCGTTCTCGAGTTGGTCAGCTCTGAATTAGTTTTCAAATGGTTTTTTTGTGGCGAAAAATATTTCTGATGAGTTTTCGAAATTTTCGTTCAAAGAGTCGGAATCAGCACGTCGAAATACGTTCGGGGATAAAAATTTGAAATTTGAAAAATTTAAATTTAAAAAGTTCAAAAAATTATTTATCATGATATACTCACTTGCCTTTTTTGTCCGTCGATTTTTTTCGTTCAAATTCCCAATATATACTAATTCAGCAATTCTGAATCGATTGGCGTTAGCCGAATTCGTCTATCTCTAAACGTTCTCGAGTTGGTGAGCTCTGAATCAGTTTTCAAATCGTTTTTTTTTGCGCCAAAAATATTTCTGATGAGATTTCGATATTTTCGTTCGAAGATTCGGAATCAGCACGTCAAAATACGTTCGGGGACGAAAAGTGAAAAATAAAGAAGTTCAAAAAATTATCTATCATGACTTACTCGAATTTTTTGTCCGTAGATTTTTTTTGTTCAAATTCTCAGTATATACTAATTCGGCCATTCTGAATCAGTTTTCAAATGGTTTTTGTTTGCGCAAAAATAATTTCTGGCGAGTTTTCGACATTTCGAATAATGAATTAATGAAAATGTTATGATATACACCTAATGAAAGAGTAGTTTCCCCCTCGGTACAGTGTTTTCAAAAGGTTGGAACCTTCAAAACTATTGTAGATATGTTGAAAGGACTACTATCAGTGTATTCCAACTGAGACAGTAGGTCTGACAAGAACAATGTGAGACAAAACATAAATGTACTTCAATAATCATGTATTATGTATATTCATTTTTATTTCTTTATTTTAACGTTTAAGGACCTCATAATAAAATTTCAAAAAATCCCTCTTATATGACACATTTCTCATTAGCAAGATTGTTACCATAGCAAGACAATTTTGACAGCCTAGACCTGGAGTTTATTTTATTGTTGTCGTTCACACGTTTGAAATGTATTAACATTTCAAAAATCAGCAAGTGCAAAACTGTGGTGTTAGGATCAACATGTCGCAATGTTATATAGAGGCATAAATCTTACAGAAATACAATAATCATGTTCCTTAAAGAACTTGGGCAACATAATACCGTTTCGTCACGCTTCACTTGTCATAAATCAAGTTACCGGCTAAGAGCGACTCAATATGTAAATTCGATTTTAGAAATGGATACCTGATGCTATAATTGTAAATCCTAGAGGCGCCTGCCGTAAATATTATTGCCGCATCAGAACTTTAATATACGGGGAGATTAAGATATTTTATGATCAGAAGCTTGTTGGTCGTTGGATATTTTCATCCATATAACTTTGATAATCTGTATTATCTCGGTATTGTCTCAGTACTATCTCTAAATGGTATGAAACACTTGTTGCACTTTATCGAAACCGCACGCAACGGATTTCATGTACTTACGGAGGTTTTCATTGCCATTTAGTGATTTTTTTCATGGTACCGAAAATTAACTTTTTGTAATTGGTATAATTGGTATTATCTCAGTACTATCTCTAAATGGTATGAAACACTTGTTGCACTTTATCGAAACCGCACGCAACGGATTTCATGTACGGAGGTTGTCATTGCCATTTAGTGATTTTTTTCATGGTACCGAAAATTAACTTTTTGTAATTGTTTGTGATCAAGTCGTCGAAAAATCTATATTCGGGCGCTTGCGCAGGCTGCATTTCTTCAAGAAGCCTAGAAAAAAGTCCGCGATTGCATGTATGTCTATCTTCTAAGGTTGACGTACAGTAACACTTTTTATCTTATATCCAGTATCGGAAATCTTTCATCTTGGTATGGTGATTTCATGAGAGCGTAAAGAACAGCTTGCTATATGTTGAGAGAGCATTATAATTTCTCCTCTACTCGCTCGAGGAAGGGATATCGACGTGAGCTGTGTGGGTGTGTCGCATTGCCCCGTGGTCCGTTAATGCGTCGGGTGGGGTAACAGGAGAGGCGCACTGTAGTGCGTCTCTCTCATTTATGTGGTATTATCATATCATTGAGTTCCTTGTTGCTCGCGTAGATTTCTGTCTATACCCCAGATGAAAAGTTTCCGATACTGTATAAATAAAAGCGAGTATGGGATGTAGTTTTTCTGTTTCAATATTTACTTCTCTAATACTCAACTCAAACCTGAGTGAAATCCCAATACTACATCCGCAAACTGATCAAATGTTTCATTACGTAGAATTATATCGATTATTCCACAGAACTTTTGATTAGATGCGATAATTACATTTTGATGAGAGTTTGATCAGCTTCGGAATATCCCTCGTAATTCATCTACAAAGTACATAAGGCCAAATATCTGAATAAGGAGAATGCAAATGAAGCGTATATAAACGCTAGGAATAAATAATGTCTAATGGCCCGTCCGTTACTGAACAATTTCAATTCGAAAGAAAAAAGTCTCGTTATATGCACAAGGCGAGCGGAGAGTTCTTTTTTTTTTTGGTAGCAGACATTTTTTAATTCTGTTATGACGACGACTCCCACGTTCGCGCATTTTTGGGTCTCATTTGCATGCAATTAAAAATCGCTGGCAAAATAAACGCGATTCGAATGTTGAATATATTTATTGAATTGAGGTGTCTCCCAAAAAAAAGCAAAAAAAAAAACTAATGACGCGTATTTTCTTCACAGTAGATGGGTCCAATAAACATATTTGGCGGTGTTTGTTTTTGTGAAAGGTATGTTCAGATTCCTGAAATAGAATTTGCAATAATGCTACTTGACAAAAGATATACAGGGTGGGGCACCGAAAACGAAACAGACCGAATATCTTCAAAACGCATGTGTTGTGAAGAAAATGCAAAAACACGTCGATTTTTAATCCAAGGGGGACATCTTCCTATCATAACCTCAACTGTCATACCTCTCCCCCCACCCCTTGGTCGCTATCACCCAATCAATTTGAATAGGGAAAGTACTAAGTGTGACACATCATTAAAAAGGTAATTTCATAAGGAATTCAGCCATGTCAATTTTTGCTACCTAACTTTCTATTTTGGCGCCCTCTTGCGGGAAAAACAACTGTTCCGTATGGCGGATCTGCCATTTTGTTTTTTCCCTTAGAAACTTTCCATAATGCATTGTCACCGAATTTATGTTAAATTAGCTTGCAAATGAAGTATCATAATTTGGAATACGGAACAGTTGTTTTTCCAAATTATGAAACTTCATTTGCAAGCTAATTTAACATAAATTCGGTGACAATGCATTATGGAAAGTTTCTAAGGGAAAAAACAAAATGGCAGATCCGCCATACGGAACAGTTGTTTTTCCCGCAAGAGGGCGCCAAAATAGAAAGTTAGGTAGCAAAAATTGACATGGCTGAATTCCTTATGAAATTACCTTTTTAATGATGTGTCACACTTAGTACTTTCCCTATTCAAATTGATTGGGTGATAGCGACCAAGGGGTGGGGGGAGAGGTATGACAGTTGAGGTTATGATAGGAAGATGTCCCCCTTGGATTAAAAATCGACGTGTTTTTGCATTTTCTTCACAACACATGCGTTTTGAAGATATTCGGTCTGTTTCGTTTTCGGTGCCCCACCCTGTATAATGATACTGTTTGTGAGGTTTCCACTTTGCCAAATATGCTTGAGAATAATAAGAGCTAGATCTACTCCATTACCAGCGATGAAATCTGCAATACTTTGAAAACGTGGTTTTCATACTTGGACTAAATAGCTCATAAATAATATACAGTAGGTTGAATGATGTCAGATATGATTATACACTGGTGAATATGAGGTACCTCAAGGCTCCGTGCTTAGACCTCTATTACTCGTCATCTATGTTAATGATATCTGTAAGCTGTATCATAGATGATGGTGTTACTTCATTCATAACCTAAGGAAATAGTACAATAGTAAACTTGTCACCCACAACAGAATAATCAGAAATCAGCTTTGAAGAACGGTTGTCATCAAACAACTCAAAAATATAAATTACAAACATATTTTTTTCAACAAAACAACTCTATTAGCAATCAATGGGGAGAGTGCATTGGAAAAACAATTGATGACGATGTATAGAAGTCAAATCTATCACTTTAGTGGCAAATTATCTATAGTCCTCAGCGGACGATTCCAGGTTTTGCCATGGTCTTCTTTGGTTGAAATCAACTGGAACTGAAGTTTCAGATACGTCCACTGAAGATGACTGCAACAGTTGCAGTTGAAACGTTGAGATTTCAATCAAAGAAAACCACAGCAAAATCCGTAAGCCAACCAGAACATAAATAAACACAGGAAAGAAGATGGGTCCACCACCACGTTTGGCCAAGAGCTAGTCCAACCGTTAGTCCAACCGTCCCTCTACGATCGGCAGCCCTCAAAAGTCGAAACGTGTGCGAACTAACGATTAACGAGGTGTTACCGTTTAACGTGCGATTCCTACCACGATCCGAGGAGAATATATATCGAAAAGAGGTCGTCCGTAAGTCACCATCCAAACCACAACCTTGCCTTGCGTTGCTTGGCTTCAGATATCGATGACCCACGCGCTCTACCATTCGAGCTGTCCTCTCGATAGAGTAATTCAAAAGTCGGTAGCGATCCTATGCAACTGAGGAGAGTTACTGTAGGAAAAAATTGGGGAACCAGTCCAGAGATTATGCACTGACTGTACACGGCAGTCGTAAGACCAACACTCCAACATGGGACAGCTTTATGGAGGCCAGGCGCGCTGAGTAGCACAATACACCGAAATCGATATAGGGTTCAGAGGACTGTTTGGTTATAACGGGTGCAAAGGGAACGATCCCAACCACAGTATGAGGTACTGTTGAGGCTACCGCTGCTTCCAGTCTGGATCGAGAGGCAGGTACCGGCAGCCCATTTGAGGATGCAAGACTCATAAGTCCGAGTTACGAAGGCGAAATAATATAGGGCATGCGGAAATCGCAATGTTGGCGGAACAAGGATTCCTATTTCCAGCCACAGAGTGAGAAACGCACAAAAGAGACTGCTATGGAATAGGAAGTTTGCTCTTACTGTTCCCAGCAGAAAACAATGGGAAGGAAATACAGTGTCCAGACAACATGATATGTTATAAGGATAGTTCGTTTCCGACATGCAAACAGGCTTCAGGTGAAGGCATCTTCTCAACGGGAAGAAGTGTAAGCGAAAGCTATGCTTTGGGAAGATGCACACCAGATTTTTAAGCTGAAGTGGTCACTATTCTAACCGTAGCTATGAAGCAGCTGAAGGTGCGAGCAGAGAATGTATATCTGGTCGGATAGTCAGTCACTCAAACCAAGCTCAGTCCTTGTTCAGGAGTGTGGAGATGCTCTGGAAAAATTATCCGAAACAAGTTCAGTTCTTATGGATTCCTGGTCACAGACGGGTGTCTGGAAACGAGACTGCAGATGAACTTGCTAGAACCGTTAACGCGGCGTCGTTTTGGGAACCGGAGCCAGTACTCCTCTTCCGCCCTTGACGATTGGGAGGAAATAGAACTGAACGAACTTTGGAGGGATACTGCCGACTGCAAGCAATCAAAAGACTGTGTGATCGGCTCTAGCAAGTCAAGGACGGCACGGCTTTTAGGCAGAGATCATCAAACACTACGTCTCCTTATAGGAATATCAACAGAGCATAACAAATTCACTCATCACCAATAGACATAGAAGGCATCCCCATTTGTCGCGAGCGTGAAGAAGACGAAGGACCTGCATATTATTTTCTTCGCGAGTCGGAGGAGTATGGGAGGTTAAGATTTGACATCTTTGGAGGTACAAAGCTCCAGCAAGAGAAACTAACCGAATTAGAATGGACGGAAATACTAACCTTCATTAGAAGGAAGATTAGGAGAGAGGATGTCGATTATGTAAAGAGAAGGAGATGCAAACAAGGATCATAGGGGCTTGCTCGCCTAGCTGCGGTAGCCGCCTCCCCACAATTACTGCTACTAAAAATGTGTTCCTATTTTTTCGATACTCACAATTAAAATTTTTTATTTTTGATGGAAGAATACATATCAATAATCTCTGACACTCGCTCTGACATAACTGAATTCTAATGTATGGATTCTGAATCTTCTCGCTATACCAGAAATAAACGAGAGGGGTTCTCTCCAACCCCTCTCGTAAGTAAACATCATCAATAAAAACTTGACAAGGATATTTGATTGTAGTTCTGAAGAGACTACATTTTTAAAGTCTGACTGAAAAAAGTAATTAAACATTTACATTTTATTTTGTATAATTAAAATGGCATTTCTTAGCAAACGATTGCAATAAATAACTTCCCTATTTAAAAAACAGAAATGTTTCCCCGAATCAAACGCCTTTTCTAAAAACTCCCACGTCCTCGCATTTCTCTGTCTCCATTTGCATACAATTAAGAGGGCCAGACCGAATAAATAAAAACACCAAGAACCGTTGCGGTGGTCTCTAATTAAATCTGCCGAAATGCATAAAAAGGGGTATATCTTACCGTATCTCCGGTAACTCCGAGTTACGGTATACTCTATATTCTTGAATATACACAACGAAAGTTCAGCCAGCATAATTGGGCATAATGACGTGTTAAATTCTACACCATTAGGTAGTTGGAAGAGGTTTTGCGAAAATTGAATAATTACTCAGTTAGTTCACAAGAAGCTGGCAATAGCCTTCTTGCCTCTGAGGCGCTTTCAGATTATTCCAGAAAGTGACCTTCTAGTGGCGAGAATAGACGGGACAGCAGGGAAAGTTCCAATGGAAACTTTCCGCTTAATGATTTATTCATTATATATTTGTCCGCAAAATTTAACGGTGAATATGGACATGAAGTCCTTTACACCCTCCCCTTATCCTGTTCTAACTCCAACTACACCCTTTGAAATGTTAGTAGGAAAGAGGATACAGGGGTGGGATTCTGTGTACCATAGAATTCTATTATCGATAGAAAAAGTGAGATGACATTATGGTTGAATTAATGGGAGAGAAAGAGACAAAACTGTCGACAATAGACTTCTATGGTACAGATAATACCACCCCGGGTTTGTTAAGAAGACAATGAAAAAACTTTTCTATGGTTTTCAAGAAGAATCATTCAGATATCAGTCGAAATTATAAAATTTAGTGTATTCCACTAGCTATCGGTGATCGGTTTTTTGCCGATAGGTTGGTAATAAACTTTATTTGCAACTGTATGATACATTTAATGTCAGGTTGAATTGCATCTGTCAACTTCATTCAAATTGATATTCACAATATCCAATACCTAGAAACAAAAATAGGGTTGGAATACGTTGAGTATAGAGTTGATTGAAGTTGACAGATGTCATTCAAATCGATTATTCAATGTTTCCAACACGTAAATAGAAACATCTGTTACCAACCTATAAATACCTAAATTTTGTTTTTAAGTGTTGGATACATTGAATATCGAGTTGAATAGAGTTAAAATATGTCATTTAATTCGATCTTCAATGTGTCTAACACCTAAAATCAATTTTTTTTTCCAACGCAACGATGGCGGATGACCGATAGCTAGTAGTATACATGAATAGACCCAATGGATGGTAATTTGTGTGATCAGTATAGGCTCAAACAAAAGTTTCACTGTTAATCAAACAAATCAACCTTATGAATTTTATGAGTTTAGGAAACATTATGTTTGATAACAACTTTATATTATTCCAAATAGTTATTTATGTAACAAGTAACAGAAGTAAGTGCAATAAAGAGCCACAATAGGCCATTGGCCGCAGTGGAGAGCCTGATATGGGCTCACTCACATTTAAACCTAACCTAAGTGCAATAAAAAATTTTTGCACGAGTTGAATACAACATTTTGATGTTGATTTTGATTAGGTATAGAGTTATTCTCGGGAAGGCATTGTTTGTTTAACTCTGGCCGCTAACATTAATACAAAATAATATTAAATATATAACTGTTTAAAACGTAGTGTCAATCTCACAGAAATATCTGCTAAATATGTAGTAAGTTTGAATGTTTATGCTTGTCATGATGACAGCACGTTGAAGTAGAATGACAGATGAGTGCAATAGAAACTTTATTGCGAACTTTTTTTTCCACTAAATATAGATCAATAAAGTTTTGCTTTTTGGATGAATGTAGAAAAAAATAAATTTTCAGGATGACATCTGGGCAACAAAGAGCTTAATGAACGTGAATCTTTTCATAACCAGTTATGTTCAATTTTTGTTCGCTATTTGCTGCAAAACGTTTATCACAGATCGAAAACTTTTCTTTTGTCAAGAGGTAAATTGCAAACTAAAAGTGAGCATCAAAGGCTATGAAATCACCGTTCATATTGTTGAATTTGAGGAAGCTTCGTAAAGTTAAATTGGTTTTTCATTTGGAAATATGGCTTGGGACAAAATTTAGACAAAAAGAAGCTTAAATATATTGAAATGATTCTCAGAACGAGTATAATTATTGAATCCCAGCTTAGTGTTCAGAAGAAATGAATATAGTCTTCATTTAAATCACTGGCATAAAGCATATCAATATGTTGCTCCTATAAGGAATGAATAACTGAGAGACACTTTTTTTGTTTCTTATCATCTAAATGTGATGCAACGAAATGATATTCAGGTGATTAGTTTCCTCAATTTCGGTTGTGAAATGTTTTCATTCTATTAGATAAACAATCCTGTTTGGTGCCTGTTCGTCTACATGCTAATTTTATTTTAGTTTCAATGGATTTTATTTACCGGTACTTGATATCATTTTTATCAAATAATAATATTTTTTTTGAGCCAGTCAGTCATCTATTATATTATATATAATTTTCAGGTTTTGCCGGCTCATATTTCATGACCAGTATTGATATAATTTTTTCGAGGTCTCGTTATCTGATATCTTATCATCCTTATCACTGTAAAAGATATAAACGCTTTTAGCAATCACTTCAACTACATATAGATCATTGAAAACAACTCGAAAACACCAATTTATAGGTATATTTTCAAGTCCTGTATTCAGGGTCAGATGAAAGGTGTGAATCGGTTCCCGAAATTTTAGGTTTACTTAATGTTTATGTGTAATTTGGCTCCCGATATTTTTGCAGTAATCCTAAGCTTGAACCACAAAATAAAATAATGTTTTGTGTGGAATGCAAATGCACAGACATTTGAGTGCGTGGAAATTGAATGGGTACATACATTTTGCGAGGAGTGATTATTTAGTATGATCGAACCAGAACGAACTAACCTCACGTAGACATTTGAATTGACGAAATTGAACTGACGCAGGTAGTCCACGGAAACCAAATTACTAATGACCTTTTTGGGATTGGGAACTAAATCACATATTATTATCAAGCATCTCAAATAAATTTCCAATACTACTACTACTATTACTACTACTAACACCCATTCTGAATAGAGGATTTCATAAATAAATGGCCAGTTCCAAGAGAGACATGCATACTTACATATATTGAAATTATGTATTGTAGTGGCGTAGTCTTTCATTTCAAAATATTACCATTTTTAACATTTTTTTATTTTTGGCTTCGTTAAGTTCTTGTGCATCGCCGCACTGACGGGGTAGGAACGTTATCGCCTATTGGAAAGAGTGTACCCTATAGTTTTATGGCAGTTTATAAGCAGTTTTGTTTATCAGATACCTTGTTGAAAAGGGAGTTTTATTATTTCAAACGCATACACGAACAAAATGCTTTGAAACAAAAATCGTAGAATTGCTTGACATTTTTAATTTTATATCATAGTTAGCGCGGCATAGAGCTACTGAAGATTTTTCCAAAATTTCAATTTTTAAACCATTCCGGAACATCTTGAAATAATGTTGAAAAGGGGAACATTCTCCATGAAAATTGAAAAATGAAAAATGTGACTTATTTGTAATATCTAACAGAAAACAACTACTTCCCCGGCACAAGCCACGCTGGACATTGAACTACATCTGATAGATATTGTGAAAAGACTCTAACTGAAAAGGAAAGAAAAAATCTGAAAGTGAAAATTTGCATTTTCATTCAGATAGCTGACTTTTTTAATTCTTTCTAGTTTTCCTTGAAAAAATCATTAAACAAAAGATTTTATGAATTTCCTATTCATATTTTCGAACTAAAATCTTGAAATAAGTTCTTCACCAGTAGATTTGTGAAGGCAATGAATAATAAAATATAAATTTTGGCAACAAAGCATATGTGTTTATCCTGAGTTTTGTTTTAATGTACAATAAATGAAAAATGTCAGTTCTGACGACACTCAATTATTTAAGAGCAATAATTCATAAGAACATATTATAGAAGACTATTTTTTTTGTCAAAATCTGACATTTTGGTGGTTTCAACTAATAGCAATGCATTATTCTAGCCAATCATTCAATATTATACTGATAAAACTGCTTCTTCATCGATAATACCTTGTTTACATTGAAACGTCAAAATTTTACTCTGAATTTGTCATGATTGAGTGCTTGAAAAATTAACACAAACAGATTCAGTGCCATCACCCAAGAGAATATTGAAGATTTAATACAAAATTCCACATCACAAAACACAATCAAATCCAAAAAATGTTGTATGGAATTGCAAAAGTTCTGGAAGACTGGGCAGAGTATACGTTGAAAACTATTTGGAATGTAACAGCCAAGTTGATACAGGAAAAATACTACCTAGAATTTAATATAAGCTTCAATCCGTTTCAAGAAAGAGCGAGAGAAAGGAATTGCAAAGTTTTATCGAAAAAAGAAAGCAAAGTGCAATAGCACTCGAAGAAGAAGAATATATGAGTATGAATTAGCATGGAGCGGAGGCGAAGGTGTTAATTGCCTTATCCATTATATCAGGGAGGAATTGAATAATGCAGGTGAAAAAACGACGATTAGAATATAATCCTATATTTAGTAAAACTTGCCAGGGTGGGAATAAAAAATGAACGGTGCCCCATAAGATTGTATAATAAGCTTGTGGATAAACGCGGTAAAAATATCAAGAAGAGACATCTGTTCTTGCTGGCCAAACTCTTTACGAAAACTGTGCATTCAATGACTGCAATTTTTCAAATAATTAATTTTTTCTCTTGTTCAAAAAGTTATTATCTTATGTATTCTTTGAGTTCAATAAAATAATACAATGAAAAAGATAAAGCAAAATCCTTTTAAATTGCTGAAAAAAATAATCTTCCCAACTCGTTCTTAAAATTTTATCAGATAATTTTTTATTTTCATTACTTAAACTTCTTTATTTGAGGCAAAAATATGAAAACAAACCGATTTATAAAATCACGAGTCCGTTAGGACGAGTGGATTTTATCTAAATTCGGTTTGTTTGAACATGTTTTCGTGGAAAAGAAAAAATTATCGATAAAATTTGAAGTACTCGTGGTATTACCTTTGATAATTCATTCTAGATTGAAAAAAATTAAAAAATGTACTACTACATTACTCATTTTTAAGCATTTGAAAGGATTCAAATATTTTTTCAGGAATAGCCCAAATTTCTCATCAAAAGCATACCCTCCTTTCCCAATTTTCGAAATTGTAGGTCGCTATATGTCTCATCCGCACACGGTGCTAGCTTCATTCCGAAAATTAAATTAGTCTCTGACCCTTCCTGACAAATTTGGTGCTAGTGCATAAAGTTCAGTAATTACACCGCAGCGTTGTGTTCAATCAACCTGGCACTAAGATTCACTTTAGTTATCTAACAAAGCCATACTGTTGCAGGTAAATTTCATTACTACACCGTTTGAAACTGTAGTTTCCCTCCCGCGTACAATGTATCGTATCACCCTTTAGACATTGGATGTCAGAGCATGTGTATACAGAGTGAAAAGCAAAAAGCCCTGATTTTCCCAGCTTTATGAGCCAGGTCATGACTCAGCTTCCCAGGTCCCAGCTCGTGCTAATCTATGGGTAACGTGCGTTTGAAACGTGAGTTTCTTGTCTAGTGTTACTCCTGGGTACACGTCCTCGTCTACCCATGGAATGTATTCGTCGTTCATAGTCACATGGCCCTCTGGTCTCCTACGTCGCCTTGTGAGCAGGATGGTTTTGCTTTTGTCTGCACTGATTCCGATCTTCCAACGGTTGAACCACGGTTCTAGTTTGTTAATTTGGCGCTGAAGCTTGGATGTAACGCCCCTCTCGTGCGTTGACTCGGTAAAGATCGCCGTGTCATCTGGCTATAGTGCGAGTTTGGTCATGGGGTCGTCTGCGGTTGGTATGTCTGCGGTGTAGATGGAGAACAGGTGCGGTGATAAAACCGCTCCCTGTGGGACCCCAGCTTCTGATCTCCTTCGGGAGGAGAGGACGTTCCCGACCCTGCATCGGTACTTCCGGCCTCTCATGAAGGAGTTTATGGGCTTGACCATTGGT
Source organism: Chrysolina haemoptera (assembly GCA_958298965.1). Taxonomy (NCBI): domain Eukaryota; kingdom Metazoa; phylum Arthropoda; class Insecta; order Coleoptera; family Chrysomelidae; genus Chrysolina; species Chrysolina haemoptera. Next base: position 6,485,778 of record OY282594.1, read on the forward strand.
GTAGTGTATCCTTCATCTACTAGCTTCGTGATCAATCTATCGTGCCACACTTTGTCAAAAGCCTTGGAGACGTCTAAGAGGACTGCTCCGGCGAGATGGCCTTTGGTCGTACGGTCCAGGCTTGAATGGTGGCGTCCACAATGCGGATTGGTGTTTATGCCACAAGGAGCCTTCATTTTCGTCTATAAATCAATATAAAGTTATATATATTTTTTTATATAATCATCCAGGTTTCTTGGACTTGAACTTGGACTTGAACGTCGTTTGGTTGAGAAAAGATAGCTCTATGCTATATCATCACGGCTAGCATGGCTTATTCACTTGAATTGGGGTTATGTTTTTTTATGCCACAATAAGACGCCTTTAACGCCTAATAATAAAAAGTCCATTTGGAATCAAGACGAGTCCAGGGATTTGAACTTCGAATTAAGCTTTACGTCAGTATGTGAGGACGATATTTTGAATCAAAATTATGAGTCACGCGTGTATATACAGACAATTCTTATTCCTCTGAATAGAGATGACGTACAGAATTATAGTATATGTGAATCATTAAAAAAAAAGTTTGGTAGCAATTCAGACCTGAAACTGAAAACTGAAGTGAAATGTAGACCAGCACTAGACTAGACATCGAGAAGTATGAGATTCAATTTTGGGCTATCCCTCATTTTTTATTCTGTTTTTCAGTTTCGATTTTCATCTCTGAAATGTTGCGGCATGTTCCTTTATGCGGCATTATTATTGAGTCAAACGGTCAGACTAATTTTTTTTATTACTTTCACATGGTTTGAAATTGAAATTCTGTAGAAAGCAGTAGGTATAAAAAGGCTTGTTCCTAATCGGATAATAAATAACAGTTTTAGAGATGTGGCCCGCTTTCAAATGGGTCACTCTGTATAAATAAATATAAAGTTATAGTCCAGGTTTCTAGAGAGAAATCTGTCGGAAGCTACTTGAGCAATAAAGATCCTGGACCGGCGACCGGTGACAGGTGCTAGGACTTGAACTCACGTCGTTTGGTTGAGAAAAGATAGCTCTATGCTCTATCATCACGGCTAGCACGACTTATTCACTTGATTTGGAGGTTATGTTTTTTTTATTCCACAATAAGACGCCTTTAACGCCTAATCATAAAAATTCAAGTTGGATTCAAGACGAGTCCAGGGATCTGAAGAGATAAAGTAGAGAATTATAGTATATGTGAATCATTAAAAAAAAAAGTTTGGTAGCAATTCAGACCTGAAACTGAAAACTGAAGTGAAATGTAGACCAGCACTAGACTAGACATCGAGAAGTATGAGATTCAATTTTGGGCTATCCCTCATTTTTGATTCTGTTTTTCAGTTTCGATTTTCATCTCTGAAATGTTGCGGCATGTTCCTTTATGTGGCATTATTATTGAGTCAAACGGACAGACTAATTTTTTTTATTAATTTCACATGGCTTGAAATTGAAATTCTGTAGAAAGCAGTAGGTATAAAAAGGCTTGTTCCTACAATGGAATCGGATAATAAATAACAGTTTTAGAGATGTGGCCCGCTTTCAAATGGGTCACTCAGTATAAATCAATATAAAGTTATAGTCCAGGTTTCTAGAGAGAAATCTGTCGGAACCTACTTGAGCAATAAAGATCCTGGACCGGCGACCGGTGACAGGTGCTAGGACTTGAACTCACGTCGTTTGGGTGAGAAAAGATAGCTCTATGCTCTATCATCACGGCTAGCACGACTCATTCACTTGATTTGGAGGTTATGTTTTTCATGCCACAAGACGCCTTTAACGCCTAATAATAAAAATTCCATTTGGAATCAAGACGATTTCATGGATTTGAACTTCGAATTAAGCTTTACGTCAGTATGTGAGGACGATATTTTGAATCAAAATGATGAGTCACGCGTGCATATACAGACAATTCTTATTCCTCTGAATAGAGATAAAATAGTGAATTATAGTATATGTGTATCATTCAAAAAAAAAGTTTGGTAGCAAATCAGACCTGAAACTGAAAACTGAAGTGAAATGTAGACCAGCACTAGACTAGACATCGAGAAGTATGAGATTCAATTTTGGGCTATCCCTCATTTTTGATTCTGTTTTTCAGTTTCGATTTTCACCTCTGAAATGGCATGTTCCTTTATGCGGCATTATTATTGAGTCAAACGGTCAGACTAATTTTTTTTTATTACTTTCACATGGCTTGAAAATGAAATTCTGTAGAAAGCAGTAGGTATAAAAATGCTTGTTCCTACAATGTTTCAATTTTCACTATGTGCCAACTTCTGTTATGACTGAATTTCATGCATCACACTGTGAGGATAAAGCCATACTATATTTCTCCATATCGTCTTCCAACAAGCAATTATTGCACTTGCATTCTGAGGAGATATGCGCGACTGCAAAATGACGTAATTCTTTCAACGTTTTAGCATTGCGGTTTCAATTTACGGTGCTTGATCGCCTCTAATTGAATTAATTTAAGTTTCAAACAGATGTCTTTATTGACCATCTGGAAAATCTGGAATCGGGATATTTAATACTCCAGTTGTAATGAAAGCAATGATGAGCTGCGTGAAGAGCAGCAGTTTTTTTTATAGGACGGAGATTTGTAATCATCAGTAAAGAATTGAATCAAATGCAAATGACAGTTCACTAAGGTTTTTCAGCCTTCAGAAATTCAAGAACACCGATCCTTACATATTGTCCCTCGGCTCTCACGATGTTCTCTGAACATTACAGGACTTTTTTCTGTGGAAACCAGAACATAAAAAAAATTATATTTGCCTCATATTTTCTACTTTGTTGGAATACAAATTCAAATAGTTTGGGATATATCCAGAGAAACCCAAATTTCATCTGATATTTATCCAAATTTCATCTGATATTTATATTTATTTTTCAGATGTTACCTATATTGAAATTCACATATATCAAAATGAATGACACCTCCCCCACAAAATATTGTAAGAATTTGCAAGTGCAAAAAGTAAGTGTTTATTGCAATCGACGGGAAATTTATACGTCGAAACGTCGAAACTTATATAATAATATATAGTGACCGCCAAAAAGTAGGTACCATATGGGAAAAAAGTTTATTATTATAGTATACGAAAAAAGATTTTTGGGAAAAGTTTGTGTATGTCCGATAACCTAAAAATCGATTTTGACACATGTCACGTGATCGCTGGTATGGCGGCAAATTGAAAAAAAATACTATGAATAGGCAAAAAGTCGGATAAAATGGCAAGATATCGAAAAAAGTTATTTGAAAAAGTTGCTAAGAATTCAATTTTATACACATATACAAGTACAAGTTTGAAAAGATAATGAGAGAAAATTGAAAATAGTATTTTTTTTTAAATATTTTCCTAGCTGTATAAAAATATCAAATTATTATCATATGAATAGCTTGACTATACTGAAACATTTGTATTTCAATGATAATGACAAAACTGTCTCATTTTCTCTACACCAGTAAGCACTAAATTAAAAAATTGGATTTTGTTAAAACCCTGGCTGTTATATCGGTTCGTATCTAACAGTTATATCAGAATTCCACGACCATTGTGATGACATGACACTTCAGAAACATGATGTTTTCCAGATTATAATCAAGTTTCGATGATAATCGTGCCAGAGCGTTTCACTTCGCATGCAATGTTGAAAACTCAAGCCTCTTTAATTTGACGCACTATTTTTAAGATTATGTGCGAAATGAAACGTTCGTGCACGATTATCATCAAAAATTGATTTTAATCTGAAAAACACGATATTTTTGGATCTCCCTATCATCGCAATAATAGTGGAATTGTGATATATCTATTAGATACGAACCAATGTAACAGCAAGGGTTCTGACAAAATTCAATTTTTTCAATTTAGTGCTCTCTGGTGTGGAGAAAATGAGAAAGTTTTGTTATTATCATCGAAATACAAATATTTCAGTATGGTCAAGCAATTCATAAGAAAATAATATGATATTTTTCTACAGCTAGAAAACTATTTTAAAAAAATTGCTGTTTTCAATATTCCCACATAATTTTCGCAAAATTTGTATATGTGTATAAAATTGAATTCTAAGCAACTTTTTCAAATAACTTTTTTCGATATCTTGCCATTTTATCCTACTTGTTGACTATTCATGGTAATTTTTTTCAATTTGCCGCCATACCAGCGATCACGTGACAAGTGTCAAAATCGATTTTTAGGTTATCGGACATGCACAAACTTTTCCCAAGAATCTTTTTTTCAATACTCTAATAATAAACTTTTTTCCCATATGGTACATACTTTTTGGCGGTCACTGTATAAGTTTGCAGGTTACTTCGGATACCCTATAATTTGAGCAATCAATGATTCAAAGGAGTACGCCAATGAAGCACTGCTATTTGACCTACTTGCAATCATAATCTCAAATATGCACACTAAGGCTATTTTGAATCTCCAAGAATTCTTGCTCAATAAACACAAGCAACACATCAACTGATAACAATGTAGGTATAGTAATATTTTATTTTCATTTATCTCGAATGAGCTGACTCGCCACAAAAAAAAATATTTATTTAAAAAAATGCGAATCAGCTAGGTAACATTTATTTATAAAACTTGACTGAGAAAGGTTGGCAAGTATTCAATAATACAAATTGTTTGAGGAAGTGAGTGGGTTCTTGAAAAATACTTAGTTGTAAATTCCCAGTTTCTGTTGTTGATTTGTAATGTTGAACTCAATCTGCTCGACGAAATCATGTTCATCTGTCAAATCAATCTCTCTCCTATACAGTTTTCATGGTAGGGACCCTTCTGAAATATCAATAATTTTTTCCATCGTCATTAATTTTTTCGAGATAGATTGATTCAACCAATTATGTCTCCGTTCCCCTTTATTGCTACCTCATAGACTTGCCGAAAATATCTTTCTCGCCATATTTTCAAAATGTTTTACTTAGTTATAGTGCCAATGTTGTCCTTATTGAAGCTGAGGTGAAATCTGATACCGATAGTGGTATATCTATCCATTTATCCTAGATTTTCTCTTCAGTTACATTTTTCTGAAACTGACAAAATACGCACAAGAAATATGCACCAAATAAAACACTCTTGCTTTTCGCGGCGGTTTTGTTACAGATACATTACATTTTTAACCGTTGGTAACAATGTATAGTTGGTATTGTCGCATGACAATATGGCGATGGTGAATATGGTCAATTAAACAACGATAACAAGGCTTTGAGACTAATCCAAGAGGAGTACAACCTTCACTTCTCCAAGAAAAGCACAAACTTTTACCTACTTTTCCTTGCTATTTACGATGTCTGAGGAATTCATCGCAGCCCATCTCTTTATGTTAACCATTAGACTCTCTCTCTCTCTTCGTTTCTTGGCTTGTCTCCCTCTAACCATTATACTCCTTCGTATGCAATTACGTCTGGTGTCATCTTTTATCAAAACATTATAAAAATAATAAAACGATTTAATTTCCTGGGTCAAATAAAGAAGTCTTGGTCTTCCATAATCCATCCTAAACAACAAGTAACACCATATTTTCAGGCGCCTATCTTATCAAAGAGTAATTTGAATTTGCATACAATTAAAATTATTCCACTACCTATACCACTTTATCTTCACAATGTTACAAACCCAAAAGGATTTATAGGCATTTTAACAGTGCATATCTAATTAAACTATCAATTACCGACAAAGACGCATTAAAACCATATAATGGAATGGAGAACTTTGTCTATAAACCGCTCGGACTCGAAACTATAGCGTAGGAGTGCCCTCTGCCCACCTTATATGGTATGACAGGTCATACACATCGCTCTGGGGTTATTATTTTTAAAAGTTTTCAACATCATTTCATTCCGTGTGATTCGAGAGTTTCTCTTTTTCTTTGATTTTGTTTACGTTTGTTCGTATCGAAGTAGCAGGCTGGGTATGTTGCAACTTGTTTGACAAGTGAATAAAGAAATAATGATATATCCACAACAGGCTTCACTGTATTTCAAGTTTTTTTCTTCAAGATCTACAGTGTGACCCACTTGAAAGCGGGACACCTCCCTAAAATTGGCATCTTTTCTCGCGACTTCGAAGAACTTTTTTTTGAATTGTACAGCTCAAAAAACTGTACTTTGGGATAGAATATAATTTTCTTTCTACAGAAACCAAGGCCTGCTGCGTATATTTTTAGAGGTTAAAATTCTGCATGTGTGGGCGCCCGACGTGAGGTGACTTCTCTTCCCTCATACGGCGGACCCTCTAAGGGTCCACCAGTTACCCTACACTATTTGACGACCCCTTCTCAAGGTCCTTCAGTATATTTTTATTTTTCTTTTTTTCCCATATGGATGGGCTCCATACAGGGTCCTCCAAAACCCGCCCCACAATCTCCCCGACACCAAGGGGAAAACTACTCTTTCATTAGGTGTACATCATAATATTTTCATTAATTCATTATTAATTTTAAATAAATTCATTATTCGAAATGTCGAAAACTCGCCAGAAATAATTTTTGCGCAAAAAAAAACATTTGAAAACTGATTCAGAGCGGACCAACTCAAGAACGGTTAGAGATAGACGAAATCTGCGAACGCCAGTCAATTCGAAATGGCCTAATTAGTATGTATTGTTATTTTCCAGTCAATCAAAAGAAATTAAAAATTACTCGAAAAAGTTGCAAGGGGGTTCACCCCTAAAAATCATTAAAAGAACGAAGTTGTCACATCGACTTGAAATGTGCACTGTTTACGTAAAATTTCATGCTCATTCCAAAAATGTATGATTTTCTATGCTCAGATATAAGATTTCACCGGAAAAAGGTGTTTAAGATAAAACATTAAATTTTCTGAGATTTTTTATTTTTCATTTTTCGAATTTAAAATTTTTGTCCTCGGACGTATTTTGACGTGCTGATTCTGAATCTTTTAACAATAATGCCGAAAACTCATCAGAATTATTCTTGACGGCAAAAAAACCATCAAAAAACTGATTTAGAGCTGACCAACTCGAGAACGGTTAGAGATAGACAAATTCTGCGAACGCCAATCGATTCAGAATGGCCGAGTTAGTATGTATTGTGAATTTCGAGTCAATCGAAAGAAATTAAAAATTACTCGGAAAAGTTGCAAGGGGTTCACCCCTAAAAATCATCAAAAATACCAAGTCGTCACATCGACTTGAAATTCGCACTGTATACGTAAAATTTTATGCTCATTCCAAAAATGTATGAATTTTATATGCTCAGATATAAGATTTAGGCGGAAAAAGGTGTTTAAGAGGAAAAATAAAATTTTCTGAGATTTTTTATTTTTCATTTTTTGGATTTCAAATTTTTGTCCTCGAAAGTAATTTGACGTGCTGATTCTGAATATTTTAACAATAATGTCGAAAACTCATCATTAAAATTTTTGGCAGCAAAAAAAACATCTAAAAATAGATTCAGAGCTGACCAACTCGGGAACGGTTAGAGATTCAAATTCTGCGAACGCCAGTCGATTCAAAATAGCCGAATTAGTATGTATTGTGAATTTTGAGTCAATCGAAAGAAATTAAAAATTACTTGAAAAAGTTGCATGGGGCCAAAAAACCATTTGAAAACTGATTCAGAGCTGACCAACTCGAGAATGGTTAGAGATAGACAAATTCTGCGAACGCTAATCGATTCAAAATTAGTATTATTGGGTATTTATTTGGGAATTATTTTATGACAAGGTACTAAAATGAACCTTTCTGCTGTTCTCCTTATGTAACCATCCAATCTCCTTCAATTTATTTGATACTCGTTGTCGCCTACTTACACCAAAAATCATACGTGGGCATGAGCTTCGAACTTTCTGGATCTTATTTTTATACATAAGAGTTAAATTATGTCCATACAACGTATCTGCGTAATTGAATGGTAATTATCTTTCATTGCCCCCTAAAACTTTTTCATTATTTTTCATTAGAGATAATTACTTCACTGCTTTCATTAGGTGTACAAAAAATGACTAGTTATTTCCCCCTCGTTCAGCACCATTAGTATTAATATTATATTTGTCTTTGTCATATAAACTGTATTAATAGTATCAGATTTAGTTCTCATATGTATACCTTTAATTAAATTTTGTGATGATATTGTCATAAGTATGTTTATTCTTTAATTTCTGTACTAAAGTTGATTTTTATGGTAATCACTGATATCAAGTGTGATTTGGAATTATTGTGAGAATGATCTTTGTATATTAGGATTTCTATTTATTTATTATTTATGAATCCAATATGTTTTTTGAAATAAGTTTAATAACTCCACCTTGCTTTACTCAATCCACCGTCTGCATCACAATATTTTTATCGTTTTAATATTATAGTACTGAGTTCATTGTGGGTGCTCCAGATAGGATAATCGTCAAATCACCATCTCCAATGATTCCCAGTTCGTCACTACTAGACCGCATACAAGCCTCGAATAGGGTTGAAAAGTATATCGATTTGGAGTAAAATGAAGATGTTTTTACGAGTGGCTCCTGGGGATAACATACCAAGAATTCGATTTTTCAGAACAGTGCTTATTTGTTTCCCTCGTGTTTCTATTTACGGTACCAAACTACAGAGGGTGATTCGTTAAGTCGTTTTGAGAAAAAAAGTTTTTATGAACATATGTCCGAAGTTGCTTCGTTTCTGAGATACAAAGACGTTTAAAAAAAAATCAATGCCCTGTATCTTAGAAAAGAAGCAACTCCGAACATATGTTCATAAAAACTTTTTTTCTCAAAACGACTTAACGAATCACCCTCTGTAGTTTCGTACCGTAAATAGAAACACGAGGGAAACAAATAAGCACTGTTCTGAAAAATCGAATTCTTGGTATGTTATCCCCAGGAGCCACTCGTAAAAACATCTTCATTTTACTCCAAATCGATATACTTTTCAACCCTATTCGAGGCTTGTATGCGAAAATGGGGCACCTAAATCTGTCACTAGCTGACGGTCTATACTTACATTCATTGAATGACGTGCCGTGGAATATTCGAATTGGATTTCGATGAGAATTAGCTAAAAACTCATTAAGCCATAAATCTCGAAAATCAAAATGACGTATGTTCGTGTTCTAGGCAGCAACAGACGTCTCTAATTGGCCTTTGACTCTTCCGGTAGAAAAATATAATTAACTATGCATTGTCTAGGATTCTTATTGCTGCTGACGCGTCGGCCAAGAAATTTAAATTTTAATTGAAAATTATGAAGACGCGTCCACTCCAGCAGCGTGCCGCGTTCGTATTAATAAAAATATGCTGTAATGATTCGCTAGCAGCGTAATTAACGCCATTTGTCATAATTTTACAAAGTAATCCAGCGCCATTGTAATATTACCGTCCTCAGTTGCATACATATATTTGTGCGGTAGCGCCTTGATTTAGTGGCGACAATTTAATTAATTGTCCATTGATGCTGGATGCTGGAACATTATGCAGCAGGATGAGCAATTTGCAAACGATGATAATAATACAGGAGGGATCATATAATTGTGATCTCCAGAGGCGACGGGCTGGTCATGGTTTGGATCAACTACGGTTTTGTTGAAACAAAAAATGTTTGTTTTTTCCGTCAACCGACTGCACCCTTACGGGCAACCCTCAGAAGTGTTCTAGGAACGTGTACGAGTTAGAGAAGATGAACGCCTAAGCTTTTGAAGTGCAACCCCAAGCACAATCGAGAATGGAACTAGCAGCTATCGTCAAAATCCAATATTATATATAAATGGTGGTGGTGGTGGTGGCGGCGGTGGTGGTGGTGGTGGTTTCTTTCTATAGGAGTTGATTTATCACTCAATTCAAACATTATCCAGCAAAACCATTCAATATCAAAGCTCGTTGAGTGTCGGCTCCGGATAGTTTTACCAAAGACGTGGAAAGAAATTTCACTTCCAGCTCATTTCCTTCCTTACCAAAGAAGATGGAACACTAGCAACGAACATTCGGTAAAAAGCCTTTTTTTGACAACTTGCTGCATTTTTCACGCTGGATTCATGGAGGAAACAACTCCAGAAAATCATTTCCATCGACAGTTATATGTCTTAAATTATCTTTTACCAACGAGTCATCAGATGCATTTTGCTGGGTCTCAACACCAAGAAAAATAGTGGATCTGACGTTTTCAAGAAACGTGCTCCCAGTTCTGGACAAGTTATCCATCCACTCTTATAATTTGGGGGCATTTCCGTCCAGTGAAAGCAGAAATGAATGGACTATTTCTTGGATTCGTCACTATGCTGCAAACTTTTCTGATTCTTTTAATGTTGTATGATGACTTCAATATGAAAATAGGGCAATTAACAAACAATCATCAAATATTTCACTATCTGAAAATGTGTCTATTGAATTGCACCCTGTATCGTGCCAATTTGACTATATTTGTAACAGATAAAGGGTCTACTTCTCTGCCTGCCTTGAACTGCCAACTGAATAATGTTTTCGAAACAACAATATTTCCCTAACGTAGCTAAGCCAAGGAGATTCAGCCGAAGGTTCAGTGATTTCCTTCAAAACCGAACGCTCTAGTTAGCCAGTATGAGTAAAATATGAAAAGTCGGAAAAATACGAGGATATAAAAGTGGTTTTATCCAAGGCAATATAATAAAAAGCGAAGGAAAGATATATGTCTGACGGGCATTCTGCTTGATTGTTGGGGTTACGCTCGATACGCTTTAGATAGAAATCGAGCGTGGGAAAAGGTTTTCCTCAATGTCCAGGCGTTATGAGAGGCATCAAAATCGCAGATTCCGGGGATTTGAAGGATTTCAGTTTCCCGACTGAGGTGCTATTTGTTGGTATCCACGCGTAAAAGGCGATACGATTGATTTCTGTTATCTTCGTTTTCGTTAGGGAGAGATTTACAGCTGGACAAGTCAATTGATAATTGAATGGAACATTTTCCTTTGTCGGGATGTTCAATTATTGTCGGGATGTTCAATTATTGTCGTGAAGGATGAGTTTTTCATCAGCTACAAAAAGTTTAATGAGTGGCAACTGTGGTCTATGATCTATGATCTATTTATTGTGATAAATATGTTTTTTGTGAAAAAAAAATTACTGAATTGGTACCAAACCTTTAACTGTACACAAATGTATATACCTAATTATTGTGCACCTGGATATAAGAAAGAAATATCTTCACAGATTCTGGAAATATCGAAAATCCTTGGAAATGGACACTACAAGCCCTCTGTTGTACCAATCTACAGCATATGAGTCTCTCTGTTGCATTATTATGGCGTATTTGACTAAACTCACAATGAATAATGAAAATGAATTTGAAAATCTCTCCTTCCGCTAACAAAATCATATACAAAACGAATTTCCGAAGCCCCCTACGACTAATGACTTACATTCATCAGATTCCCAGCAGAGCTCATATACACAAACAACTTTTCAGTTCTCTACGAACTCAAATGCGAAATCTTATGTTTTATAGCTATTTGTATCACTAGGGAGAAAAGTGCTACTTTTACTCCTGCAGGAAGGCAGAGGGAAGCCAGAGGGCAGTAAACATCCAAGGGAGGAAAAGGCACTTTACCCCCATGTAATACATATGATTTTTCCTCCTACCCACTCAATGAATCTTTTTTTTGTAAATTTAAAACGCATCTCAACTGCTTTTGTCTATAACGGTCCTATACTTGCACGATGGAAAGTATAGACAATACAGTCATGTCCATCAGAGAATCTGCGGTGGTGCAATGGCTAGCGTCTTGGGCTTGTAATCCGAAGGTCCCGGGTTCAGCTCGTGACAATTGCAACTAATTTAAAAAAAATATGTTCCACCTCTGGAATTTTGGTTAACAATTTTTTTTCCTGTTTATCATGCACTAGCATACCAAGTTTGGTGGGTGCTACAATCGATTCTTGTCTCAAAACTCAATCGTACTGGATTAATAGTAATACTCAAATAAATGCGACTTCTCTAACCCTATCGAAATAAATGGCCGATACAGCAATGCCTATATCGACTGAACAAGAGAGGAATAACCGGTTGAATGTTTTGCACATTTAGGGCGTCTTTTTATCTTTTTTGGCAAGGTTTTAAGCACTCGAGCCACTGTGAACGATGCTGCCCAGTTGTGTACAGTCCGAATAAAAAGCGCAATTGTCTTGAAATGCAGAAGAATCGCCAACTTGAGAACTCACGCCCTGAAAGTAATATTGAATTAACAATCAAACCTGGGTTTATAATTTAATTTTTGCACTTCCGGGACTAAAGTGCCAACTTTAGTCCCGTATAACACTTAGATAAAGCATTTAAAATCCCTAGGGACATAAAGTGAAAATCAAACATTACCGCAGCTACAGTATTAATAACTAGGACAAAAATTAGGAAATACTCCATTATAAATCTTTATTGATTGAATTAACATTGTATGTGATATTAACATTATTATTATTATTATTGATATTTTATCCCTTACGTGATTATTGGCCTGAGGGCTCGTGCAAGATTAAAACATTCACTTTAGTCCCTTGCTATATAATATACTATTTTCACTTGTCCATTACTGCTTTATAATACCTTGGCAACGGTTGCTATTAACAGACCCATAACGCCCGGGGCATTATTAATCATAACGCCCGCTTATTGGTTATTTATATCCTCGGGGGCGTCAATATGCTTCGATTTGCTAATTGTTGTTCCTTTTAATTGCGATAAACCCTGGGACATGTCTTGTTTTCTGTCATAGTTCAAATATTCAGCAAAAGTTGATCTTTCGTTATTTTTTATTTATTTTTTTCTATTCCCAGACGATTCAATGAGTCTCTTGTTATTCATTACCAGATTTTCTTTTATAAGTTTTGATGCAATTTTTCATATAATTATTTACCTATACTCGTTCTTTGCTATTTGGTTTACTTTACACGACCAAGAAAAAACTTTTTAGCTTGAACGCAAATAATTTTTCGATTCAATTAATTTTTTTTCCAATACATGAATAGGCATGACTCATGAATGTGATAATCATAAATACTAATCACCTATATTTTTTCAGAAAAAAAATGTATTTTACAAATAGAGAAAATAGAGAATAATGAAAATAAAAAGTGAAATTACACGTTAATTGATTAACCAACTTGTGAACATTTTTTGGAACACAAGCAAAAATTAGTATTCAAACGAAAAAAAAAACTCAAATGATTTCAGTATCGTTTACGTTTGGACACAAGTCTTGATCATCTTCACTTTTTTTTAACTGTTAGCAGCTTGATCTTGAATAATTTTGTAGAAAGCTGATTCGTCATATTGTTAACCAGCAAACCTAAGTTTTATCCCCTTTTAGTTTCTTGCTTAGCGTAGACCGAAGCAGAGGATGTGAGCAAATTGGCAGTTTTGAAAATATACTGTTAATGTGAAGAAAGAATTTTGACAAATAACCGATATCTATTTGACCGATTTTATGTAGGAGAGAAAGAGTTTTTTAAACGTTTTAAAGGTGGCAACACATGCCTTATTCAAAATCTAATGAACTTAGCGAAAAAGGTGAATTTTGATTATTTTGTCGATTAGAGACTTTTGTCTTCATTTATAGTTTTTTTTTACCTCTTTTTCTAATTGAGTCTTTTTTCTCTTCTATTCTTCCTATGAAATAATTAAACAAATTGCAATAAATAACGTTAGCCACCAAAATCTGATCGATTAACTTTTTTTTCAAGCAAATATTCAGATAAACAAATCAACATGTGCACTTAAGCTCAAATAGAACAATACATTGTCAAAATTTTATAAATTGGAAAATATAAAGTATCGTGGTACCTGTCCCGAGTTTTACATTTCTGATAGAACCTTAAACAAAAAACACCTGCAGAATGGCTTTCATTCGATAATAATTGTTTGTAATTAGTTGAAAACTACCTTTTCCTCCATATTATGGAAGATATCCGACTTGTCAACGCTTTAGAATGCGAAAGTGGTCCTTCGAGCCGGATGCATTTTTTTGATTATAGATTATTTATATATTATTCAAGCTAATTGAGTTCATTAAATTCGATCATTTTCTCGCTACAAGGCGACCTTGGAAATAATCTTGGGCCACCGTCTTTTCGCCATATTTTTTTTCGTCCATCAGTTAGTGACAGTCGTGAATTCATGAATGAATATACTATTCTACAATGAGCATTTCTAGTCAATTTCAAAAAATATATATTTCGAAATAATGCATTCTCACGTAACTCGTATTTAGTCTTCGATTTTTTATATCATCAATTTATCCAGATAAATTACAGAAATCAAACTAAACTACCGACTTCAAACGATCAGATACAGAAGACGAGGCTGGAAGTCGTGTGACGTCAGTACGCGAGTGACTCATCTGTTTGGTCACTTTCGGCCATGTACGCGCCATCCCAAACTTCGGCCAATCGTACTTACTACAACAAGACACTGACGTCACAGATGAGGAGCGTTTGAATTTACAAATATTGCAATCACGGTTTCAATACAGAATAATAACTAAGTTTTCCAAAATTTGGGGTGGACAAATGGTTAGGACTATTTTATAAACTGCCCTCCTCCACGTCATGTGAAAAAAGTGCATATTTTAAGATGATGGTAATGCCCATTGTGATCAACAGTTATTATTTCATTCGAAAAGAGATTATTTGAATTTGGAACATCACTGAGATTGTGTCCTAATCCGTTACACATATTTCAAGAATTTCTCAGTAAATGCTTATGACATTTGTTGTTTGAACTGAGCTTTCCTAGACCTTTGAGAATCAGTGGATTTTTTACTATTAAAACTTAAAGAAACAGAAAATAATGGAAGCAAGTGATTCCAAAATATAATGCACTCCGGAGGTAGTAAAGAAAAGAGACAATCCGCAGAAAAACTGAGATGAAAAAAAGAGTAATCTGAACAAAAGGAAGATAAGGAGCTAAACCGGAAATCTAAAACTTATTTATCCCAACCTGGACAAGATTCTGTGCATCACGACCGGATCCACTGAAAACTAGCTTCATTTCATTTGTGCTGACATAAAGTTGGTTGCTCGTGTTCACTTAGAATAAATTCATAGGCGTAATTCAATAATAAATTATGATGGCGTTGGCATATGTTTTTACAAGGTTAATAGGGAAGTCGTGTAATATCAATGAGAAGGCAATAAAACGAAGCGGTTTATCAAAGTACAGTTACGTTTAGAAAAAGTATTCGAGCACTTACCGCCAATTTTTCCGATACCTTTTTCCCCATAAACTTGGTTCAGTTCCTTTAATTCTTGAGATTTTCATGAAAGCTGTTTGCCAATTTGCACTCACCATAGATATGGTTGCAATTAAAAAATACTCTTTTACTTATTACTAACATCAGCTCAGTTTTTCGTATGAATCAATCATGAATTTATCTGTTTTGAAACCAGGAACAGCCAAAAATGATAATCCAACTAGACATATGCTTGCAATCAAAAACGAGTGTAATTACCGTGTTGTATCGCAAACGACTTTTCCTATTATTAATTCTAATAATTACGAAAATAATGATGTAATTCACTAGTAATTGAGGTTAAAAATGGGTCTTATTCATCAGTATAATATCTATTCCACAGTTTTTAAATTTTATTTTTTATCAAATTTCTATTTATATTCGCAATTAACTTATACCTTTGATAATACTTTAGCTTTCCTATTTGAACCTCTAAAGCTTTCAAAAACATTATGCGAACGTCGTGGGACAAAGGATATTAAAGTATCTGTAAGTCTTAAATCAATCGTTTTAGACCACAAGTGTGATAGTTTACTGAAATCGCTTCATCGGGAGGAACATAGAAATGCCAAAATATACAGGTTGTTCCATTAATAATTGTGAAACTGATGTTACGTGACCGAAAACCAAAAGCTCATAGGGTGACATAATATCAAAAAAAGCTGCACCAATCGCTTTTATTTACAACCCCAAATTAACAATTTTCTACTTCTCTCGAGTTACGAGATATTCCCTGTCTTAATCGCCGTGGGACACCCTGTATAGTCAATGCCCGAGCAGGTTAGTTTCAATGATTCATCCAACGAAGAGCAGCCCTCAAAAGTCGATTTTTTACCTTGAAAAAAATTCGAAGTAGGCCTTGAAATTTTTATTTTGAATTCGAATTTATGGCACTCAACTAGAACTGTTGATGCTCTATCTATTGAAAAAAAAACTTCTGAATTGGATAAAAAATAACATTTTTAGAGAGGTGGCCCGCTGTCAAATGGGACACTCTGTAGATAGGAAAATATTTCAAAAAAAATTTCTATTTTCTTGTATTATCTTTTCAAATTTTGTGAATATAAAATTGAATTCTAAACAACTTTTTTGCCATATGGTACATACTTTTTGGCGGTCACTGTATATATATATTTATTGTTTTCCGGTCCATCGTCCGTACTAGCATCAAATCTGCGCGGAGAATGGTGTGAGTCTTAGAGGAACATCCTGCCTTCGTCCCCGCAATCGATACAACCGGCGCCAAAATACTTTGGCCGTCTCCGAAGTCCTTATTTCGCCGCCACCGCCACTCTCTTAGCGTGCCGTGTACGGCTGCATATCGCTATTCAACTTTTTCGGCACCAACACCGCCAACTCTCACGACTCTTCTTTTATTTGGGTCAATGTCTTCGCGGTGGAATTTTATTCAAATTAACGCCCGAATTGGTCGAGATATGTGACCCAAATGACTCTGACGGATCGATGCAGTAATGTTTTGTTCAGTGTCTGAGGCTTGGTTGTTCGCGGCGTAGTCGGTCTTTTTATTTTTTGCGACAGTGAAGGATTCGATTGAGAGGGTGTGGTAATGGATACGAAGATGTTTTTCTCTATTTGTGGTCGAGAAACAATCAGAAACGGAAATAATCCAGTAACGACAGACACACTCGAGCAAAAAGTGAAGAATGAATTGTAGCACTCTCTGAAACTCGGCACATGACATCTCGACATCATGTATTATTAGAAAAAAAAAAAATTATTTACCAAAAAATCAGGGGTGGAACCTAAAAAAATTTTTGTTGCTGTTATTTCAGAAAATATAAGATTTATCAAAAAACGATTTCGATAGATTGAGAGATAATTCCCCACAATAATGATTTTCAGTAATACCTCATGAAATACGCTCGTTTTCTCAGAAAACGTGGTTTAACGCCGACGTCACATTTCATGCTCGCGCTAACCCGCCTCTGTAAGTTCAGGCAGGGCCGAAACTTAGATTTGTCATAACTTTGCTAAAAATTATAGTAGATGGAAAAGAAAAAGTGTATATCGTTCCTGAAAACTTCTACTTCCTCATGCAAATATAACATATGAGTATCTGAGTACCCAAAATATGTTTTGTCACACTTCACATAACCCTTCTACGATATTTACGGAGGATCCAAGTCATGGATATTTTAGTTGATATGAAATAATTATACTGAAGCAGGAATCAGTATCCTCTTTGGACCATATGCAACGATTTAAGACAAGTGAGATAAGTCTCACTTATACATGCCAAAGAATAAACTGGGTTTTACTCCTGCCTCAGTTTTCAACTCACCCATAATCCCGGCAATTTCTTCAGTAAATGCAGGATATGAATAAGCGATTATTTTCAACATTTAGTGAAGACAATGCTGATTTTATGGGTAAGTTGAAAATGAGGCAGGAGTAAAACAAAGTTTTTTTTTTGGAATGTATATGTGGGACCTGTCACACTACTTTAAAATTGTTGCATATAGTCCAAAGAGGCTATGGGTTGCTGCTTCAGTATAATAATTCCATATTTACTGAATTATTCATAATTTTCGAATCATCGGCAAACATCTCCGTGAAGTGCAGAAAACACATTTTAGGTACTCAAATACTCGCATATTATATTTGCATGAGAAGGTAGGAGTCTTCAGAAACGATATGAACTTTTCTTTTTTCTTCTCCGATCATTTTTAGCAGAGTTATGACTTTCCAAGATTACAGCAAAAATATATTTATATATTTTTAAACGAAAAAAAACCCATAGAATTTTGGTAAACAATTTTTTTCCTGTTTATCATGGTTCCAACTACTAACATACCAAGGTGGCTACAATCGATTCTAGTCCCAAAACCCAATCGTACTGGATTAAAAAGTATTTGATGAACGTACTCTTTGCATTTGTACTTTAAGAGAAATGTCGGACGCTACAAGATTCACATAAAACAAAAACTTTTAATGTTCATAGATTATTGTCATTGATTTTTCGAAAAGTTGTTAGCTTCGGAACATAGGAAACATATTTCGTAGCTTTGGTGCCGGCTGTAAGAACGAGGAGTTCAACAAGTCTCATGTTCATAGTGTTCAAGTTCGTTCCTCCACGGTTCATTTTGTTTTACGAGCTTATATCGTACCTATAAGAAAGAGTTAGAGTACTATAATCTGCCAAAAGATACTCTGCTTGAAAAATTGCATTTCTTGAGTGTTAGCAAGGGTAACATTCATCAAAATCTACATGTTTACAAAAACATAGCATTCTATTGAAAAGAAAACGGGAAAAAATTTGTAAAGCGTATTTTATCGATTAGAAATTTGGGTTAACCTATAAATGAAAGAGAGTATGCTGTTGGTCAAAATATCAGTTAATGAAATAATTAATTTAATTTGAAAATAGTGAAACTAACAAGAACAAAGTAAAAACATCAAAATGATTGATCGGCGCTCCGGGGCGGTTTAAATGGTATTGGTGGCGCATTCGCTTCCAGAGCTGCAGGGAAACCCGGAAAAACCTGCAACACCACATCATCTGAAGAGTTGGAATTCCTTGATAGAGAACTTCTAAAGAGGTCCGACGAATTGTGACAATCTGCTCTACGGTAAAATAGGATGTATGGTGTCTTCGAAGGCTCCAAAAGGTCCAGTTCCAAAGAAGGTATTCTATTTACGCAATTGACATCACATTTGTACCAGCCCGTTTTATCTTTGGCTTAGGTGTTATAGTGGCCAAAATCTGCTCCAGAACCAAAGTGAACAGTGACTGCGTAAAGCTCGTAATTGCAGTCGGCTAGATTGGGGTGTTCTTCTAGCTTGATTAGTTGAAATAGTTTGATGCATCTTTGGGTTGCTGAGTCATAACTGAAGAGCTTCAGAGTTATGATCAGATTTGCAGGTGTTTCAACTATACTTGTTATTTTATGACTGTCTGTTGTTATGGCACAGCTTTGATAGTACAGTTGACTATCACCTGTTGGTATTCTGGTCTAAGGTGATGAATGAGTAGATTCTGTAGGGGCTGAATTTCTGAAACATTGGGAAACGCGAGCTCTAATTCAAAAAAGTCATTGAAGAAACAAGGCCTACCCTGAACACATATGGCTAATGACTGCAGCTGTCGATTCCACTTTAAACGCAAAAAAAATTAAAAAATTATATAATTCCAGAAGTTTCAGCATTAACTCTTATTTTATATATACATAACACACCTCTCTGGTGGATAATCAACGAGCCACGAATGAGATTCAAAATATTACCGAGCATTTTTCAACAACGACTATCAATCATCCATTCGAGCGAGGCAAACACAGAAAGAACAACCTCCTTCCTCGAACCTTTTCCCTTTTCAATTCGAAATTCTACTGGAGTAATTTGAAAGTCGAAATACAAGCAGTCTCCCACTCAGAAACCGCTTTTCCAACAGGAATTGAAGCCATTAGAGTGATTGCCGATGGCCTATATTGCGATATCGCCCCATTGACATCGAATGTTTTGGATTAGTAGGAGGAAACTGAATGAATTTGATGGGCGATAGAGCTTTGAATTTCTTATCGGCGAAACTGGGTTCTGACCGAAGAGATAGATCAGTGAGGTAAACTCATAATATTAAATGTAATTTTTTTGTTTGGAATTGGATTTCTAGTTATTTCGCGATCTATGGCTTTTGATTCGAATGCTTGTGGATATGGCAACGCCGCGTAATTGAAGTTGTGATAAGTGCTAGTTTTTTAAAATAACGAGGTGCTCTCGGGTTTCAATGAGAGAGAAGGTTCCTCGAAGTCTATTCTGAATAATTATAATTCATGAATGAGCGTAGCACTACAACAAACAGCTCTTAGCGAGGGGGAAACCACTCTTTCATTAGGTGTACATTATAACATTTTCATTAATTCATTATTAATTTTAATTAAATTCATTATTCGAAATGTCGAAAACTCGCCAGAAATTATTTTTGCGCAAAAAAAAAATTTGAAAACTGATTCAGAGCTGACCAACTTGAGAACGGTTAGAGATAGACGAATTCTGCGAACGTTAATCGATTCAAAATGACCGAATTAGTATATACTGAGAATTTTAACGAAAAAATCTACGGACAAAAAAGTCGAGTAAGTCATGATAGATAATTTTTTGAACTTCTTTATTTTTCACTTTTCGAATTTCAAATTTTTGTCCCCGAACGTTTTTGACGTGCTGATTCCGAATCTTCGAACAAAAATATCGAAAACTTATCAGAAATTTTGGCAACAAAAAAAACGATTTGAAAACTGATTCAGAGCTCACCAACTCGAGAACGTTTAAAAAAAGACTAATTCTGCTAACGCCAATCGATTCAGAATTGCTGAGTTAGTAAATATTGGGAATTTGAACGAAAAAAATCGACGGACAAAAAAGGCAAGTATATCATGATAAATAATTTTTTGAACTTTTGAAATTTTAATTTACAAATTTCAAATTTTTATCCCCGAACGTATTTCGACGTGCTGATTACGAATCTTTGAACGAAAATGTCGAAAACTCATCAGAAATATTTTTCGCGCCAAAAAACATTTGAAAACTAATTCAGAGCTGACTAACTCGAGAACGGTTAGAGATAGACGAAATCTGCGAACGCCAGTCGATTCAAAATAGCCGAATGAGTATGTATTGTGAACTTCGAGTCAATCGATAGGAATTAAAAATCACTCGAAAAAGTTGCAAGGGGTTCACCCCTAAAAATCATGAAAAATACCAAGTCGTCACATCGACTTGAAATTCGCGCTGTATACGTAAAATTTTATGCTCATTCCAAAAATGTATGATTTTTATATGCTCAGATATACGATTTAACCGGAAAAGGGTGTTTAAGGTAAAAAATCCAATTTTCTAAGATTTTTTAAGTATTTTTAATTTTTCGAATTTTAATTTTTTGTCCTCGAACGTATTTTGACGTGCTGATTACAAAATTTTTGACAAAAATGTCGAAAGCTCATCAGAAATATTTTTGGCGGCAAAAAAAAAACATCTAAAAACTGATTCAAAGCTGACCATCTCGAAAACAGTTAGAGTTAGATGAATTTTGCGAACGCCAATCGATTCAGAATGCCCGAATTAGTACATACTGGAAATTTAAATGAAAAAAATTGACGGACAAAAAAGTCGAGTATCATGATAGATAATTTTTTGAAATTTTTTATTTTTCATTTTTGAAATTTCAAAATTTTGTTCCCGGATGAATGTCGACGTGCTGATTCCGAATCTTTGAACGAAAATGTCGAAAACTCATCAGAAATATTTTTGGCGCCAAAAAACATTTGTAAACTAATTCAGAGCTGACTAACTCGAGAACGGTTAGAGATAGACGAAATCTGCGAACGCCAGTCGATTCAAAATGGCCGAATTAGTATGTATTGTGAACTTCGAGTCAATCGAAAGAAATTAAAAATCACTCGAAAAAGTTGCAAGGGGTTCACCCCTAAAAATCATGAAAAATACCAAGTCGTCATATCGACTTGAAATTCGTACTGTATACGTAAAATTTTATGCTCATTCCAAAAATGTATGATTTTTATATGCTCAAATATACGATTTAACCAGAAAAGGGTGTTTAAGGTAAAAAATCCAATATTCTAAGATTTTTTATTTTTAATTTTTCGAATTTTAATTTTTCGTCCTCGAACGTATTTTGACGTGCTGATTCCAAAATTTTTGACAAAAATGTCGAAAGCTCATCAGAAATATTTTTGGCGGCAAAAAAAACATCTAAAAACTGATTCAAAGCTGACCAACTCGAAAACAGTTAGAGTTAGATGAATTTTGAGAACGCCAATCGATTCAGAATGCCCGAATTAGTACATACTGGAAATTTAAATGAAAAAAATTGACGGACAAAAAAGTCGAGTATCATGATAGATAATTTTTTGAAATTTTTTATTTTTCATTTTTGAAATTTCAAAATTTTGTTCCCGGATGAATGTCGACGTGCTGATTCCGAATCTTTGAACGAAAATGTCGAAAACTCATCAGAAATATTTTTGGCGCCAAAAAACATTTGTAAACTAATTCAGAGCTGACTAACTCGAGAACGGTTAGAGATAGACGAAATCTGCGAACGCCAGTCGATTCAAAATGGCCGAATTAGTATGTATTGTGAACTTCGAGTCAATCGAAAGAAATTAAAAATCACTCGAAAAAGTTGCAAGGGGTTCACCCCTAAAAATCATGAAAAATACCAAGTCGTCATATCGACTTGAAATTCGTACTGTATACGTAAAATTTTATGCTCATTCCAAAAATGTATGATTTTTATATGCTCAAATATACGATTTAACCAGAAAAGGGTGTTTAAGGTAAAAAATCCAATATTCTAAGATTTTTTATTTTTAATTTTTCGAATTTTAATTTTTCGTCCTCGAACGTATTTTGACGTGCTGATTCCAAAATTTTTGACAAAAATGTCGAAAGCTCATCAGAAATATTTTTGGCGGCAAAAAAAACATCTAAAAACTGATTCAAAGCTGACCAACTCGAAAACAGTTAGAGTTAGATGAATTTTGAGAACGCCAATCGATTCAGAATGCCCGAATTAGTACATACTGGGAATTTAAATGAAAAAATCAACGGACAAAAAAGTCGAGTATCATGATAGATAATTTTTTGAACTTTTTTATTTTTCATTTTTGAAATTTCAAAATTTTGTTCCCGGATGAATGTCGACGTGCTGATTCCGAATCTTTGAACGAAAATGTCGAAAACTCATCAGAAATATTTTTGGCGGCAAAAAAACCATCTAAAAACTGATTTAGAGCTGACCAACTCGGGAACGGTTAGAGATAGACCAATTCTGCGAACGCCAATCGATTCAAAATGGCTGAATTAGTATGTATTGGGTATGTATTTGGGAATTATTTTATGACAAAGTACTAAAATGAACCTTTCTCCTGTTCTCCATATGTAACCATCCAATCTCCTTCTAAACCAGAACAAATTAACCTTACGTAGATATTTGAGTGCGTGGAAATTGAATTGGCGTTACGAATTTTACCGTTACGAACGGTTGTAGTTACAAACTGTCGATGTTATGAAGTGTCACCGTTACGAATTGATGGTGTTACGAATTGTCTGTTACCATTTACGAACTCTTGCGTTACCATATGTCTTGTCACCTTGATGAATATGGAATATGGCGATTTTCATCGCCGACAACAATATTTTCATTCGTAAATCTTCATGAAAATGCAATGATAGCTGCCCATTGGCCTGATTTTATACATCTTGAGGGAAACAATACAGTAAGTAATGCGCCACTTCTTTCAACAAAGTTGGGAAGTCTACTTTAGGATGACGTGCTGGAAGTTTAGTTTTCATTTCCGAGTTGTGCCAGGAAAACCGTTCCATTAGTTTTGCTGCTATTCTTGTGCGACATCTATAGTGACACTTCCGAGATTAATATTTGTTTGGCAGTACGAATGGATTTTCGGGACAGACTGAATTGTTTTGGGAGTTTCTTTGCAGATGGCGAACAATACAATGTTCAGATATACCGTACACTGGAGAAACGAAAAGAAAAATTGCTAGAATACATCCACACAGAATTGAAGTTGGTTTACAGCCAAACAACAGGATTTTCGTCAAAATTATTATTATTTCGTCAAAAGCCTAAACAAAGCGTAATATTTTCATTGAATTGAATAGGCAGTACAAAATTG